>QNGE01000183.1:196553-329362 GCA_008508345.1 Paragonimus westermani
CTACAGCAGAGGCTATTGGGATCCGAATGTATAACCCACCCCTGTGCGCCCAAAAACGTTTTGTTCAGGCTCTGGATTTGCCCTGGCCAACCCCCCACCCGGTTAGCCTGTCAAGACCCATTGTTCAAGTGGGTACATGATTGCAGTGTGACATTGAACTGATTGACCTCATTAACCACATGTCCCCCGTATACTCCCCTAACGATTCTCCCGTGAAATGTGTGATATAAATGTGATGTATTTAGCCTGATGATGAATCACTGAAAACGAGCTTGTTCGCTACACATTGTTTCTCATGACTACGGTATGTATCTGATGAGGTGAAACCTAAATTGTCAGGTAGATAATCTGAAACAGTTCATTCCCTTCAGAAGTTTGAACAAAACTGTTAGAACACGAAAACTGGTAGATGCAAGCATTTCGTATTGACTCGTCAGTACCAAATTTGCATTAACATGAAATGGGTTTTTTATATCGAGCAGTTAGGGAGCAGGGTGGATAGTCAATCGGCGGCTTAGGAAAGGTCACTACGTAAACTTGACCTTTCCCTGGACGTAGTGACCTTTCCTAAGCCACCGATTGACTATCCACCCTGTTTCCTAACTGCTCGATATAAAAAACCCGTTTCATGTTATTGCAAATTATGTAGATAATCGTCCAGTCTGCTGTTTTTGATTTAATCTTTCGGCAAATTCAATCGACGTTCATTTATTGCTTAAAGATGAAGTAGGCTCGAAAAGTTATATTTGAGACTGTTTGGTGGTAAACAACTCTATAGCGCAGTGGATCAGTCGGAACTGACATTATTCTGGGTACTGGCCTTTTAATACACACTTTGGTGTTAACGCAATTACAATCGTAGTGGACAGTTTACAGACAAAATGTTCGCATAATAAAACTCATCTTTAGTTCACCGGCTGTTGTAGGTGAGGAACGATTGGGATAACCCGGCTTTTGTATTTACCATAGCCACTGGGTTTGCTCAATGCATGTCCGTAGAATACGACTTTAACGTTGAATACTACAAACTGTTGGTTGCAGACTTCATTCTGAGACCAATCTTTCGACCATCCCACGTTGAAAGGAAGCGCTAGACTCGGGTTTTGCTCGTAATGAGGCCCCCAGTCTGGCGCACCGTCGTAGGTTAGTTCAACAAATACGCCAACTTCAACCGGGCAGCAAATCTGTGAACACAGAGTTATTGACTGGTCTGAAAATTCCGATTCTGCTTAGTATCCTTCCAAAAAGAAAGGACAAACTGAAATCCATTAACGCAAAGCCTTGTTTGAGTTTTAAGTTATGGCCCAGTATTCATGATTATTGTGATCACTTTGAGGGTGAAAAACAAAACACATGTCCACGATCAGCCTATGCCTGTGTATTCCTTATCCTGCTGTTGCAAATCAGGATATATAGGTAGGGTAACTAGGCGTTTGCCAAAACAAATCAAAGAACACCATCCTACCGGGTTCGGGACCAGTTTGACCAAATCCACTAACAACTCAGTAGTTGCACACATCACCGATGCGGAAAATCGCGTTTACCCAAAGCAGGTCTTTCGCATACTTTACAAAATCCTGACAAACCTCCCCAAACTGGTCAGAAAAAGAATGCTAGCCACCGAGGTATCGATTGCTACTGGATCACGTCATCCGGTCCTTTGTTCTCGAAAGAAGTTCGCAAAGGCATTTCACTTGCTCTGGCAAAAGGTCCCGTTACTGTCATAAGCCTCTGAACCACCCATCATAAAATCGAGTAACTCACTGTCTAAGTGGCTTAAGGTGTTTGCTTGGAATTCTGCACCCTATTATATGGATCATCGATATGATTGTAGTGGTCTGAAGAAGAATTACCAAAAACAACTGTTCACCTTCGTTGTTTTCTATGACTCACTAGGTGTTTTTCCAATATCGTAAAGCTACTTAAGTTGTGGTTAGTATGTTAACCTCAGGAACACCACAGCCGGATTGAAAGTTCGGGTCCGGACGAGGATATTCACTACTGATGACTACTAGTAAGAATAAACTTCGAATCTATCCATGTTTTGAGATGAGCTGGCCGAAAAGCTCATCTGAATTTGTGAGCTCTGATCTAGTGTGCATTATGTTTGAGGTGGGCTAATCTCGGACGCCGATCGTCCACAGATGTGGCGAATTTTATTCTGGAACCTGGACGAGAGTGAGCCCGAACTGATTGGTATGTTTACTAGGCTGTCGATTTCATGAGCGTTCCCAACACTCCAAAAGCAACTTCGATCCTTTTTGCCCACAGATTGTTCACAGTGAATCTAACTGCAGCTGTAACACGGATTTCAGGAAGGTTACAACGTCATAAATTGTCATGAACCACGGCGGTGAACGTAACGATTACTGCCGTAATGGAGTTACAAGATAAAAAGGTTAATCCATGGTATTTAAGTGAGTAGCTTGTCGATATCGGACTTTTTTTGTAGATCTTGCATACTATTACAAAACTGATCCTTTCTGAACAGGTGATACCTACAGCAAAGAATAGTTCCAGGATGAGAACTACCACAAACAGTTCACCCCAATGACCAATAGCAATGCTGTAGATGGCAAGTTCGATCTCGGTGCACACAAGTGGTAGTAGGCTAGTCAGTTATTTGAGTCCATGACTCACGAATAAGCATCAGAATTGCGGGTTATCATAGAGCTGTGGTCCGAACATCTAACGGCCTAATTACGAGATCGAGATAGTTCGATATCCAAAGACATTAAATCGCACGTTATTTGTTCTAACGGGAGCTATTTAAATCTCTGTTTCGCATAACGCAGTAAACAAATTATTAATCCATAACAAAATAACAGTCGTACATCTTGAAGCGATTAGAAGTATTTATTTGTCAATAAGTATCACATAAACCTGTACAAAATTTGTCTGTTTACCAAAAGATTAACCAACACACTCATATTCACAAATAAAATTAGCTACAGCCTTTTTTAAACAATCAACTTAATTTTAGTATCGGTCATTAGTTCTTTCATTTAGCTTCACTAAGACGAATTACTTTCAGGCAAACGATGATTCAGTTGTCTTTATCAGTTTACTAAAAACACTTATATTGAAATGATTCTATTTTAAACTGAATAATAAAATAGAACGTCAACATACCCCATGCACATAGGTGAAACATTCATTTTAATGATTAAGAAGTTAGAATTCATGAAAGTTTATATCATTTAAGAACGATTTATATTTCAGAAGCTTTCATTTCGTCTTGTGAAAAGCTGAAAGAATATTATTGACCATCTTAATGGAAATTTTTTAAACAGAACAGCTTAACTTGGTTTAGGTAATATGAAACACTGTCACTTGTGTTCGTATGGATATCAACAATAAGAAAGGAACCGTCTGCAATCATGAAATTTACACGGATATAGATTGACCTAAGTTGTCATTTTCTACAATATACTCAGTCAGTGGCAACAGTTTAAATGTAACTGAACCGTTTGGTTCACATTTAGTTTGGGGCAGGTCCTGGGAGTTGCTGTGTTACTGTACATTAAGCACATTCACTAACATCGGAAAATATCTTACAATCTGTGAAAAATAATTGGGAAAACTACAACTGTGCAATATCTAATCTGAAACAGTAGCAGAAATCTACACTAAACAAGTCCTCAAGTAAGAACTTCTTTTAACAACTAAGACAACCACCGCCTTAGTTCGTATAAATTCTACTTCAACTACATGCGATCAAGCTGTATTTTGCTATCGGATTCTTGCCTTAGTTGTGCATGTAGTCTTGGTTTAACGGCTATATCACATGCTCTCTAACGTGGAGTAGCTCCGGAAGCTTGTCCGAATCTATCCATCGACCAGAATTTTTTTCCTGAGCTGCTCACTTGTTTCACGAATCGCAATTCGAATGACAGGACAACTGTCCTCGATCTATATGTTATGAGAACTTTCACGGCACAAAATTGAATAGTCAAGATCATTGGAGTTGATGCAATGAAGCAACAACTTATATAACTCTATGATATTATACTAAGTGGCGTTGTGTGGGAGTCATATGTACCAGAATCACTACAATGCACATAGAATCGTAAACATGTAACTAGTAATCTAAGCCAAAGCAATCACAACTGTGATAATGTTATGGCTCACCCTCCCAAATCAAAAAACTGATTATCGATCTTAAATCGCACTCGGTGTTCTAGTAAAATATCATCTCCCACTCAACAGTGTATTTTACTTAAAGATTAGACTACAATCAATTTTTACACAATCCTCGTGTGTTTTAAATTTACTTTCCTGTGTTGTCTCTAAGAAAACCGGGCATACTCACTTTCAGATGGTTGCTAACAGACTGAAAGCTACAACCAATTTACCAGCATTGACAGAAACATCTGAGCTTAAACAAAACGTTAATGAGTTCATAGTTTTGTTTGAGAAGTCCTTTCCGTTATATATGTAGTTATTGGGACACCTGTCCATCAAAAGATATTTTGCTTTCAACAATTCGTCTGTGGACGGACTACAAACCAGAGAGTTTTAAATTATGAAACTTTACAGATAGTCTGTTGGCGTAGCACCCACCAAATTACTTTGATATTCAAATTTCTGTTTGGAGGCCGGCGTCCTACTCGCTACGCCCCATAGCCGTTGGAGTTTGAAAGCACCAAGCGTCAAGTTCAACCGTCCACCCTAACGATCGTGGTTCTGCTGTCTGAGCATATGCTATTGACAGGTAATGATAAAATCATTCTGTTGCTTGTGAAACCATCCAGTCACTCAAAAACCCACGACTTGGCTAGTTTCTAGTGAGTGACAGGGGTCCATACTCTTTCACGACATTTTATCTACCATGTAAGCAGCGAAGCCACGGCAGGGCTTCCAACCTGAAAGTTACGACACTGTACCTGAAATACCTAAAGGCCGAGTGCATGAAGTTTTCTATTTGTTAGTTGCTCCTCACTGGTCAACCACATTAAATGACAAGTGGATATCAAATATGTTTCCTAAGTGTGTGATGATTCACAAACGTTTATTTTTCGGAACTTTTTCCTCTCTGGTAGAACGAACATTAAGTTCTATATTTCTCGTCTCTCACAATTCAATTGCCATCTTCAGTGCTTTGCCGACTATGAAATATCAGCGGCTGTTTTCCATGTGTGGACTAAAATTGGTTGTAAGTTGTACATTCTTGGTAATCGTCCATTATTCATGTGCAGAACGTGGTCGATCTGAGTAGATGTTTTATACCCGGCCTTGTTCTGTTAGAAACAAAAGGTTTACAACGGTTTTGGTAGACTGTGCGTAAGCATGGACCAGTAAAATATTCATACAACTGTCTGACAAATTGTTCACAGCCTTTCGTATTTGGTGGTGTCAACCACATAAGCATTTTCATATCATTGTTGATTATGAATCATTAGGGCGCATTAAGTGCCGTTTATCAAATTGACAACCGTGGCAAAGGGACAGGTGATGTAATTTGATAATTCTCCGTATGGTTGTAATGAACGTACAGCTAAAACAAAGAACGCTGAAACTAAATTAGTGGACAATCTGTGTTTGGACCTATGCGACCCAATGGGCCAACAGTGGGCACTTTCCCCAAAACATTACGACACACCTATGCATCTCAAAAGGATTCTGATACTCAAAGATTATCCTCGTATCGTGATGATAAGCAAAGTAGGTCGCATGTCATACTCAAACAAAATAATCGCGAGTAGTAAGAGGTTAGACATAAACCCCACATATGATGACTAATGAAATCAAAGTCACCGTAGCACAACATTTTTTTCAATCATGTGATTGCATGACATATTACGATTGCTTCATATGAATAGTAAAGAGAATTTGGTGGGAACTTCTTTTTAAAAAGAAGTTTTCGATATACTTTTAACAGCCACGTTAAAGGTGGCCATGGATGGTGTGCATCGCTTAAACGCCCAGTCAGTCAGTTGATAGGCGCTGGTTTGGTAAAGTTCAGCCAAGATAATTACGGCGAAATAAATCTAACACTGGGTTGCATAGTGAGATGTTGTACAGATATCAGTTTGCTACGAACTGACATGCGTTAATTTGCTAACCAAGAAGGGATTAGCAAGGAAAAAACAGAGTATTTTGTCGCAGAAAGTTTGCTGGTGTGCAATCTCTGTTGCATGCACAACTTACACAGTACAATATTATGTTTCTGCAACGATGAACACTTGCGGATTGCCAATTTCATATTTACTTCATTAGTAATCATGAAGGGGATACGACAATTACTGACCATTTTATAGGTCGTCCTTTCGAAAAGTTCGTGAAGGCTGCTAACGGTGTCTTCATTAATCAGGCATTACCATATTGTAGCGAGGAGGCGTCCAATAAAGCACAATCTTTATTGCCCAAACCGCTAGTCACATGCAACGCGCGCTCTCTCGTTTATGAGTCATAATTCCAACCGCAACACCCCCGGTTTCCGTTCACACATCGTGTGCACTGCTGACCGCTTTACGTGTGTGATCGGTGCCTTCTATAGGGTGGTTTTCCGCTTGCCATTCCTCGTCTGTTTGTCCGATTCCGTTGCGCGCCCGATCGTCCGGCTGCTCGTGCTGTCCGCCATCCACCCAACGTTGGCCTTGACCGTATTCCAACATCGTGTTGAGCTGTTCCTGTAAATGTTGGAAACACCACGCCTCCGATCTGGCCGTCTATCGCATTTCGCCTGTTCTGCCTCGCCCGTTGGTCCGATCCAGTCGAGCGATGACTCATCCGGTCGCGCACATTGTTTTTGATTCGATCGCGGCAGGCTTTTGAACGTACCTCCCCCCGCGTTAAGGTATTCGGCCGGGCGTTCGAAAACTCGCACCTCCGACCTGACAACCCACCACAAGATGTTTGAAAAGATGGTGTTACTCTCAAAATTGCTATCGTGCACGTGATCCGAGGAATCAAGAGAAGAGGAGCGGATCAAGACAATTATTTCTGGACAGTTACCAAATATCTACTAGGCTTCTTTTAAAGAGGATAGTCCAGAAGTGTTCTCGTGCACCTACTCACAAACAGACAAGCCGAAACAATTTATTCAGATAGTCTGGACTATACAAACAAAAACGAAAATATGAACCACCGGTAATATAATTCTTAAGTAAACAAGATTCTAGACGCTTTTTATTCGTTTCGTATATAACTGTTGCCGGATAATCTGAATTTCCTGCGCAGATGTGTATGCACCGCAGCAAGCGTGTGCGCACTTGCATGTGTCGCGTTTTCATGCATGAATACGGAGTGACTAGCCTAACGAACTTCATCTGCTGACAGTGAATGACTACCGTCAAATTGTCATCGTTCTTCTAGACACGTCTGATTTTGGAGGAAAACTGTTGGTCTGGGTCTAACAAATATTCTCACGCCAATAGTGCTCTGAGATACGAGACATAACAAGCGAAACGTATCACATAAACATTCACGAAATATCTACTTTGTATCCTGTAAATATTTCCCCAATGTGTGCTTTCAAATATAATGAACGGGACACACTGAACTTAATTTCTCTCAAGTGGTGTAACTACATTCACTATGGTTGTTTAGAGGGAAAGGAAGAAATTTATGAGATAAAGTGAGGATTAGCGAATTTTAAGCCTGTTACTACTCACGATATCAGGGAAGCGTTTAGATGTTCAGGGCGTCTGAACCAAAAGTGATTTCGGAGAATATAACCACACTGTGTTCCACGTGGTGACGATTGGAGTAATTGAACTCCTCCCAACAAACTGAACACGTAAAAGTTTTATTTTGATTCTCAAGCCCCAGTTACGGTGGTTGCCTTTGTAAATGCATTTTCCAAGCGAAGGAAAGTGATTCAAACGCTTGGCTGTTGTGAGCCATTACCGTTGGGTGTTTATTGACTATCAATCCAATTCAGGTATTGTCATTCGTGCACGTATGTGCGTGCGGTTATGAGGTGCCTCGTGGAATAAACAGAGTAGTTCGTTTGATATGACCCTGTCATTTTCATCTGTTGAAATCACCAGATGGCTGTGAGGTTTATTAATGCATGGGATTAAACGTATCCAGTCGGACGAGAAGTTAGCACAGACAAGGTTTTTGTTGAAGGTAAGGTCTTCTGCATGCATCCGTTCCACATATGATTTGAAACACTGTTGTAGGAACCGATAGTTAGAAGTGGTTTTATGATTGTCACTTAATGCATGCAAGACAAATGTTGCGTCACGTTGCAGGTTTCTTACACGTACTACGTCCCTTGGAGGACAATGTATGTCTCCAAAGTTCCACCATTCTTATTTCCAGTTGTCCAGATGTATTCAGCGGCGTGGTATGAACACTGTCTTCTAGACACAGTTGGTGAAATTAAGCACTTAGACTGAGTTGTAAATTGTCAAGACGAAAATTAGTTGTTCGATTGTGTCACGTATCTGGTTATCTGTTCGTCAATGAACGGTTCTGGAAACTTTCTATGTTGTACATTCCGGACCAACGGAAAAGTTATTGTCCATAACTAGAATCATTTATACGCATTTTTTCGATTTATCGATTAATGATGAATCGATCAGTCCTTTAACGGACTGCATAAACGCTCACTCAGAATACGCGTACCGTTTGGGGTCTGTTGCCTTACAGTGCATGCAAATGTAGAACCGTTTTTGGTAGTTTAAGGACACTTGAAAACCTGAAGGTTCCATGGCTGTGTTCGTCCTCTGGTTCCATTAGAGAATTATTCACGCAGTATACCCCGTTAAAAATTTGCAGAAGAGCTTTCTTGAGGTTAGGCTTCATTAGCTCATCTACATGCCTTGATCACTTCAGTGGAGGACTGGTCAAAATGGGCAATGTTTGCATCTTCAGTGTGACATAAAATTAGCTACTCCCGTTGAGATATTCGAGCCCATGTTTACATCATTTGTTTGGCCATACGAAAAACACTTGACTGTGAAATATGCTATACGTAGAACTAATTCACTATCAATAGTAATTCTGAGTCATTTACCAGTGACAGCTGTCGTCACTTTTTGAGACAGAAAAAAGGAATGCCAAGATTTCGCGTATTTAAACAATGATGCAGGGAAGCAACATCGAAGCAAACATATATCTCTTTTTTCTTTCAGCAGATTACAAAATGTTTACAAACACAAGGGACACAAAAATGTGACTCACGATCACCTTTTGATATTGCTTGTGAACAGTGCTATTACAGGTGGAAATATTATACGCTTCAGGCGACATGCTGCATACGATGTCGGGTGGATTTATCTTTCATGTTTCCTTAAAAAACCGTAGAATTATTCCAAGGATTTTAGCCTATCAAGTGTTTCTTATTTTTGTATCCTACTCGAAAAATGGTTCTCTAAAAATTTTTCCTGAACGTGTTGCCCAGTTCACCATGGCTTTTCTACGGATAACCATTATCAGGATACTATAAGACTTCAATGATCTCTAACCAGCCCTATCTGGGTAGAGGATTTTTCCGTGAATTTCTATGTTCTAATGAGTATTCCTTGAGCTAAACATAGAGGAGACGTTTTCCCGCGGGATAGTCACAGTACCTCCAAAATAGGCGAAAATAAATTGTACTTTGCACGTGGTTGCTGTGATCACAGATTAAATTACGCTGTCCGTAATATCTACAAAAATATAAAACATCCTCATGTTATGAAACTGTGCCAAAATTTGCCTGATTTTACTCAGACCAACCCGCCTACTAGTTGAACTTACAGTGCTGAACATTGTAGGTCACATTTGGAATACTTTGGTAAATTTGTTCATGGTATTTACTCTGTTCACATGAGTTGGTGAAACCAATGTTGGATCGATGGGACTCGGCGATGTAATCGTGTTAAGAAAAGAAAACAACCTATTACCGTGAAAAATCTTAGCATAAAGAGACATTTTCTTTACAGTATCTGTTGAGCACATTCCGTGGAGATGATAGCAACCGAAAACAGGAGGCCCCTCCCCGGCGTACGGTAAGACTTGGTCACCAGTATCAGTGTCCTGGTGATTGATGTGCATTATGTTTGTGGACTTGTGTAAGACTACTGCTTTTGAAATTTGGCTAGGCGAAGTCCATTGTACTTTACTCGTCGGACGAGATTCAACGAAATATTTTCGAAAGATACAATAAACGGAAAACCGTTTTTATAACTGTCTATAATTGGGTTTGCATTTTCATAGGATTGTATGGAAAAGGCCAAATTCATGTGTTCACATTTTCCCATAAAGAAATTGTTCAGAGAAGAATTTCCGCAGTAGGAACAGCGCTGCCGCTAGGCCTTATGTTGAGCACTGGATTGCACTGTTGTGGTAGACCGGTACAACCGGCCACCTTACATATAGGAACAGTCAACAAAAAACGATAGATAGTTTATGTGCCTGTGAAACTGCTATACAAATTTCACCAAGAAACTGTACAGTTGACGGATCTTCATATATGCGCAAACTGTATAAGACTTCGAATAGTTTGATGCGCTGTCTTGGCAAAAACAGACGTGCTTTGTGTTACACATACTTATATTAAGTGGATCGACAAACAGAAAACATCACATTTTACAACCTTTAGCTACCAGAATCCCACAAATTCCATAAATCGGGTACACCTATGCTGCTCATTTCAGCAGTGATGGCGCCTACCACACCGTGAGCAAGCAAAATGGTTTGTTGATATTTTGTCTGTTCGCTCAAACATAGTTATGCATACTTTGAAAAATACTTCTGGTCATATATCTTGTAGTGAAAACCTGGATATTTTAGCAGGCGTGATGTGTTTTACTGGTGTCAGCTCTATTCACAAAGGTAACATTGCGCAACACTACACATTTTCTTTGTGAATACCTTCATCCAAATATATTCAAGTTTCAACACCCTTTGACTATTTTTGACACTTCTTTTCGTCTTGCAAGAAAAATGGGAGATTCTGATTTATGAATAGCAGCATTTAACAGAAAGATGTCGTAGCCATGGAGACAAATTCGGCCCAGCTTTATCCGATTTGCTCCTGTCCAAATTTGAAAAGAATGCGTCCAGCTGTGAACGAGTTGGAGTTGTACAAACGGTATCTAGGCGGTATTTCTTGGGTGAATAGAACAAGGCTTAAATGGAAAAGTCATTCAAGCCTATAGTTCTGTTCATCCGAGCCACTCCGTAATGATCGAGTGCCAAAAACAGGACAGCTTACTCTCCTTGAACGTTTCGATTAGACTTAGTTGAGATTTGTCAGTAAGAAGTTTGATATACTGTAAGCCAAAAGGGAAAAGAGAACACAATAATTTCACGAGTCTTTCCTAGTGAGCATTTGAAAATCACTAGTATGCACACTGCTTTGCAAGGCTTCAATAAAATGTCCCCAGGATAGATTGCACACTAAACAGTGTTCATCCGCGTTAAGAATTTCCCGGAACGCTTCATCGGGGAATGGAGGAAACTTACTTCTCTAAAAATAAGAGTTTTTAAAACGAGCCGTGTGAGAAGTGGCAACTTCATGAACACCTTCGCAGGGTCTACCAGTGTAACGTTGAAACACGTGTATAATGCAACAAAGCTTGTTCTGTCCTCATAGACGACTAGGCTACCTGTGCTCACGAACAAAAACCAAAGTACAGTGTAGTCATATCCACCAATTTGCCTGCAACTGCGGAAACAGGACAGAAAGGACGCTTGAAACCGGCGACCAGGGACACACACCAGAGTAGCTGATGGTTGCACTAACCCGTTCGCTACAGAGTGACTCTCAGTAAGGAAAAACGATGCTTAATCTATTGCAATGCAATATGCGATCACAGATCACGATGTCAATATTACCTCTTGGTTTACGGTCGTGACAAACGACCACAGTTTACAAATTTTTGAGTAATTCGAAACATTTTTGATCAGCCGTCAACGGCCAGTTCTGTGCTCACAAAAACTGATTTTGAACCTTTGGCTGTCGCGTGGTCTGGGTGTGAGTACCACTCATGGGCCAGCCCGACCTCTTTAACCGTTTTATCTAAATTTTGTTCTATAATGTGCACTGGGTGACTCAATTGTTATAAATTGAACATTACTCGCATCTGTCCCTGTCATTCCCTGTCGAAATGAGGAAATACACTCACGTTTTGTAAAATGTGGTTTTTACGCTTGTCACAGGTTTGCGGTTAATGGGAGTGTCCGAAGAGAATTCAAGATTTCAGCTGTCAGTAGGGATAGCCATGACCAAGGAGCTTCGCAGCGTGATTCGGAATAGATCAACTCGAAATGAAAAGTGGTTTTTACACACAATATTATGATCACGTTTAGAATAACAAACAATTTCTTTTTCAATCCTGCCTATTAGTAATCTTTGGGTACGCAAACAGTTACTTGCCAAAATTCATTCTTAGCAGTCGGCATCCACGATGCAAAAGCTGGAAGTTCTGAAAACAATTTGCTTGTTAACTCAACCTTCACTCCCAACTGGATTTACAGTATGACAGGGAGTGTTAAGTACCAGAAGTAAACGTGATAAACACTTTCTGACTGTGTGTGAAAAAGACTCGGAATACATTCAAAGACTACCTCTCGGCACACAATTCAAACCTTCTTCTGATATCCGTAATTTGAGTACAACTCTTCTCTAGTGTCACCTTTCGGTAGGCACTTGAAGCAAACAACTGGTTTGTTATTGATGACTGTTGGACATTAAACTAGTTCAACTTTTTTCACTGCTGACGTGAAACGCAAAATAAATTAAGCATCTTCAATGTGGATGCAGCTTTTTCGTTCGAGTGAACAGCTCGACCAGCCTCTTATGAAAAAAAGCACACGACTCGAACATCTCTACTAGAGAAGCCAGTTATCCATGAATATTTTTTGCAAGAAATTGGACAACAAATGCGCTCGACGGCCTCATGGGGCAACCGTGTTTACTACCTTGCCCCACTGCCCTCACAATGACCACGACAAAAGTATCATAATAAAGCATCTAACCACATTCGCTTCTGTCTACCAAGTTTCTCGATCAATGTGAGGCTAGACAAGGAAGCTGCCTGGTTAACTTCAATCGATAACGCCATCTTGGAAATTTATAGACGAAATGAAATAAGAGAATTCTCCACAAATACTGAGAAATGTTTTCATTACCGAAGAGAAGTTGATAGTGTTGATCAAAATAAGATAGTCAGAAAAATTCTGTGGTTTTTTTCTGAACAAGGGAGCTAGTTCGTCACTATTTTAAACAAAAGTAATTAAGTTGTATTAGCAACTAGCATACATTTTAGCCGCATTATACTTAATTAATTTCCTCGTAAACAGCACTAGAATCTGAGAAATATGAAGTGTATCAGGACTGACCCCCTAAACATCATATATATATAATCCTGGAATGCAATTGCAAAGGTGAAGGCAGACTCATCTAATGCAAACTAACGTTTGCCTCCAGTGCTATATATACCGCTACTGCATAGCGCACACGTTCCAGGTTGAGATGAGTTGGTCGACATATTCGCCATCTTCAATTTCACCGAAGAATTTAATCGCATAATGTCTTGCGATTGGCAACAAGCATCAGAACCAATACAATTTCTCTGCGTGGTTATGCCTTTTTAATTAGATTCTCACTTGAAAACGAAAGAGAAAACATTTCTGCCGTTTACAGTGAACCAATCGTGTGTTTGATGAGAAGACAAAGATGTCTACACCGTACTTACATCACCAACAAAGCTAAACTTCAGTGAATAAGACGAGGCCAGCTACACAAAATTTAAGCCCTCCTGACATCGCTCGAACCCAGCCAATATATTTCGCGGAATTGATAAATGAGACTTGGTACTGACGAAGTAGCTGAGCAGAGTAGGCTTAATTTAGGGCTTATTTCAGTTAATGAATGCGACTTAGGGAAATCAATCATTCAGACTTCTGTTAGAGTGTAAAAAGGGAAAGGAATGACTTTGTTTTATAAGAAGAGTAACGAGGCCATACCATAAACTGAGAAATTTCACAGCTGGACTCATTTGTACGTTCATCCCACTGCCATTTGAGATTCACAAAATGGTTTGAGGGAGTGGATAGGTCAGCTGGTTTTTTTGAACGGTTCATAACGAAATGCATGAAAGCTTTCACCAAATGCCGAAATTTTACCAGTGATAGGAAATCTGGAATATTTGGTAAGTTAGAGGAAAAAACCGTGAAGAGGCCCGGTTTCTGTTTGTACCGCCGAAATTGCCTACGGTTTTTCAGTCACAATAACAAGAGAAAAAACGGATGTATTTTTCCACCTTAAAGGATTCGATACGTAGCAAGCAGACATATTGATTGCTTGAAATCTGTACTGGCCACATGGTTGGTAAATTACTAGTTTAGATATATGCATGGTGATCAAATCATACAGCCATTTTAATCGTTGATCGCTCCTTGTTCTCAATCATCTAAAGTTGTACTCTTGACAAAGATGAACCACAAGAGATAGAACAGTTTATTAGTTGAACTGTGCTAAAACAGAGATGTAATTGTATTGATTGTTACTGTGAAATATACGTGCTGTGAACATGACTTGAAAAGTAATAGACAGATCACAAACAAACATGTTGCCAAGATAGCCGCATAAACTGAAGTGATGAGAAAACTTTCAATTGATGAGCTACAAATTAGTTCGCTTATGGTAACAAAGTGACTGGTTTTGCTTAGCATACTGAACTCCACAGATTCAGCCCGAGAGACAGCAAAAGCAAGTTAGACAAACGAAACGACGGTATATTATTTTCTACAGCAAAGAATGATTTAAACGGTTGTTAGATAGCCGCACAAAATTTAGTACGAATGGATTTGAACAGTTTGGGTGCCGTGTTTAACGTGTTATTGATAAACAGCTTGGGAATAACACAACGTTACGAGCAAATTGTGATGCTCACTTCGATTACAACACTTCTCAAGAAGACCACCCGAGGTGGTTGAAACGTTGAGTATTACAATTTGCTCGTAGCGTTGTGTTATTCCCGATCTGTTTATCAATGATTTAAGCTATTTCTAGTGGTTGACCATCAAGCAAGAACCTCTAACTGTTGACCAGACTTGTGTAATATGGTGCGATTGAGATGATTCACTTGAAAGTAGAGACCCGAAATCTTTAACAGATTTAGAAGTCGTTCTGCCGTTTGATCGCAGAGATATGAACGGAAATGGAGCGGAAATGACTGCTAATCTTCCCCAAATATATGGCGTAAACTCTTCAGCTAAGCTGACTTCTGGCGACTTTAAAGTCAGTCTATCATGTGATTATCGTACCTTGAAATATTACACAACAAACGGCGTGCTTCATATAACGTGCAGTGATATACTAGTCAGCGTACATATGTAAACGAGCATCTAAGATTTGAAAAAACAAAACATAGCGGATTCATGCAATTCGCATTATCCAATATTGCAAACTTCGCATCATTCAAAATCTTTTTTTATTTAACAACTAACGGAATTTCCAGTCAAGTGATTAGGAAAGACCGCTGCGCTCATGGAATGACCAGGTTCACAAGGAACACTTTGTGAAGACAGAAAGCCTCGATTAGTTGGGCTAACTTCTCCAGACTGTGAGCATCTTGAATGCAAATTAGTCAACACGATTTCCAGCGCAAACTTCTGGTTAATAACGTAAGGAGTAGACAGAAGGTGCTTGATGGTTGCGGACACTGGTTGTTTCCGATTGTCTTTCGCACTGCCGCTCCCTATTATCCCGACCAGTTGCAGCCATTTAGGCAAACGCTCTCAGCCGTAGTTAAGAGATGTGTAATAACCGATTCGTGTCACAGTAGTCTTGGTTCTGATCAGTCAGCAACTAGTCTGTAACTAGTTAAAGAAACAGAAAGCTTGCAAATATTGTATCATTAAACAAAACGGAATTGCGAAGACTACATCTATACAGGTACGTTGCATCAACCAGAGCAAATCTTCCGTAAACACAATTAACCAAGAGGGTTTGTTACAACGACTGCACACACTAATCTGCAAAGCGAATTACACGAAGTAACCCCAGTTTAATGACTGTTGTCCAGAGGTTGAACTGTACGATGATCATCGGAACAACATCCGGGTTTTGTCTTTTCGTCCTAGGAAATCCGTGGTCGCATGTAAAAATGAGATTTCCAAGCCACAAGTCAACAATTATTTCAGTTTACTAGTAACAGATATGGTTGCTTAATCCTCTAGGTTTGTCACTCCAGGTACGCAAATGCACATTTAAGTGTCCGTCAGATTGGCTTTAGAAAAAATAAGAATGAAAACCAGTGTTTCAAATTCTTTCCATGGATGACTGAGATTGAACGATAACAATTCCTATTAATCATGCACGTCATTGTGGCGTGTGTCAACCTTATTGTTTGCACAAGTTCCAACTCTGAATCGATAAACAAACATATTTCACGTGTCTTTATTTGACAGTATTGCTAGGGTACAAAACTCCGAATAAGCGTGAGTACAATATTAGTAAACCTGTATGAAAAAATGTAGGGCATTTTACAACTCTGTCAACTGTTTTGCAAAGCAGGCTCCATCAGATATTTTAGCAAACGCTTTATTTCACATATTCTGAAAACTTTTTTCGTACTTATTGACCTAATGGATCCTAATACATTTTACACACATTCATGCTAAATATTTTAATTTCGTTTTCGCTTCAGTGAATCATTAATTACATTAACATTCGGCTTTCAATTATCAAATCTGGCTATCATCTACACGTCCATTATTTTAAACGTATACTGATGATCGTGTACTGCTTAGGTGCCATGTTAGGTGCTAGGCTCTGAAAGTCGTAACCTGCTCTAAATAACACTTTTTGTCATGGAAAAATTTGAACAATTTTTGTAGTTTCATTAGGATGTTCGTGTAGACGACCATAAAACTGCTGAGTTACGGTGAAATCGAGAATATCGTTTTGCCCTTTGCTCAACAAATGCTGTTAACTTTCACGGCTTGCAAAACACTTGTACCGCATTGGCAGGTATTTGCTCGAGTAATATCACACTCCAAGGAAAATTGATCATACATGGTTGAACAGAAGTTCGAAATCGCAAATAACTCGCAGGTTTATGATTAATTCTGTTCCCACACATTAGGTGACTTACGGCAACGTCATAGATGGCAGGATTGATTGTGCCGACTGCAATATTATTATGTAGAATAAAACGACAAGCCTCTACGTGAACTAAAGGAGTCCTTATGATTTGTTTAAACCGGGGGTTTCAAGGGGTCGGCGTCACAAGCAAACGATGATGTCGGAAACATGGGTGGCAATTAAAACAGCATTGAAATAATGGATGTCCGGTGTTTACGCAGTTTTACGCAGCCGGTGATGTATTTTATTTATTAAAGAGAGTTCACATACAATCAGCATATTATTCCTTGGTTCTTCATCAACCATTTGTGTTTGCAACGATTTGAAATGCTGATTTGCATCTTGTTCCTTGTTTCATCTGAAAAACTGGCTATGCATGCGCTGTTGACCCTCTCATGTTATGATTTATTGATTGATGGCATGGATTCATGATTGATTTCGTCCTCCGTAGAAATCCATGTTTCGAACAGCAACTTCTATTCTTATACTCCACACTTTTACAGCCAGTTGACGTGAAAATGTCACACGTCGTTAAGTGTCCTAATGAAAATGAGCGAAATACAATCCACTGGTTTAGGCTGAGATAATCGTTGGATGTAGGACACACATGAGCTTTCATTAATAACTGTTGTCTTGAGTAGCTCGTTTTGAATAGATCTGGAACTTGTGGCGAAAGCCGATCGTAGGTTTGTTTGGACTATGTTCCGATCATTGAAAAAGGGATCACAAAACGCGTTTAAAATAACTGTGGCAGTGGATAGTATCTGCATCCAAACATTTTTAAATGGGAAAATGTGAACCGCAAAAGTTCTAGCCTTCGCGTAGGAAACGTTGAATAACTGAAAAATGGTGACAACACTGAAACGCACTATATTTCTGTAACAGAAAATATGAGTTCCTTAAGTCGAATTTCATCTGGATTTCGACAAATTGCTTCGTAACTGTACGACGCCTAGTTACTGCACTGATCATTGAACAAATTGCTTTATACCGAAGTGTATTATGTCTGATTACGGATCACGCAACGTTTTGTGTGAGCGTGAAAAGAACGCCGTAGATTAAAAATTCTCAAAAACTTTGATACGAAGGATTCTGAGTTTGTTTTGAATTTTTGACGGTCAGCGGTCAGACGATGAAAGATGCTTCAGCTAAAACTGAGATTTTGTTAAAGTTTACGAATTATTTCGCACTACCTTTGCAAAGCTTCTTCAAGAGCCACCGGGTAGATCTGTGACCCTTTGAGGTAACCTACCAACAACTGAATTTATAGACATCAGAAAACGAAAAGTTTAGTCTTTCTCTGAATAACAGGAATCAGCAGTTGATAGATACTGAGTGGTACCACACAAGCAACATGTAAGATACTACCTGTAATGAAACACTTCATCCAGACTTGTGCCTACCGTTTTGATGTATACATGACAGGCTCAGCCCAGCCTTCACCCTTTTAGCTGACTCACTAATAATCACATATCGGATATCATGTTGATTAATTTGGTGATGAGACTAGCAATAGAGTGGTAGTGAATCCAGTCGGAGAAGGATAACAACCTCCTCTCGTGAAAAAACATCGGGCAGAAATGTCGGAAACAGTTTTTGCACAACGTAATTTATAGCGATTAACAAACGAAAGCCACCCCTGTAAGTACAGCACCTGATTGCCCTGGTAACTGATGTGCACTGGTGTATGAGCGTGCGTGTGACTGTTGAGCTTGTCGATCAGATTCACATTGACTACTGAACTTCGCTATAAAAACCCGCAGACTGTAGCATGTACCTGGCGGGATACTCAATAAGTACAGTGTGCAAAAAGCTGTTTCTAACACTTCTGTTCAAAGATGTTACGAGAAAAGGTTGTTGTGCTTCTGTTCGATAAATCTGACGCATATCTTGAGCTGATTCTGGCGACTCCTTATAGGAAAGTAACACCCTGGAAACAAAATGTCGGAAATACATTTTCTCCAATGGATCCCGATTCTCAATAGTCCGACTACAGAAATCTCTTATTTTAGTTCGTCCTAATGTGATTGACAGGTTGTGCAGTATATTGGAACGGAAAAAACATCCATATTAGTCATGAGAAGCGCAATACAGCAAACAAGCTTACTAACAGTATTTTGGTTACAGTCAATATACACAATATTTACGTGAATATTCCACAAGCAGCTGCTTTGTATGGTAAGTCGGGAGCATGTAGGGTTAGGAGTTCAAACAAATCCTCATCAGCTCCAAGCGACATTCGATTAAACATTCCTGACGCGTTCACATATAAGTGTTTGACCAAGTAAGTTCCAACTCCTGAGGTCGGTGTTTTTGAGCAAATATAGGTGGACTGTACAGGTAGATTCCAATAGCTTCACCTGTGGACAGAAGCTCATATCTCAACACCATCCACTGTATGATCTCGACGCGGTAGGTTAGTCAAAATGCGCCATTAGAATGCTAAGACAATTGAAACACTCCAGGTGTTATTGTATGTAATACTGATTGTTTTTGCTGTTCTACCGTTGAGCACGGGTGATAAAAAGGTTTGATAATGTTTGATATATCGTGAATAAAGCACATCTGTGAAAAGCGTGGTAAACTGCGAATTTCAGACAGCATTTCAGGGAATTACGCGCCACACACTGAAGAACAAGTAAACCAGTGTCCAGTTAATCCTTATAAACTTTTGCTGGTGATACGTTAAGTGATACAGGAATTGCGCCTGACCCTGAGGCCAAAAGATGCTGTCAATACTCGCTGTGATTTCTTGATAGTGTAGTGAGGATAGACGGTAACACCATGCTAGTTACACCACCATTCAGTAGCAGCATGGATCGCAATGATCGCGGGCTAAATATGGGGGAGATACGAAAAGGGAGCATTACGTAGAATGGCTTTCGCCACATGACGGAACTGAGACATGGTGTCCAAAGCGGCTGAAGCATCCTCAGACGAGTGTGGTGTGTAAATGAGTGTTTTTGTTCGTAGTCCCGTTAAGACGCATAAGTCGTGTATTGATTTCCCCAAATAAACCAACTCTATGCAATCAGCCTTCTCAGTTCACAACAATAGTATGAAATTAAACTGCTGAAATAATCAACTTATCATAAAAATTCCATAAACTGGATGAATGACAATGTGGAGTCATTAGTATGTCACTGTTCAATTAAATTTAGCATACCAAAGTGTTCAGGACAGATTGTTTCACTTGTGACGACCAAAGTTATTTCATAGTCGAAATAGTACATTTTAGGCAATCACTCGTTTTTGTGAAGATTTGATGTATCAAAACAATAATTTGCTTGCAATCTTCCGAATGCCATACAAACAGTTTCTGCGGATAATAAAGCATGTTCAATGGAATCTGTTACTGACATTTTATTCAATAAATATTTGTTACACAACGTGTATTGTTTCATATGTGGTAAGCAATTAACGTAAACTAGTACAATTCTAATGGTTTTATAATTCTTAGAGGGAAAATTCTGCTGTTTATAACTCTCGTTTAGTAGCATTTCCGAATCATATGTAAACTTGTATTTGGTTCCCTGGAGCTATGCTAGCAAGCGCAAACAGTTGCATGCGCCAGTGTAATCGATTAACAATTTGCTATCTAATTTATGCCGCCATTGTTACTGTCAGTAAGCGTAAGAAAAATACTTACTTTATTTGCTCAAATAGCGTTTACGTTGATACCGCGAAAACTGTCCTTTCACACAATAAACAATTAAATCTCCCTCCCAGGTATGTCGACGGCATGCTAAGGTTCATTAGCACCACGAATATGGTAACGAGTAGACTAGTTCAGACAAAAAGCCGAGTTCTAAATCTATTTCTACCGTCGATTAGGATGAAACGCTAGTAGTTCTGGATATTTTTATGAAGCGTTAAAGTAATGGATCTGCATTGCGGTCAGTCAATCGTAGACAAACTTGAACTGGCCAACGCTTGAACTTGTGCGGTTTTGTGTTGAGCCATGCAAGCTTAGTATAATGGGAAATTTGTTTAGTCATACAGGAAGAATCTGTCCGAGAAAAACACTAGCCAGAGAGATGTGGTTGGGATGCACGCTGGAACAAACAAGCCTTCAGTCGGCATTAGTGAAGAAATTCTGCAAACAACAACTCTCAAACTGAATGTCTACCTCCGTCTACCTTACAAGAATGACGACGTTACTTCTCTATTTGGAGCCCATCTCACGGCGGCTCTGGAGCTCACTCTGCGTGTAACCCAGGTGATCTAGCTGTTCATCATTATTGGGATCCAACAACACTGATGAGAACGTCGCTATCGGGTAATGTTAAATCTGAAATCGCTCACTTACTCTCCTGTGAGTGTCGAGTCACTTACGTAGAAAGGATGGAGCGATATTTACGCTATCGGATAAATCAACGCAATCCCGTTTCGGATGGACGAACGCCCATGTGTGACACAACGTCAGGCTCAAGTCGAACTGTGACACACGAATGATCGCAGCTGCACCATCACCGTAAACCGCATAGCCAACCACTTTTGAAAACAGGCAACAGACTCAAGTCTCGCTTTCGTCAAAACCCGTCAGAAGTACATATCATTGCCACGGCCCAGACTGGAAAACCCACCACGCCTTCATGAAACAACCGTGTTCAACACTGCACCATTCACCCAACACTAAGCACAGCGGAATCATACTAAGTGAATGCTCAGCCACATCCACTTGTGAGTAATGCTCTGATTACCCCCATCGCCCCAGAGAGAGGCACAGTAACTGCCTTGTTGACTTCAACCGATGCCACTCCGACCAGAACTTCTCTTCTAGTTGCACTCGCAGAAACCATTAACATGTTGAGCTGGATTTTGATTACTGACGAGCAGTAGGGAGTTTGGTTTTCATACACATTGAACACCATATACAAAAATTCCCCTGCTATTCACCAAAAATCACATCGTATCATAAAACTCTTGATACTTTTCGACAAACTGACTCCAGCTGAACCTGGCGAAGACCTTTTAGACACGTTACGTAACGAATGATCGATAGCTTCTTCGGTTCAGGGGGGCAGTAGCATTTATCAAATGTAAGCCACTTCTCTGCGTACACAGACTAGTTCATCGGCACAAGAATGTTCTGGCAACTGATGTGCATTGATGTGTGTAAGCATTCGAGTTACACGGGTTGATCAATCATTGGAGTTTGAGAACAAAAACAAGATGAATTGGTTTGTTGCGTTAACAAATAAGAACCTTGCAATTGAGGATTTTGCAACGTCACCCAGCATCAGATTATATTGCTAGAAGGTAAATGTGTGTTTCTAGATTGAGCTGGAACAAGAGAAATGGTTAAACAATTTTCACTATTCATTTTTTGGAACATCACCCCCAGGTACATGGTTTCATGATCATTTCAAGAACGTGTGTAACAACGCAAACCGAACTAAGATCCAACGAGTAAAACTGTGCCTACATTACACATTTTAAAATCAACATAATTTCAAGAGAAGTTACGAAAGTTTGTTCAATAAGTTCACCTATATATTTTAATAACACTTTTTGTAAGCCTCAAATGAGGCCCAGGTATGTTTTGCGTAAAGACAAATTACACTACAGAGTAAATTTTGAGACACAAGAAGTTATCTTGAAGCTTCCAATATATCTGAGTTTCCATCGCAAATGTACATCCTTGCTCATGCTGTTTGAGACAGGATGCACTAAATTGCATGCAGTTCTAATTTATAGTTCAATTACCTTGCAATGAAAATTGATTGACGACTGAAATAAAAGGCAACATTTTTGGACAGAAATAGACTTTCTATCAGAATTTAAAACAATCGTGTCCATAAGCATTTGTTAACAAAACTCTGAGTAATCGAGCGTCAGGACTCATGGTAAAGACAAGTAAATAGGTGCCAACCATTTAGTGGATTTTGTACTTGTTGGGTAATGTTACACTTTTACAAAATGAATTTTCAGTTAAATATATGATTAAGATTTGGATAACAAATATCCACAGAGAAATTTTCACTGCCAATCAAACAAAGAGCGAATTTGTGGTACTAAACGCAATTTATCAAACTGAATAGTTATTAACACGTTATGTACAACGTTTGGCAGCTTCCATTCGAAAGCAAAATCCATTCTCTAATCAGAGCACAACTTCCAATGGATGGATATGCACCAGCGGATAAATGAGAGGTTGACAAAAGGTAACATCTTACAAAATTTTCAAAACATTAAGTTAACAGACAATAGCTTGCCAAAGAAAGAATATTTAACCGCAACGTCCAAGTTTTTGGACGTTGTTTCTGATGTAGATTTTTCTATCAGAAAATAAGATCGATAACTTCGTTTTGTGAAGTCAACAGCAAATAAAATTTGCCTGGAAGAAAATTAAACAATCAAAGTAAGTCACAATCGAGTGTGTATTAGCAAAGAAGAAATCAGACCATCATGTTTGCGTGTCCACTACAATACGTTGAATGTTAGTCAATGGATGGACATACTTCGAAAATAGCATCACATTTCCTGAAATTAAACAAAAGTCAGCTGGATGTTTTGATTTTCTGAATTTGTCGTCTAACCTGGGAAAATGATAACACTGAAGAGGAACTAAACTTTATGCATTATGTTAACACGAATAAAGCAATTTAAACAGATGTATAGTTGATAACTTGGCGAACATAAATCTGACGCTACTTACAGTTATTCACAGCTTTCAGCTTTAACTGATGTCGCCATCCGGCTAACATTCTCTTCAGTTCCGAATACAAAACTGATCAATTAGGTAAGCGTTTGTTATATTCGCGGATATCGATAATTATGTCTGCGAACAGCCCATAACACCTTCCACAGAGAACCAAAAATGCTCGTTAGCTGCACGTGGTTTGTTAAAGTTTACAAACTGTCCGCACACCCTTTGTGAAACCAAGTTCCGATAAATATATGTAATTGCATACTGAAAAACAGCTTAAATGTATACAATCTAACTTGCTAAGATTTTGCTCATATTTCGAGTCGCCAGAACATTTCACCCTGTAAAGTATTCATATAAAGATAGTCACTTCAGAAGTTGAGCTATCACAAGCAGTTTAATTAATCATCATCTTGGTAGTTCAACTTCCAACATGACTCCTGAAGTGTCAGAATAATTCCTTCCAGTTTACCGCACTCGTTCTGTTGGCATAAGAAATCAACCCGAGAGCATCAGTTAACAGAAGACTGAGAAATGCTTTTGAGCAGTATATCTTATTCACAACCTTAATAAATGTGTAGTTTTCCTCCCGGTGTGTTCCTTGTGGTTCGTTCTTTTAATCTAATCTGCCGCCGTTCTCTCTCAACACAATCACTTCCCATTTTGTCTTCTCCGCGCTGTTGAGTAAGCAGTTCAGGTGATCCAACACAATTCAAAATGCTGAATACGTGAGGATACTCACTTTGTTTTTGAAAACCTATCGAATTCAACTGTAAACATCTCAATCTTTCATTTCCAAACTTTGGATATTTTAAATGAACAGGCCGCTTTTGTTCGAAATGGGTTAATTCACCAAGACATCAAAATTGACTAACATAATCAGTTCTTTTCAATCAGTGAAACAAATTCATCATCATCATCAAAACAGCCATTAGCCTGACCAAAAGGTACTGTGGCTCGGGCCGCCGCTCACCTCAACAGTGACGTGGAATATCCTAGAAGGAAACGTTACTAAGAAGGTCAACAAAGATTAAAGAAGACTAAGCGGAAGAACTAGAAATGGTATGGATACAGGTACGCCATTGACTGCGACACATTGCCATCTCGGATAGCGCCTCTAACCAACGGTTTGAGTGATCACGAGGAACCCATCCAGGCAGGCGATGCCTGCCCACTTTGCTCAATGGAGCAGTCAAAGTCTTCATATTTCCTGACCACGTTGTTGCTTGACCACCACGCGGTTTAACCCAATCGCTAGTGCCCTCAGTATATAATGCCCGGTANGGTAAGCGTTTGTTATATTCGCGGATATCGATAATTATGTCTGCGAACAGCCCATAACACCTTCCACAGAGAACCAAAAATGCTCGTTAGCTGCACGTGGTTTGTTAAAGTTTACAAACTGTCCGCACACCCTTTGTGAAACCAAGTTCCGATAAATATATGTAATTGCATACTGAAAAACAGCTTAAATGTATACAATCTAACTTGCTAAGATTTTGCTCATATTTCGAGTCGCCAGAACATTTCACCCTGTAAAGTATTCATATAAAGATAGTCACTTCAGAAGTTGAGCTATCACAAGCAGTTTAATTAATCATCATCTTGGTAGTTCAACTTCCAACATGACTCCTGAAGTGTCAGAATAATTCCTTCCAGTTTACCGCACTCGTTCTGTTGGCATAAGAAATCAACCCGAGAGCATCAGTTAACAGAAGACTGAGAAATGCTTTTGAGCAGTATATCTTATTCACAACCTTAATAAATGTGTAGTTTTCCTCCCGGTGTGTTCCTTGTGGTTCGTTCTTTTAATCTAATCTGCCGCCGTTCTCTCTCAACACAATCACTTCCCATTTTGTCTTCTCCGCGCTGTTGAGTAAGCAGTTCAGGTGATCCAACACAATTCAAAATGCTGAATACGTGAGGATACTCACTTTGTTTTTGAAAACCTATCGAATTCAACTGTAAACATCTCAATCTTTCATTTCCAAACTTTGGATATTTTAAATGAACAGGCCGCTTTTGTTCGAAATGGGTTAATTCACCAAGACATCAAAATTGACTAACATAATCAGTTCTTTTCAATCAGTGAAACAAATTCATCATCATCATCAAAACAGCCATTAGCCTGACCAAAAGGTACTGTGGCTCGGGCCGCCGCTCACCTCAACAGTGACGTGGAATATCCTAGAAGGAAANATGACACCGTCTCGTGATTTTTAAAATTATTACCACTCTTACACTTTGTGAGTCAGATATCTGATTAGTACTGCTAAATACAATTCAAATGCATGTTCGTCAAATTGAACACCTCCAAGTAAAAACTGATAGACCTCCATCACTGGAATGAAAACCCTTATTCATCCGAGTAGAGTTATCTGAGTAGTCAGGGATTTCGTTTATTTTCAATGTGACCATCACTCACATTCGATCGCAGCCTTCGCATTCAGATAGACTTTGCAGCCAGCCTCTTTCGAAAACAAGCACTAGACTCGAGTTTTGCTCTCATTAGAGCTCGTCAGTAGTTCAAATCCTTGCCACGGCCGGGATTTGAACTCCGGCCATTCCACTCATGAGACATTCATGTTGAGCACTGTGCCATTGACCTCACATTTGGCATGACTGATTTATCAAATGGCACAATGGTCAACACGGTTGCCTCATGATAGAGCAAACACCATACGAGCGGTCACCGTATGTTTTTGAATCTGTTTACTGTTCGGTAAAAACTGGTTGGACATGAATGTCAGCTTATGTGATTGCAATTCATTTTTAGCCTGCTTGGCACCAAATTATAATCCATTTCCCGGAAATGACCTGTCGATCAAACCTGAGAAGGTTGTATAGGTGTTCAATACGATAGCTAATTCACTGATACTGTGGCATTGTGATCAAATCTTATTTTAATTTAATAATCGAAAATCTCCGTTCGAATCATAAAAAACAATAACCTGTTTAGCGAGCAGAATTGTTTCCGATCAATTCTCATTGTAGGCTGATAAAATTGCATGTCAAATCAGGTGAAACTAAGGGAATTTATTGATCAAAAATTGTACGAGGACAAAGCGATTGTGGTTATATCAATAAGAGAGGAAGGTTTCAGGAAATCAATGTTCGATGGGATGTGCTGGGGGAGGACGGGATCAGATTGTCACGTGGGTTGAGTGTACATGTTTGACCACGGTTATCCCAAAGTGTGAACCAACTGTATTCCAACGTATACGTTGAACATCAAATACAATTGAACGTAGTCGTCTCATCACCATAGAATTCCCGGTCGAGCACTTTCGAAAACAAGCAACAGAATCGAGTCTCGTTCTCGTCAGAACCCGTCAGAAGTACATATCATTGCCACGGCCCAGACTAGAAAACCCACCACGCTTCCATGAGACAACCGCGTTCAACACTGCACCATTCACCCGACACTAAGCACGGCCGACTCATCTAACATGAACGCCCAGCCACATCCGCTTGTGAGTAATGTTCTGATTACCCAATCGCCCCAGAGAGAGGCACAGTAACTGTCCTGTTGAATCCAATCGATGCCACACCGACGAGGACTTTTCTCATAGTTGGAATCACAGAAACCATCAATCTGTTGAGTGGAATTTTGATTACTTACAAGCAGTCATGGATTTGGTTTTCATATAGACTGAGCACAAATCCAAATGATAATCACTTTGCGACAAAATTTCTTAGATATCTTTTTATCAAGTGTGCTTATTGAGGCTGGCATTGGTTTGTAACATGCTTTGCCCCAATTCTGTCATATCTTCATTACTGATTTTTTTCGCACAATATGTCGAAGCCTTGTTCCAGATTAATCAGCACACGGCTGTAGAGGTGTAGATACTGACATTCCAGGTTTTCTTTCTATATGCACTACTCTGTGGTGATTCATTTGACCAAAAATGGCATGCGGTCATCAGCTTCTTGTTTAAAAGTGAACATGGTATTGATAGACAGATTGAGAATAACACAAAGTTACGAGCAAGTTGTAATACTCAACGTTTCAACCACCTCGGGTGGCCTTCTCGAGGAGTGTTGTAATCGAAGTGAGCATTACAACTTGCTCGTAACGTTGAGTTATTCTCAAGTTATTCATCAATAACATGTTAAACATGACGCTCAGGCTATGCAACTTCACTCGTACTAAATTTGGTGCGGATATTCTACAACTGAACATGATATTATCAGACGCCTTGCTAAAGGCTTTTGTGAATCTTCCGCTTTGTCCACTACGCAAAACCATCATCTACAGATCGTCCGTAATAAATGGTTGTTCCAATGGTTCCGTCCAACACGTTATTCTTTAGCATGCTCATCAAAATCTCAGCCAGTATCAGGTCTACCTCTGAGACCATAAATACACTGTCACTCTGGCGATTAAAATCACCACTGATTTGAAAATAAATGTTGTTAGTACAGAACATTGATAACTACTTCAGCTCAGTCACAGGTAGATCAACGTTAATCCGGCTACTTTCGATAGAATCGTAAAACTTGGATTGTTTCGATCAGCCGGACACTAGTGAATAGAAAATAAACATGTAAAATGGCATTTTCTTGTTGGATGCACTAAGTTTGAAGGTGGAGTCGACAGAACCAAATGTATCTTTATTTCGTAACATTTGTTTTAACCTGCTCCGGAATCTTCACAAGCAATTCCGTAACAGTATTTTAGGGTGAGTTACGCACATGGAATATCTCTCCAAGCGGCTATGTGGACTGCCAAATATACAGAAAGAAGTACAACGACACCCTGGAAACTACCCCTCCTCTGAGCATAACCACAACGATATCGTGTTTTTGGTTTATCCAATCGCCTTTCCCTCGTACCACTTTTGATCGATAACTTCTCTAAGTGTTGAGTGATTTGATATATAATCGTACTGGCCTAATTAATCTAGAACAGTTTCGTTCGCTGAAATCAGAATTGTTTGATCTGAGCTGTTTGGCATCGTTGGTTCATAGCTACGCGTTGTCCAACAACTTCGTGGAAGATCGGACAAACTGTGGCTCCTCAGAGTCTCTTAAACAGTTTGGTTAATGCAATATCTCTGATCGGGCTAGTTCAATAGATCTCAGTCGACAGAACGCATAAATGTTGTCTTGTTCTCAGTGTGTTCGAGAGGTGAAAGCAACGACCATGCGGAACAGTGGGACCTCGAATCTAATCACGAATGGAGAATTTTACTTTATAATGATTTCAGTTGTTTGGACAGGCGAAACCTTCCGATCTGTACAAAATTCGTATAACTTGAAGCCTTCGAAAATAATTTTGGCTCCCCGAGTTGAACACACTATCACCGGTGCAGTAAAAAATTAGCCGTGTACCTAACGGAGAGACATCTGCGTGTGACCCTTTTGTATACCTGTGTGACACTGTACGATGAGCGTTGTTACCGCCAGTCAAAAGATTGAAGATCGTTCTCAACTTATTTTTTGAGATCCATTGCAGAAAACATCACACGGCTGAGCACCAGTTCAGCATCAGTCAACCGGTGAATGTCTGAGAGAAACGAGTGAGGTAGGCGAATGTAACCAAACTTCAGCTGTCTTAATGCAAAAATTCGAGATGATTTTCGCTTTACATTCCAGAATAATACTTTTGAGTTTGACAACGATGAGTCCGTCACAACTATTGATTGCTTTTATCAATAATGTCATTATCATGCGGAAAGCCATCAGTTTTCAACTCTTGTAAGTATGACCTAGGAACGATAACTCATTTGTTGAAGTGTTTCTCTTATAATGTGATATCACATATAGATTGGTTTAGCAATGGAAACGGACGAAAAATTGCTAATCATTCCTAATTTATAGGTTGTATTCACAAAATGGCATTTTGAATCTAAACCATGCTACTAATATGAAGTACGCTCCATAACAACGGTTTTTCTGATCCTGCAGCCAGATCTCATTATTAGGAAAAAAACTAAAGCAGTTTCAACCAAATTACGTTTTTCTAGCAGGGAGAACTCTTGTATTTATTTAGGATAGAACGAAATGCAGAACATTTGGAAATCAATTAAACTAGAACTACCAATATCATTCCTTTTACATAGCAAATCATGGAAGTAACTTAAAGCACTTACTTCCTGTTCTCTGTGTTATAAAAAGGACTGTCCATTTTAAATATACAATCCAACAGCTTAACTTACTGACTAAGACCGCAGACATATTCAGATTATTAGCGTGCTGTATGTGTTTCATACCGAGACCTACCCCAGCCATCTATACATTAATTTGACTTAGCTTCTGTAAGAAAACTATACATATCTATGTGAATACATTGGCTTTTAAACTAAAGTCATCGTGAATCTCTTTTGGGTTTTACTTTTGAAGTGCACACAAATTGTTTAAAAAGCCACAAGTGCAGGTTGATCTCGCGCTAATAAACTCGCCAATATATCGACTTTTGCGAATATCTTTACAGAAGAATCTGACGATGAACAAGGTTGTTCGGGTATTCAAACGTCTCTTTTGTAAACAAACGTTTTGTTGTTTATCGTATCACTTAGCAGTTAAAACGTTTATTTTTGGCCCGGCACATCATTTTATTCGAATTACCGTGGGACTAAATGCGAACGATGCATTCCATTTTCCATAGATAAATAAGAATCGATACTCGGGTAAACCTCTAAGACAAGGTACAGCATGTAAAAAAGGTACCCAACACATTTGGTAATTTCCACTTTTTCTGCCAAAACAGAAAACAAAATTTGCGGACACTCAAGCATTTGGCATCAGCCAAATGTAGTCCGAAGTCACGCTGAAAGTTTCAATTTATATCTCAGTTAAGCAAGAAAGCGCCAATTCTGATTGGTTCATTGCCCGAAATATGCCCACCATACCAAAAAACAGCCGTATCCTAAGGCCAAAGCATACTATAATCCTCTCACTTTCACTCAGGGCAGATGGTCACTAAAGGCATGAACCCACGATTACACCTGTCAGTAAAATAAATGCTTCCCATTGTAGTATTGGGTGACTATCTAACCTCCAGGTCCGAGTTCACATACAGTTTTTTAAAAACTTACTGATTGCTGTTGTGCATCAATCACCCTTGATCAGAACTGGTGCCAGAAACACAACCATCATCGTACAGTGTGCTAGTCTGTTGTAGGTTCTTATCGACCGGACGTGTCAATAGCCTTGAGGATCGCATACGAGGTTTCGATTACTCATACCAAGGCACTCAGATGGCGAATTTAGATAACGGCCGATCTAATCCCCCGTCAAAATGTCTAATTCAGTTCTATGCTCAAAAAAATGATCGTTCCAGCACTACAAACCCACTAGTTCCTATTGGATAACACTTTTCTATTACTCTCTCATACTTTCAAGGAAGTATGACCATTTAGCTAAATTAAATTTACGGTATCCATACCAGTGAAGAATGACCTGTGTCTGACTTCTGTTGCCCTGATTTCAGCCCGTTGGGCAGATTAGTTTCTCTTGTCAACCTTCGTCGTTGTACTAATTCGATTATGAATGTTCCAAAACATGTTTGTCATGCTGTGTTGTCAACCAACAATGTTCGAACGGTTGAGCAGAAGAAGTCGCACAACATACTGATCACTTGGTAAGCGGTAGGTGCACTTGGAAAAAATATTTCATTCGATAAAGAGAGCATGTGCGACACGTGTGTGATTGCTTGATGAACTCCTGATGAGTTCAAGAAATCTGCATAAGTTAATCTAGATCCCAAATTTTAGATGAGAAATTCAGTCACGAGAGTTAACAAGCAGCAGAAAAGAAGTGAAAGGTTTGACACCAAAATTAATTTATTTAATTAATTAACCATTTGACGCTGTTCACTCTCAATGGTGGCCACTAGGTATTTTCGATCTTCCCCTTCCAGAACGACTTTTTGTTGAAGATAAACTGAAAAATACACTTGAAAAATCCGATGAAATTGGCATTTCGTTTCGCCATAACTTTAGATTGGCCGATTTGGAGTATGAGGATGAAATCGTCTTATTTGGCATGTCTGACAAAGACATGCACACCGCACTGAACTAGGTGAGTGACCAGGGTGGTTTGTGTGGAATATTCCCACATCTTCAAAGTTTAAAGTTCCGTCTCAAGACTGAAACATTCCCACTGCTACATTCTTTATTGCAAGCAATTTGCTTAAGATTGTGGACACTTTCACGTAATCGGATAACACTCTCTTCTCAGTTAGGTGTAGTGTTGGTGAGAGGTCAGCAAGGATAGTAAAGACACGAGTTATCTCTACTAAACTACTTCATCAACGAGGTCCAGTAGTTGCTGAAAGGAATGGTATATGATGCTAATGTGCGTTCTGTTTTAATGTGTGATTCAACTTATGATCAGTTCGCAGCGAAACTTTCAACAGGACTGCTTGTTTCAACCATCATTGTCCTCACCGGTTAGCCCATTGTAGGCGAACCAATCGCTTGAACACTGTGGGCGTTCACAGGCGTACACCCCAAGACGCTCGGAATGGGCGATCAATTGCTGAGCTAATTGCAATGCGCAAGCTGTGACGGTTGGGTCATGTAGTACGCATGCTAGTTGAGTGTTTGCCACACCAGACATCATATAATGAAATCGCCAACAGTTGGACAATGCCGTCTGGTGGACAGTCAAAAGCGTGGTCTCGAACTGTAAACCCCTAATTATTCCACTGGGTAAAGTGTGGAGGTGACGCCTGTCTGGTTGCAGTCATCATAATCGCTGGTATCTGGCCAGAAGCGCTGCTTGAAATGACAGTATAGCAGTCAATGGCATGAATGCATTCATACCGTTTGCGGTTCTTCCACTTAGCCTGAATCCATGAGTTCTTGTCCACTTTCGTTAAATTTACTATCTAATTTATTCCACCTCGCCGTTACAGTAATTTAAGATCCTTTCCACAATATCTTTTACAACCAGATAAATATTGTGTTCTCCTTCTATAAGCTTTCATATCAACAGTGAATGTCCTAAGGTAAGAGCTGTACAGACCGAATAATTCATCAAAAGGCTTGTCACAATGTTTAAAACTAAACAATGATCTGAGATTCTACTGTACCTTATTTAACTAATAAAACGCAACGTTTCATTATTTTCAACTCACAGTATATAATTCATCATTCTGTCACAGTTCAAATTTTTGGCCGTGGCGACCACATTAGGGTGTCAAATTTAACACAATTTTCTTTTTCACAACTAGGTTAAAATAAATCAGATAATTCGGTTAAATGCTCGTTTGTTTGGTTCAGCTACCCATCACATCTTTCACCAGAGTTATAGGGATGGGCGACTGTGTGATTTCCTCAAAAGACCGCATTACAGCCATGCGTATACGCCCGTACGTGTCGTATGAATACTCCAGTATGCTACGTGGCTAAAAATTCAACAGATTCGTCAGCTTAGTGGTATTTGATTTTTCTCCCAGAGCCGTGTATAGTTACACATTATAATTCGCCTGTAACATATTTCGTCATCAAATAAAAATTATTGGGACACTTTATGTCCGTGCATTTTGGCAAATAGTTATGAGACAGTAGAAAGCCACACACATGTTACAAGTGAACACACACTTGGCACCAACCTGATAGCACAACATTAGTACAATTCACCAAGCACGCCGAAAAAACGTTGTAAGTTGCCCGATCGCAATCACTTTGATTAACACTGTAATCGATGCACTGGTCTGAAGAACTAGGACTTCTCAACATCGATCGTATTAACTGGCAAGGTTTTTGACTTCTATTTCAGTTTTTAATTTGTCAGCTATAAAAGAATGGAACATTTTCTGTCTGGTGACACAACTCTTACCTAATTCGACTGTAATAATTGCTCATTAAGTACAAAAAAGGTTTATCTCCAAAGCGGTTTCTGTGACATTTCAAAACGTGTTTCTTCGCTTTCACTAGTGAATCGAAACCAGATACTCTATTTCTCGCATAATCGTTTTTAGACTGGTACAGTGGACTGAAAATGAGAACCTACATTCATTTATGTACACGACATTCTACTTTCTCAATTAAACTTCCCATTCGATAGATGGTACTAAATAATTGAATAACCTACGTCGTTTTTTGTGATACGTTTTGTCGGAATTTTTCCCGGCGGAAGCTGCTTACACATGGTTGCAGATATCATGAAACATGGATTAATTTCTGCTCCATTTTCTGCAATCCGGAATTAAATTCACAGCCTCGTAAGCTCGCGATTCTCTGTCTTTAAGGCTAGATTTTCACTCAACACGTGCAACCACGTCTTCTTTAGCCCCCAGACGTTTACAAATGCAAGAAACAGTATCTAATAAAACAAACGTCAACTTAACAAAGAAGTTTGTATAAAGACGCTCCTATTAGATCGAATTATTGTCGTAATTGTGCCAATAACCTAAAAACTTACACGTCTTTGCATTGCAATCTCAATCATTTGAAATGCCAACCGGCAATCCGGTATGTGATTCTTCCAAGGGCGAATCAGCAAACTGGAATCCAATTTTTAGTTCCAAACGATGCTGTGAGTCGATGGAAGCTTACGGCGTGAAAATGTGAAGATGAGCTCATGTTTACCAGACAGTTCATCTATAACTAACTTAGATTCTAGAATCAAGCTGAACTGCAATTGTTCGAACTTATATCAAACACAATTCAAAACCTGACGGAAGATATATTACAAATAATTACGAGCAGTTGTTCCACTCGACCAGATTGTTTGTTTTGGGCAGCGTATCTGGACTCTGGTTTGGGTTTTCCTGTGTGCACACGAAAGCATCAAATAGTAATCCTGACGAGTATTTTCATAGTGATTACATGCAGACGACATGTGGGTATGGCACAAATGAGGATGTAGCCTGCGCAAGTCACCTCTGCGTTGAAAAGCCTTGCCAGATAGAAAAGGGTCACGATGGATGGTGTGGTTGTTTCGGAATAATTTATGCCGAAATAAAATTTAGCAAATTCTTTTAGTACACCGACCATCTGTATAATCTGGTCCCAAACAAGGATTAAGACCTCTTGCATTCAGTGGGCATAGTTGACTTCCTTGCGCTAAATAAAGACGAAATCTTGTAAACCATTTGCGTCATTTGTGCCCATTATGGTGACGGTCTTGCTAGCGGCTTTCGTTCCAGTGGCATTCGGCGGGATTTCAGTTCACGCACTATAAAAATAGCTCTCTTGGCAATCTTCTTCATTCCATACCCGCGCACTTATATCGGCTGAATCGTCTTCGAATGATTTTAAAACGTCCATTCTCCGGCTTTCGCATATAAGTGCAGAAAATCACCGCTCGCTGTTTTCAAAACAGTAGATTAGTTCCTCTGAAAATATCCTTAGACAATTCAGCTGGCCGAAATAGATAACTAAAGTTTGCAAGAATATTGGGGCAAGGATGTTTTGAAAAATGTTAGTTTGCTTGTTTTATATAGAACTATTTGACTAGAAGCTGGTCACTCAGAATCTCTCTAATGTTATGTTGTTATGAACAAAATAGCCAATAGGCATTTCAGTTGTTTTTCTAGTAAGATAATTCAATCGACCTGAAATTGTCAAAACAATTTAAAGGAAGGTATTTTGCATCTAGTTTATTTCGTTCACGCATATCCTCAAGGATAATCCAAAAAACGGGCAGGTCGTTTCACGGTGTTTATAAATCGGACTCCTTTTTCCCAAGAAGTTTGATTTTAGCAACCTGCAATATCATAATAAAATATTTAAACCAAATTGACATTTTTATTCAAATGCTACGCTTGTTGAAGGCGAGGCTTTAATAGTGTTATTGATCAAAGCCACACATAAACCACTTGTGGAGACTCGTTATGGGACAATTATTGATCTAACCAAAGTTGCCCAATTTTCTTCGTGTTTATCTTTTTCCATAACAGAATAACTACAGTTTCTGCGTGTTTGGTTGTACGGATGGGCTACCCAACAGATTTATTGGTTCAATTTACTTGCGAACCATTTATTTCTTACAGTTGCCCAGGATTTTACGTATTTTTGCCTGTTGCAAAACGGAAAATTACAAGGCAAAAAACTAGCCTCCAATGTGAATCTGAGTATACGAGGGAAACATACGGCCGGACTATTTACTAATCAGTCAATGGAATCCTTACCACGGTAGTGCTAAACTAACAAAAACCCCTTCTGGTCATACAGATGTGGACACCGAAGTCCCAGAGAAACTGCCTCAGCATGTCGTAACAGCCGAGACTTGTTGGTTGCGTAAACAACTGTGAATGCCTGCGTGGAATCTATCTGGGGATAGCCCTTCAGGAGGTAACGAGCGATCGGTGATGCCGCTAGTGTCTTGTAGGTGCCAGGTCGACTGAATTGGCATGATGGAACAGCCGCTGAAATTCCGGATTCCGGAACACTTCTCAGCATAGGTGAGGAAGCATGTGGCGCAGATGTAGGCTGACACCCATGTGTGGACACAACAGCTGCCACGCAGATCACCAGCAGCTACAAAACAGTGTAGTTACTTTCTCAGTCAAATTCGGATTGATATGCCACTTGTCATAATTCTACCCATATTCGTAGGCAGCACAAAATAGTCTGTTTCATCTAAATGTGTGCAACTAGGCCAGGAGTTGCATGATTACAGTGAACTCTACCGGAACATACGAGAGAAACTCTGCGTAATCTACTGTCACTAATATAATTCAAAGCAAACTGCTCTTGAATATATATACAAATCTGGGCCACTTGACCTAATCCACCAGCTACATGCTAGAAGCTGGCATGATACAAAGTTTCAGCTGTAATGTTTTAAAAAAGAATTGCCCTTTTATGTTGTTACTAATGAAGAAAGAAGAGCTGTCATAGTGATAACCAACACTGGCGTGAATAACAATCATAGATGCATCACCAGGTTACAAAGCTTACTAAAGACAGTTTGAAAGAAGACAATGGGTGATAAGCAATATTTTATGACGTTCCCAGTTTATACAAACAAGCTATAAGGCAAATGAAGGAATTAGCGCTGCAATCTCAGCCAAAGCATGCCATGTTATTAAGAAACACGCAAACCAAAGGTAATTTTGAGTCTAACAGATTAAGTTCGAATCACACTGGACCGGAACCTCAAAGTTGATCTCTGCCACGGTAAATTCAACGTCGCTGTTGGCTGTTTTTGACATTTGGCGATCGGTTGTCAGAACCGACAACACTCTCAATGACAAGAACTGAAGAATGAGACCGCAATGACGCACCACATTACCAGAGAAGCCTCCGTGATCATAACAATTAACAGCCACTGACATATGTTTGGTAGTTCAATTTTGCAAGGATTAGTTTAGATTTTATAATGTTCGTCTAAGTGAACTTCCCATAATGGTTGCGATTGTGGACTGCGTTTCGCAAATGGATATTTGTCGCTGAAAACCCAACAGGGAATGATCAGATGATGTTGGCTTTCCCACCAGTCTTTGACCTTGTCTGTCAAAAACTGTACGGAAAAACCGGGGCAATACTTGTGGAAAATTCGTTATGGCGAAAAATTGGTTTTTTTAACTGTTCGTAGCGTTCAGTTACGCAGTGCCTATGAGTGCTGAATACATCAGCGTGAGTTTGTCGTTTTTTATTGCATCCTAAACCCTGTTCTTAATATTCCCCAGGTTCATTAATCTCGATGTATCGAGTTTGCCATATATTTTCACCGGAGCTACCTATAACTCCCTGTCATCTCAGTCGTAAAATTGACGGGTGTTTCTGTACAAGGAACTTGCTCTCTAGTAGACTTTGAGCCTCCGAGGACTTGTATAAATCTCACACGTCAGTATCCTGTGTTGAATTTTCTTGTGAAGATTCAGTGATCAGTTGAAAATACGCATGCTTGTTTCGAAATAAAACACATCCGACCAGAACTCACATTCCGACTGCCCAACATTCTTACTTGCAATTTGAAATTTAATGGAATTCTTGGGTTGAATTTTACACCGTATGAATCCGCCTCACCGTAAATTTTCTCAGTTTCACAGTCCATTTTGATCGAGATGGGTTTGAGCTTTGGATGTTTAGCTCTAACAAACGACTGCTTTTCTTGCTAAAAACAGATCACCACACCTGCTAAATAACTTTCCGGAAGTGTTAGAGTACAAGGAGTCAAGAAAAAAGTTTCCAATTTTGCTCCATAAGGCAATAAAAATGACTAAGGTTTTTCCAGTTACCATTTAAATCCACGGTAAATTTCTGAAATATATAAGCTCGAAAGATTTTTGGATTTGGTCAAAATTAACTGCAAACTGTTTCACCGTTCAATATTGGTAAACGGAGTACATAATAAGCTGTCCGAAAATTTTCTTTGCCTCGCTCGAACGAAATGGAATAAAGATTCCTGGAAACATCTGAGGGAAAACACTCAATAATTCATACTGTCTTTTTCTACTCACATATCGATTAGAATGAAATTAGCTCATTTGGAGCAAAATGCACTACCTATGTATACAACCTGTCATTAGTTACACCATGGTGACGGTTTTGCTCCGTTCTATTTCATTGTGTAAAGATTATTAAAATTAATAGATATTTTGTGTAACTCTGTAAGAAACAAAAGTCGTTTGGCTCATTGATTTTTCTACTCCACATCAGCATCCTAATACTTCCATAGATTTCGCACACACGTCAAACGGTTCAGCCGAAGTTTCACTGTTACACCCATTCATCTAATCACTGTTCATCCAACAAACAGTAGTTTGGTCAGTTTTTGGTTGCCTATATGTGATATATTGACTGATAAGGTCGATCGCACGTAGGTCACTTTCTCACAATGAACTCAACTGAATAAATACCGCTTGTGTCAAAACCGAGATAATAGCAATAAACACGAGATCAACTAGATTCGTTCGTTTTTGCTGAGTAAACACAGGATAATCGTCTGGCCATTGTTGATATGAAATTGACTACAAAAAATACGTTCATATGGATTTCATTATTCGAAAATACTTTCAAGTAAACTTCAATTGCCGCTGAAAGCTCCGGATAAACAATACCTTCAAGTATACCAAGAGTATTCCATTTATATTAATGGACAATCGTTCGCTGGTACAATGGGATGGAAAATAGAAATCAAACGATTGGACACTCATCCTACTCCAAAACTTCGGAAAACGAAGTGACGGTCAGTTATGTGGAAAATATTTACATATCATTGAAGCAACGTTTAATATTCCGTGTTATTTTCCACATAATGACTAAAGTAATTAAAAATTAGCGTTTCGTGTTTTAAATACTCTTTCTAAGTGAAACAAACTACTTTACATCTCATAGTAGCCAGTGTTCTATTCAAAAATACTTTGGGATGTTGAACAAGTTCGGCTTCAGTGAATGAATAACCCCATTACAGACCGTGGGTGTTGTTTTATTTATTTGGAATATTCTGTTTATCCTGTTTTTTCTCCTAATGCATTGGGTTGAAGACTTCCATAGTTTTCTCAGTGTACATGAAATATATATGTGAAACGTTTGAACTGGTTACTTTCACTGGGGAAACAAACCACATCGAACTGAATAACATTTTTTAGGACTGAAGTGGATATTTTGTTGCCACCAGGAAAAAGTGAGGTAGACTTGTTCGACTTAAACGTGTTTACCTACTTACTAACTCGCACACATGTGTTTGTGAACAATCTCCAAACATCTGTCCAGTCACGACAAATTGCGGAATATGTCCACAAAAGCGACTCTTCATAAAAGATGGATTGGATGCTTATAAGTGACCGTTGAGTGGAACATTTGTAGATGCAATCGTTTAAGTTCAAAGTGTGTAACGGATTCGCATAGCAAAATGTTTTCACACAGTTTTGCAGTGGCAGTACCTAAACTTGAAACGCGAAAATTTTACACACTTCTGTTTCTTCCTTAAGTTAGGCAACCAACATGTCCAACCACTAAGACTTTTCAGATAGACCGTTCCCTTACTGACAACCATACTGCGGCAAAAATCAGCCCACTCCATACAGCTCCCCACTCACTGAAAGTACAGCTACATACGAATCCAATTTCCCGTTTTGGTTCTGTGAAGATTCATTTTCCGATTGCTTTGCTTTCTCGCAATCACTTAATATCTGATAGTCACCTACACATGATGTGCAATTACTGTAATATTTGAGGAAATTTAGCCACGTCGTCTAATGACTCCTCTTCTCCTGACATTTTATCCATAATTCATCACGGAGGTTGTATCGTCCGTACAATTGGAAGATTTAAAGCCGATTGACTAGCAGACTGTTGTGATATGGACCTTATGTACAACCCACGGGACAATCTCATGAGCAGAATATAAGCTTATAGGTAACATTTTTCAAGTAACGATTACCAAAAAAGTGTACAATCAGAGCTGTAGAAATCTCAGATTTGTAGCAAAAGTATGAATGAAAGTTGAAATTTGGGAACCAGAAAACCAAAACTCTCACTAAACTCCATAAACTTTGTTGAATCAGACCACATAGTTCCTTCCACTTAATTGTAAAAAACATTTTCCTAGTAGATTGTAAGTGCACAGTGCTAGATTCCGTATGGCAAACACTGTGACCTGCTTTTAAATCATTATGCGCAAAGACGGCGTCCCAGATTGACGAGTGACCAAAACTCGACACATATTGATGGCCTCATAATAACTCCAAGAGAAAGATCACGTGAATTCGACAGTAGTTAGATTTATCAGTTTGAAATCGTCTTGCGTAAGCAATACACTTCGTTCTTTACCGAAGTGCACAGTGTATAAGGGCTATCAGAAATCTGCGACAGGCGAGACTCACGGGAGCATCAGAACACATAGTCTGCTGCACCGGTAGTGTGAGAAAGACATAGCATTATATATAGTCGATAACTTCCCGTCCTGATGGTCAACATTCATCCCGTTTTCTTTCGTTTTTATATTGTTCTTACTGAAGACCAGAGGTGAAAAGCCTAAGCTCAGTTACTCAAATCCAGCTTGTGAGTCCACCATCGGGAAAACTCGATGTTGGGTGACACTTACATGTCTGGGCGACGCTTGCACAAACACAAAGTTCATAATTACTCAGATTACCGACAGGACGCTCTTCTTACGATCCCATCTATTTCACCGCGTAATGCTGATTTACTTTTCTGTAACATGCAGCATACAGCTTCAGGTTAAACTGTTTCGTTTACTGCTTGACAAATAAGATGTTTTTAATGAAACAAAAATAGTCAGATCATTGTTTTGCTACTAACCGAATGTAGCCTGCCTTTTGTTCACTCACAGAGTGACCTACACTTGTCCAGACGAAAGTTGCAAACCCATACAATAGAAAGTAGTGATATGTTGAACTTAACTGCATTGCTCCTAACAGTCAACAGTAACCGAACAGTATGAAAGTATATGGTTAAATTCGGTTGCATTCACAGTAAAAATGAAGGTTGAGAAGAAAGTACAGGAAAATCGCATTTACAAGGAAAACGTGACTGATTAAACAAAATAGCACATGTTCGCCCCCCTATTACTGATCATTGGCTGTCAGCTGCAGCTTCGATTGTCAGCACGTCCGAATAGCAACAAAAATCGTCATCAGGTAGATAGTGCACGCCATATGCAGAGAGCAGCCCCTGCATATGAAATTATATCGAAAGTCAGGACCATCTGAAATTGTAGAACGGGGACGTTATAATACATGTATGTGATTTGTACATATATATGTATCTATAACTACTTGGTTGAAATAAGGCGATATAGAAAGACACACAGCACCACACTGTATGCACCGAACTGGAACATGGTTGCTGGTTATGAAACAGACGTGAACCTATCGAAAAAAAACTTGAACAAAAGTCAACAAGTGAAACTAGCTTAACCCATGAGGCATTTATATTCACCAAGGTTGCATATGTCCTAACTAGCTTAAGAGTCAAGATAGCTCTGACATTGCGGCATAAATGCTTTTGTAGTGTCGGTCTAATCAATGGCCCACAGTGATTCATGAATATCTATACGGTACTTTTACTAAACTGTTGATAAGTCTTCAAGAAAACTCGTGGTGTATAACAAAAAATTAAATAACAAACCACCACCGTCCATGTTGTCCATTATTATCGTTTTTGTTCACTTTTCTAATCAATGAAATAATGAAGAACTGTTTGCGACACACAAAATGTTGGCGTGGACAACCTATCTGCTAAGAATCCGACTGATCTTGACTATGCTGTAGAGATAATGTTGCCTTCCTACTATCTTCAAACGACACCGGCGATTGTAGGCTATCCTGTGCTTTGTTAACTGTTTCCGAATGAGCCTTGCAGCCTCAAAGTGCCAGATGATTCTGGAGGACTGATGTTAACCGAGAGAGTTGTGGAGATTGTTGGTCCGTTTGTACAGTTAGACAGTTATATCGGCGGCGGCGGATATTCCGCTGAAAGAACTAAAAGCTGGTATCTATAAGGCCCTGTTAGTATTCGTTAACCTACGATATCTCTGCCGAAAATGTGGCATTACTCGAAAGCATATGGATCGCGTTTATATGGTGGTTGTGAGAGCTGTATTGTATTGGAGCTACTGAACGTGGTCACTCACGGTGAGGGGCGAACCGCCTTCAAAAACTTAAACATCGACTTTCGCATTCGATCGCCCACTACAGATGACACTAACGAGTAAGCAACGATGAGTTTAAGAACAGATATCCAGTAACGATTGTTAACCGCGTTGATCCTGGCAGCCATCGAGTATGCACTTGCCTAGGTGGTCATGTGACATACCAGTGAATTCAGCTAATCGTCTGCCAAATCAAGCGCTTCTTCCTAAGATACAGCCGAATAGCGAGGTGCGTGTGCGATGATTCGAAGTCAGTTACCAAAACGTTGGCCAACACCGATCGGCTGTGGCCCCTATGCTGGGGCAATCGTCATCATAAGAGTCAGTAATCGGAAATCTGAGGAGCAATGGCGGCTCAGTGACTAGAGTGTTATCATCGTCTGACCGGGTATTCTGTAAAGTAAGTGTAATTAATGATACTGGACAAAATACCGCGAGGAACCTACAATAGCGGTGACGCCCCCTTTTTATTTATACTACGGCTTTGTTTGCCAGACTTTGGGGACCTGACGTTAAGTGTTTGAGCTTATACAGTTATTTTCGGCGGTCGGGTTTTCCGTCGCTTCGCCTTCTCTTGTTTTCTAGTCAGGACTCGATTTACGTCAATGGTTGTATGTGAGTTAAGCATCGATGTCAGCCACTGCTATGGTGGTGCTTATTACTCATTACTATGGTATATACCTTTGTTCAGGCCTAGAGTGGAACAATATATGCATGTGTGTTGCACGAGCTCGTTGATCATTGTCCCATTGAGCATATATTACCGATAAAAATGTAAGTTTGAACAAACTGTTAGAACACGAAAACTGGTAGATACAAGCATTTCGTATTCACTCGTCAGTACCAAATTTGCATTAACTTGAAACGGGTCTTTATACCGAGCAGTTAGGGAGCAAGGTGGATAGTCAATCGGTGGTTTAGGAAAGGTCACTACGTCCAGGGAAGGGTCAAGTCTACGAGCAATTGATTCTGAACACACAAGGTCGACTTCAGTCGATTGATTGCGACCGCTTCAACAAACCGACTGAAGCCCACCTCGTGTGTTCAGAAACAATTGCTCGTAGACTTGACCCTTCCCTGGACGTAGTGACCTTTCCTAAACCACCGATTGACTATCCACCTTGCTCCCTAACTGCTCGATATAAAAAACCCGTTTCATGTTGTTGCAACTTTGGTACTGACGAGTCAATACGAAATGCTTGTATCTACCGGTTTTCGTGTTCTAACAGTTTTGTTCAAACTTCTGAAGGGAATGAACTGTTTCAAAAATGTAAGTTGCAAAAATATTTCCACTGAAATTTTGTGTTTCAACCTGTCTGCTCTGTATGTGTGTTTCTGTGTGCGCCCGCCCCGCATATCTCTGACACAAAGTTAGTGGGAATGTGCACCTCAGTGTACTAGTTACTTCTTCAAGGTTGTTCTCTTTCAACTCCGCAAAGCTTGGTCTAAACGTGCAACGCTTGACATGCTTTCTATTGACGTCTCTTTGCATGTTGTCCGGCAAACGTTAGCCAGCTTTCAGAAACCTCCTCCTGGTTACTATCGTTGATCCAAGACCAAACAAGAAATAAATACAACAAGAATATCCACAATTTGCCAAAACTTTTTAGATTGGTTCGAGTCCTTCATTAACATTTAGATCGATGCAAATTTGGGAAAAGCACAAGTGATTTTAACAAAAGAAGGTATACGGCCGTAACAGACTAAGGTCACACAATCCTACATCCTACCGTATCACACTATCTAATTGCTACAACTGCTTTGAGCAATGCGCTTATAGCTGGGGCGAAATTCAATGTGGGAATAGATTTCGCAGAGCCGGAAAAGTCGGTAACAATCCTAAATCCCCACCCCATCAGTCAAGGTGTGTTCACTTTGACTCGTGATCAAAAGGCGTATGTTTAATATTAGTGAGTGAGATGCGCTAAAGTGACATGTGGATTGTACAGTAAGTTATGGGAACCTGCTCTTATTGTGGTAGGTTTTTAAACCGGAGGTGCTTGTATTCCAACCCTCGGAGGAATAACTCAACGAGGTGGGGAGATGCGTCTAAAAACAAACAGCGAGCGGATCGGGAACAGCATAAACGACCGGATGAGCCATTGCTAAACTGGATCAGAACAACTGACGAGACGTGGCAGCGAAAATGGGATGAATGACGAGATCGGGGGCACGATTATCCGAACACTCGGGGGAATATCTCACCACCGCAATAGCCCACAGTAGATATATTGCGGACAATACGAGCGACCGGACTAGCCATCGCCAATGGGATCGGACCAGTGAACGAAGAATGACAGGCGGAAAACCCGTTGACGGAAGGCGTCAGTCACACAAACCGGGGAGAGGGGCACACGATGTGTGGGCGGAAACCGGGGCTGTTGTGTGCCAGAATTCTGATTCATAAACGCGAGCACGCGCGTAGCATGGCAACCAGCGAGTTGAACAATAAAGATTGCTTTATTGCACGTTTTTTCGCTAAAACATACTCATTGAGACTGTGGTTCAGGTTTTTTCTATTACTTTGCCTTACATAGCTGAAAACCGTTTTTTCAAAGAACATTAGCTTTTCTGACCAAGCTAAAGTAGACTGAAAGATTCATGTAATGTCCATATACGATTTTTAGGCCGTGGTATAGTTTCTGAGAAGGTGGTGAGGGTAATGCGATTAAAATGAACTGGGTTGTTCACAAAAGCCCATGTTGAAAAGCCCGTTGTGAAATATTCTCCAATGACGAGCAAACCGTAATGAATGACTTGAGTGAAAGTGAGGTTGGTGGAAGGATTCTGGATACGTACGTTCTGAAGCACCTCTCCCCACAAAGTGTACGTGCGTCAGTGTCCGGTTAATTCTTCCGTGAAGGTATATTTTGTGCATATTAGGCTTCATAAACATCGGGACATCTCACCATGTCTGCTCACCGTGTAGGTCAGTTTTCATAACCGGGCTGTAAGCTTTTGTACGTAAGAATTTTCAGTAAAGTGTTCCATAGGGTACCAAAGATCGACAGGCCAATCGGAATATAAGGCTCTAGATCATATCTAAATGCGAGGACGAGATAATGTTCTTCTTCAAATAACCGTATCACTAGCTTGTTGAAGTGAACCGTAAATGTGGTTATTTAACTCCAGTACCGAAACCATCCTCAACTATACAGTCCAAAAATGTTGACGTGTAATACAGTGTGCGTCAGGTCAATACAGAGATGATCGGGCGGTGTATTACATGGTTGAGAACGGTTATTCTTAGAAATCATCGCTTACCCCAAGTTGCTCCTGGAACACACTGAGCCATCGGGATTATTTGAAACTGGTTCACAGGTGAACTCATCTTCCCCACGCCACCACGACTATAACCGTAGACACGAAGATAGTATCGCATGTCAGGCTCAAGACCCCCAACAAATCCGTAGGTTTGTAATCCAACGTCAATATCTTTGAATGTCTGCTTGAACTGAGAACCAGCAATCCAATAGCGAATGCAATAGCCTTCAACAGACTCTTCATTCGGTCTGGCTTGTATTCCAACCCACGACACGCGTACTGTGTTCGGTATGCTTGTGGCGTTGATAGTGACCATAGTAGGGAACTCCTGGGGTGAGATTTTGAACGTAGTCTGTTCAGTAAAACTAGATTCAGGTCCATCACCAGCCGTGTTGAAAATCTGAAGTTCATGGATTTTTGAAGAAAAACGAGAGATTTCGTTTGAGAACGTATCGTAAAGCAACCCATCTGGGGGCTCAAACGTACACTTGGACCTACTTCACTTGGTTTATCAGGACAAAAATTGTTTCAAATGCATGCAAACTTGTCGTTAAAACAGAGTCGCTATGACGTGCAAAATGTCCTGTCCTGTGAAGTCATGTTTGTGTTTCCGCATATCAAGCGAATCAATCATCTTTTCAGACCTTCGCAATCGGTTTGAGGGAACACTCCAGACAACTCAGAGCAAGTGATTTCGTGCCACCATCGTGTGAACTGCTAGTTTCGGTCTGGTGTGACTAAAGAAGATGGACAATGTTCACAAAGAACCACGAATAATTAAACCCTGCAAAAGTACTATTAACTAAGGTATGTGTTCAAAACAATCGCCGGATGCACAATGTCCACCCAAGTTTGACAAATTAGGCTGCTTGGAACAGTCAATACCCTTTAAACACTTAGATGTAACCGGAAGGTAGAAAAACCTTCCGATTACACCTAGCAACCGCGAACGTAAAACATGCAGGTTATGTAAATCGGACAAGTGGGACAAACAGTGATTGGACACAAATACAAGCACACCGTATATTATGTAAGCGGGGCTATGATAACTCGAAAGGTTATCACCTTAGTCATTTTGTGCACAAAACGCCGACTGACAAGTTCGGATAAGCAATGCTTCGCAGAAAGCCAGTAACTTCGGGTTTCAACTACACAACAGTATCTTGAGTTACTTAAATGGGTTAGCTTGGTGACCTGCTGTCACACTGTGTTTGACAATCGATGACGTAGGATTTCCAACAGCAGGTTAACCGAATTAATGGTGGTAGGCCATCAGTTGCATCAATCGTTTGAAGATGTGTCTGTTCAATTGGCACAGTGGTTCCTTATCTGATATGCCTGTGTAAACGTCACTGCAGTTGCAAGTGAATGATCAAAATACGTAGGAAATAGACCAGCTTCATGAACTACGTCCGTTATTACGAAAGACTAATTCTCTAGTGGTATGAACCAAGCACAACCGCGTACCTACATAAATTTGAGTCAGAGCATGAGATTGTTTGCTAGACGGTCCTCATCAAATTGCACAATTGGGAATATTTACTTCTCATGGGCCACCAGGATGGGTACATTGTTCTTGCTCATCTTATTATGAGTCCCGGCGAGTTCTTTGAGGTAGCCGTGTAGAGTTTTATCTTGGTTTTGTTCACTGACGATGCTTCACCATTGTACAACAACGTTTTTGCGTCATCTCTGCAGGTTGTTCGAATTAACTAAGAATGACCTTGCAATTACAATAAAATTTTGTGCACGCACTTCTTTCTGCTCTTCTGCCTGTGGCGTAGTTGCTTGACGGTACTACACGGATCATCCATTCTTAGCTCCGTTGTACTCCGAACATCGTCGCAGCACCGACCGCGTTTCAGCCGCTCACAGTAATCTCGGAATATCCTCGCTTTCTGGATACCGGTAATTTGGAATGTTGTGGCGGTGGTGGTCTTCTTGAACCCTTTCTGTGAGTCAGGCTTTTTATTCCTATGACTTGCTAAACCCCCGTAACTGTCCTGTTGCATTCGTTCATTTTTGGTTGCTGAACTCAGTGAAAAACGTCTGCCTTCACTTAGGATAGTCTGAGACTGTTTTGAACCACTACAAAATTGGTGAGCCCGAATTGGTCGATTTCTCACATTTTTTCGTCTTCATCATCCGACGAACTGGTTGTTTCCCCCACCTTGTGCGTATTTTTTTTTCGGCGTTCGGTTTGATCACCACAACTTCCTTATTGTCCCATTAACTTTGCGTGTTAAAGATCGTCCGCTGCTGCTATGTCCGGCTACGACGATTCAACTGAGCAGCTGACCGCATCCGTTCACATCAAACTGCCTGAATTTGGAGTCAGTAACCCTCGTTTGTGGTTCGGACAAGTTGAAGCTCTCTTTCGAACGAGGCACATTAAGTCACAGACCGTGATGTACTCCTACATAGATCAGTCCATCCCTACTGAAATCGCCGAAGAGGTCTCGGATCTCATTGACAACATGCCTGAAGACCAGCCGTACGATAAGCTGAAAGACGCCTTAATTAGCAGGGTAGGTGGTTCTGAACAGCGGAAGCTGGACCAACTATTTTCCGAAATTGAGCAAGGTGACTGCAAACCATCCCAGCTGTTACGACACATGAAACAGCTTCTCGGAGGCAGAAAGATGGATGACACCATTTTTCGACAGTTATGGATGAAAAATCTACCATCATCAACTCGTGAGATTCTGGCTACATTCAGCAGTGCTGTGCCTATAGAGGAGCTTGCAGATGAAGCTGACAAAATGTTGGATGCTCAACGTAATCCCCAGTTAGTAAACACAGTCGTTAACCAACCTCATGACGATTTGCGACATCAGGTGGCCTGTTTGACCAAACAGGTCCAGTCATTGGTTCACTCTCTGCACTCTCGGCCGCGCAGACCACGCAGTCGATCTACAACACCTTTCCGAAGTCCAACGGCACTAGCACACAACAACCATAACTGTTGTTGGTATCATCGTACTTTTGGCCACCGAGCAAAGAAGTGCACTCAGCCCTGCACATTCACCACTTTACCGACCGCACAGGGAAACCCAGTGACCGGCCAGTGATGGCAACGGCTGTGCCTGGTGTCTCCTTCAAATGTCGTCTTTTCTACATCTCAGACAGATCTACAGGTTGCAACTTCCTAATCGACACCGGCGCTCAGGTAAGCGTAATTCCATGCACTGTAGGCGACCGCCAGCGTTGTAAGCCCATTTTCTCCTTACAAGCCGCTAACGGAACCCCCATCCAGACGTACGGTCGACGTTCGCTCACTCTCGACCTTGGACCACGACGTCAGTTCCGCTGGATTTTTCTGGTAGCAGACGTTCAGACCGCAATTCTGGGTGCCGATTTCCTATCCCACTTTGGTCTCTTGGTTGATATTCAGCACCACACGCTTTTGGACAGCTTGACTTCCTTGAGTGCTAAAGGCAAATTAACCACCATGAATTCCATCGGAGTCCATATGGCGGTGCCCAAACCCTCAAGATATTCCCGGCTGATCCAGCAATACCCGCAGCTCATAAATCCGTCGTATCACCCACATTCTTTGAAACACGACGTTACACACACCATCGTGACCAAGGGACAGCCAGTGACCGCTCGCCCCAGACGTCTCCCTCCCGAAAAGCTGAAGATTGCCAGGGCGGAATTTGACCACATGCTTCAACTTGGCATCATCCGTCCATCCAAGAGTGCATGGTCTTCCCCTTTACATTTGGTTCCTAAGAAAACACCGGGTGATTGGAGACCGTGTGGTGACTTCCGAGCGCTCAACAATGCCACCGTACCAGACCGTTATCCCATTCCCCACATCCACGATTTTTCCTTGTCTCTACATTCTAAATGTGTTTTCTCTAAAATCGACTTGGTGCGTGCATATTACCAAATTCCCGTCGCTGAGGAAGACATACCCAAGACCGCGATCACGACTCCCTTTGGTTTGTATGAGTTCCTTCGAATGCCCTTCGGACTTCGGAATGCAGCCCAAACATTCCAGCGTTTCATGGATCAAGTTGTACGTGGTCTGGATTTTGTCTTCGTTTACCTCGACGATGTGTTAGTTGCCAGTCGTTCCCCCGAAGAACATGAAACGCATCTTCGTCTTTTGCTGGAGCGGTTGAATAAATACGGGATTTCCATCAATTTAGCAAAGTGCGTTTTTGGCGTCTCGTCTCTTGAGTTCCTTGGACATTTTATAGACGCAACTGGCATCAAACCCTTAGACACCAAGGTGCAAGCGCTGCAAGAGTACCCCATTCCTGATTCCATCAAAAAACTTCAACGGTTCATTGGAGTTGTTAACTATTACCGTCGTTTTATTCCTCACTGCTCACAGCTTCTGAAGCCGTTAACCGATCTGCTACGTGGTTCTAAAACGGGCGTTATTTTAAGTCCTGAAGCGCTACAAGCGTTCAACGACGTTAAGAAAGCGCTCAGCGAAGCGACGTCCCTTGCTCATTTTAATCCAGAGCCGACCGCTCATCTGATCCTTTCAACTGACGCGTCTAATCATGCTGTCGGTGCAGTGCTTCAGCAGTACGTCAGTGGTGAATTGCGACCAGTCTCATTCTATTCACAAAAGCTATCACCCGCTCAAGCTAATTATAGCACCTTCGGACGTGAGCTGCTTGCTATTTACTTGTCCATTAGACATTTTCGTCATTTGTTGGAAGGAAGGAACTTTACTGTTTTAACAGATCACAAACCTTTAATATACGCCTTCAATGCCAGTCAGGATAAATATTCTCCTCGCGAAATTCGACATCTCGATTTCATAGCGCAATTCACAACGGATATCCGACACGTCCATGGAAACTCCAATGTGGTTGCTGATGCGTTCTCAAGACTACATGTTAACGCGGTTTCTGGCCTGCAAGACATAAGTCTCGAGAAAATTGCTGAAACTCAAACGTCTGATCCTGACTTTCCATCCATTTGCACCCCACCCTTTCAGTGTTCTCGTATTCCTTTACCATCTTCCGAATCCACTATCGTATGTGACACTTCCGCGGGCATACCACGTCCAATTCTACCCCTTTCTCTTCGTCGACCCATTTTTCTCCATTTGCATTCTTTGTCCCACCCTGGTGTCCGCGCCACACTCAAATTAATTGCTGCCCGTTATGTCTGGCCTAATATGAACAAAGATGTGCGCTGGTGGACTAAATCATGCCTTCATTGCCAGAAGAGCAAGGTACATCGCCACACCGTCACCTCTCCTGGAAATTTCCCCACTCCGGACGCACGTTTTTCTCACGTCCATGTTGACCTGGTTGGCCCATTACCCCCATCAAACGGCAAAACGTTCCTGTTTACATGTGTTGACCGATTTACACGACGACCTGTGGCCGTTCCCTTTAGTGACATTTCGTCATAGACAGTCGCTAGAGCGTTCCTCGAACATTGGATTGCCAATTTCGGAGTCCCGTTGTTCGTTACTACAGACGGAGGCTCACAATTCCAATCAGCCCTTTTCCGCGACTTAACTCATCTGTTGAGTTGTGAACACATCAGAACGACTGCATATCATCCTGTCTCTAATGGGATTGTTGAACGTTTGCACCGACAGTTGAAAACATCTCTCATGGCACAGTCCACACAGAGTTGGACAGAGCGCTTACCGCTCACCTTACTGAGCATCAGATCCGTCCTGAAGGAAGATATACAATGTTCCACCGCTGAATTAGCCTACGGAACATCACTTCGCCTGCCAGGTGATCTTTCCGACCAAAACACACAAGCTGCAATAGATCCGTCGAACTACGTGCGCCGCCTCAAGTCGCACATGGAAACACTCCGTGCCATTCCGACTCGGCAGCATTCCTGGCCTCAACAACTCAACAAGGATTTGCTGACTTGCACTCATGTTTTCGTTCGTTGTGACGCAGTTCGGCGCTCACTTCGACCACCTTACGATGGCCCATTTAAAGTGATCTCACGAACGGATAAAGTTTTCACGATTGAACGTTCCGGAAAGCAAGTTACTGTGAGTATTGACCGTCTCAAGCCGGCCTACGTCGACACGCACTGGGAATTTCCCTCTCATACATGTAGCCATGGAGGCGAACCGCAAAACCCTGAAGCATCTATCCCTTCCATTCCCCACACATTCGACTCTTCAACCGCAATCGTTTGATAGTGAGGTTTTCCTCGGTACGAACACTTCTGGCTCTGTGAAGTAAGTTTCTGACCAAACCATGTTTGTATGTATATGGAGCAAACCTGTAAAACTGAAGATACTGACCACCGAGTGTTGCTTTGTGAAGAAATAGCCATCGTAAGCTGCAAATGGGCCGATACAATGCGCTGTTAGACCCCAATGATCATATATAGTGCTGGGAGCTCAAAGGACTTTTAAGAAGAATCGGTTGTACCTGATAGTGAATAAAAAGTAACCGGTCGTATGACCTTACTCATTGTCGAGAATCGTTCAATGAACAATGCTTGTACACATTTACATGCGAACACACTTGAACACAAAAAGAGGACAGGCGGAAAAAGCCATTTAGTTGGCTCGGACCAGACAAGCAGAGTATGATTAGTGTTTCAAAATCACTACACTTGTACACGTAAGCCGGTTGAACATCCATTGATCTGAAATGAACGAAACGTTCTTCTGTTGTTGTTGTGGTTGTTTTAATTTTCGGTAACGACCGATTACGTCAACTATGCAGAATGACGTTAATTTGTCTGGGTATCAGATCACTCTCTTCGATACATTCCTATCGAGCAGACCGACAGGCTAAATTTCGGCGGTCGACTGAAATGTGGAAAACAGACTAAGGAGCCATGATTTCACCACATGAAGTTAGACGTACCATTGTGTTTCCGGGTTTTGGTTATTTTCACGTTTTAAACGGCACGGATCATACATACACATTTGGTAGTACGGCGAAATAAAAACGGTCATAGTCAGTTAGATTTAGGTTAGCCCGTTAACAGGAAGAAACAAACAACTCAGATTTTTAGCTGGCAGTGCCTGTACGCGTGCATCTGCTCCTTAAGGTGGCTCATCATAGTTTCATAGCCCAGCTAGTAGGGTATAGTTAGTGAAAGAGATTGAGATACTTGTGGCTGATTTCAAGCCAGGCAAAGCCCGGGATTTTTAAGAAATGCCCCCCCCCATATTTAATCAGTCTGCCATACCACCTGTCGTTAGGTGCTATATTCGACAGAGTTACGTTAGCAGACTGTTCGAATACATACACCGTGGTTTTCGTAGTCCGTTGCTAACATTATCATCGCGATCCTCATTACGTAATACGCGTTTGTAGAGTGAGCGTTTTTCACACGATATCCAGAAAAGAATACCACATTCAAAGTATTCTGCAGAGTCGAACAAAAAGTGACCATTAAAACTAGTGTGAATTCACCTTGTAAAGGAAAGTATTTTCTTTCCAACGTTACTTGCGCTTCAATATGAAGCTACACAACTAGGTCATAGCGTCGTTATCTCTGAATATTTGATCAATTTGATTACGAAACTTTGATAGTATATGCTCTAACGGTGAATTCTTGTATCCCAAATCATTGGTAGTGTCAGCCACCCAGACGAACTCACTTCTTCCAGCTGACCAGATAGGAGCTCATGCATGGACTGAATTACCACCATCGCACGCTGTGAAGACGTCCGTACTGTCATTGAGTCGGTTAATCGTAAATCTCAAGACAAGTACATCATTATTTAACTTTCAGTGACGTCATGACCCATCATTCTGCATTCCACTTCTCAATCGAGCATCAGTACGCTGAGTTCGATGGTCTCGTGCTAACTCCAGTGAAATGACGTCTGAATAAACGAGCCATATCCAGAAAAGGTTACTTAACTGGTCGACACTGAGAAGTCGACGACACCAATAATCAGTCGATTCATTCACTCTCGATAGGTAGATTTCAGTCAACAGCGAATACGAGCCGCGTCGATTTCAGTTCAGATGCCATCCAGCTGATGGACGCCAACTGCCGTGTCCACCATTTAATCGACAGCATAAGCACGAACAAGATGAATGAATAATCAAAGTAACCAACCGTTAAGAGTGAATTAAACGACTGACACTACATACATCTCCACTTCATTTCAGTCTATATTTTTGCTATGCTAACTGAAAAGTGTACTTGCAGGTACGATACAGCGTACACAAAGTAATATATCAATGTGTCCATCAGGTCCAGATAGTATGCCTTGACGTGTTTAACTCAGTTACGTATTGGACAATCTTCGTCAGTTATTCATTATAACTAAATAACCGCTATAGCAAACTGCGTTCCAAGCACACGACCTCCGCAACAGCCGAGAGCCACCGTGTGTTTGCGGGCATTTTTATAATCCATCTAAGGAAGTGAATAAATCGATTAATTGTTGAGAGAGAAAATAAAGTGCTTCATCCTAGTGACCAACTAAGATGGAGCAGATTGATGTCTGACTTACTTTCATGGGATAGTTACCTAGATCTATTTTTCAGAGAATAACTGCGTAATCAAACAGATTAAAGGCCTGCAGTTTTAGAAAACATATTTCTAACCCTATGGCTCGAGTGAGATGAAAGGATTGGGAGTGACATGTATACGAATTTCACACTGGTTTTTGGGGACAAATTTCTGCATAAAGTTGATGTTGAACCTCACTATATGAAATAGTGTCTACTAAGACAACCTTCCCTTGTTAGATAGCCCCGTTTGGCTCAGCACTTTCGAGATGCCGACGCATAGTTACAATGAAAACAACAAACTTGATGTCGTCTTCAGGCCGAGTATGTAATCCTTCTGATAACATGGTCGACTCGTGAAAGGCTGAACGGTTAACACTGTCAAGTGTCTCTTGTACAACACTTCGCCTCCCATCAGACATAATGACGGTCTACCTACAGGTTCGAAATGTTGGGGACCATCCCTTGGTGAACACCAATGTGAAAGCTGTTTTCACAAGCAATCCAAATCTGAGTGTGCGTACTAGCAAATAGTATGTATTAATCAGTTGGCCTGTTACAAGTTTAGTGTAATTTTCTCATAGTGATCATATAACCACAGCTGTTGTTGAGTTGGTAGATGTCTTGTTATTGGTGAAATTTGAGTGAATATGTGAACTGCTGACACTGTCGGACCGAATTATCAGTCATCGATGATCTAAACAATACTGGTATTAAGCTAAAGAAAACAGAGCATGACGGATAGTTTTCTAATAGTTTATCACCGAACCATTAGAATTATGAACGAGGGCATAAGTGAACCGAAACATCCAACCCGTGGAAATCAAAGTCACAATAATCACTTGCTCCTCTGAGTACGGGATAACCTTACGTTCTATGGCGAGGTTTACAGTCTCTGTGGATGAAACAGAGTGTATATGAACCACTAGGGGCCAGAAAGGCCGTAACGTCTGAACGAACTATTCTCAGAGTGAATCGTCAATGTGTATACTGTGATAACGATCGCTCCGGCCGTTGTTAGAATACGCCGGCGGATTGGCTGGGAGTGTGTGGGCTAACCAGATGAATGTTGTCGGCACTACGTAACATGACACAGCCAGCAGTTGATTTTCACTCCTGTTCTGATTCACGCAAAATATGTTTTAGGCCAACTAAACAGATGGATGGCTGATAGATTCCGCTTTACAACAGTAGTAAGTTAGGGAATGCATCAGCGTTGAGTGGCAGTAGGCGGGCGGTGTAGTTTAAGGACTAAGTGTACGCATGAGTCTGACGGTGCCCCCACGCTTCACAGTGAAATGGTTTGACATGTTGAATTCAGTAAATGGCAGAAAAGCAGACTCATCTGTTCTCTACCTATATATCTTTTGATTGGGAGTAAGATAAGCAGAGACTTTTCTTCCCGTGGTAGGCGTGAGGTGCTCACCCTAGTATGGCGATCGTATCGCGCCCATTAGATCAGTCTGAGCAGCGATTGTCCGATAATATTTGGTAAGAAAATGTAATGAATATGATGCGTAAAGTTTGGACGTGGACTAATCTCTGTTTTTGATTTGGATGAACAAAACCCCAGAACCTGTGACTTTGAGAAAAACATCTCTTTTGGAACTCCCACCAGAAAGACGGTATGCTTTTATGTCAAGCAGGTGCGATGACTCGTTCATTCCTAGCTTAAATGTGTATTACGCTTGACTGTACACCTCAAGAACACTGTTCAACTCCGCATTGATTTGACAAACAACTGAAAAATATCACCTGTACACATGTTGCAAGAACGGAATACTTGAATCTTCGTGTACAACTTTTACCTTCCAGCTTTTCAGTAAAAATTCCAGCTAGAAATAGAATCAGGAAAGACCCCATTGCTGCAACAGGAACCCGTTATTATAAACCCTCATTGAACTTCACTCGCAAGTTAGAAATGCACCAAAGAAAAAGTTCATCGGTTCTATTAACGAGAAGTCCGCAGATTATAAACAATAAATTAGAACTAGAGATGGTTTTTAAATTACAGACTCCATATAATGTCCATGAATTCGAAGCCGCCCCACAAATCATAAAGACCCAAATTTTAATTGACATCCAACCAATGAGCAGGTATGACAGTTCGTGTGGCTAGTCGTGCGTAAAGTCATGGACCCAACAAATAAACCATTTGGGTTTTACCGTATTGACTTCAGCTACTCCTATATTGTTGCACTTCCATCCTTTATAGTCCACTTTCGTTATATGCCAGTCGAGGTTTAGCTTCAACCAAAAAAATTGGTTCAACGCAATATTTCCTTGAAGGGCTGTCTCTTTCCTTCATTTTCTCAAACGATTGGACAAAAGGATTTGCAAGCAACGTGTGCGATGCCCATACGAACTACTCAATTATGCGTCAAAAAGTTTATGTACCTCCTCAACACTGCACGTTAAGGAGTCTACCGTACTAATAACGTATCACTGATCTCGGGACTTGTTGCTGACCCATATCACCAGTTCCCTTTGAGGACGGGTGATAAGTGACATCGTGAGAAATCCAATGGACAACACACCATTTGCCCACGGTTTTCCTGACCGCAGACAGTTAAACATCCAAATAGAGAAGTAGATAGAATGGGAACATCCGCATACACAAACGGCTCATCCACGAGACGACTTTTTATGTGGAGCACGCTGTTTTTCATTGAGCTTACTTGCACTGCGATGCAGTAATAGGTGTCTGCATCGAGCCCGATGATCACTCCGTTCGTGACTTCGCCATGAACTGTCTGCCTCTGACCCAACTGAAAACGTGCTCGATCAGAGTCCTCAGAACGGCAGTCAGAAACACGCGGCCAGTACAGAATTCGATAGCCACCGACTGGTCCTTCGCCTTCCGATGGTAGGGGTTGTGTCCACCAAACTGTGATGGCTGAAGAATTCAGTGCCCCTGCCGTCACTCCTCCGGGAGCATTCGTAGGCACTCGAGCTGCAGACATGATGGTTACCGGATCAGTGATTGGACCAGCTCCCTGAAAAATATTCAAGCGATTCATAATTCTGCAAACTCACATTCCCCGAGTAAGATCAGTGGAAGTCACAGAAAACAACACTTATTCATGACATTGTTGAATAACCCTACGTAACCTGACGCAATCCACCTACTAGGCTGGTAACCTCGACGGACTGAATTAACGCCTCTGAGGAGTCCGCATTACGTGATGGATGCTAATCGAACGCATCCACAAAGACACGACACTGAAAGTGTTTTGTGAAAATATACTTAGTCCGGAGGTACAGGTGAAACAGCTATTGATGCTTTGTGTTCACTACATACAATGCTTGTGTGAACTCCCATGCGAAGGTGACAGGACGTCGCCGAAAGCATAAGTTTCGATGGGTGTAACCGCAATGAAGCTAGACACAGGTCAACTGATGACAGCCATCAAATGGATGACTTTGTGACCGATGCACAAAGTGATGTACTCTGCATTTTCAGTGAAGGTTTCAAACTTAATGGATTTACAGCGGCACTTAACCGAGTCCATAACTAATGTGATTTATTCAGAAGTCATAGGAGGCGAACAGTGGATGAGCAGACAAACTTATCGCTAGTCTGGCTCTATTAAAGAGAATCAGCCGAAGGTAAAATTCATAATTCTCCAGTGATCGACTAGTTTGTCCTTTTGAGAAAAGTCTATCAATAACAAAGGCAGGGCAACCAACACATTTTTAACACATGTCCTAACAGTCGTAACCTTTTAACGAGTGATTAAAGTACACAGCCTGTTACTGCACAAGGCGTCATTTACTCAATTTTTTATTAGTCTGGTATCGTGTTAGTAACAAACACGGAAAAACCGTAAGGGTGCTTTTTTACATACTTTTGCAGCTCGGTCGTTTGTTTGCTAGGTATATGTCCAAATTAAGGTGTTTTTCCGGTAATTAGGTCTTATTCGTTCCAACGAGATCACAAAGAACAGTGGCGTTAAATACGAGTGTCATTAGAGAAAAACAAGGTGGCAAACACTTTTTCCTAGCCCTCATGTTAGTTAGAACACGACACAGGTATGTGTATTTTCCAACATGAACCAGAAGGACGGTCAGTAAAAAGATTGCAGGTAACGCAGTTATTAATGATGAATAAGTTGTGGAATCGAGTGACTGTAAGCCAGAGGATGTTCAGTGTCCGTACGAAAGCTTTGTGAATGAACTGATCGGATAGACATAAAGACAAGCTTACACCTTTAGCAATTCAAAGCTCTCTTCAGAGCAAAAGGCTTAATGAGTATATATTGGTTGTTTGCTCCTAAAATTTCCCCATGGTAATGGAAAATACTCCGTTGTTGCAAGTGTCTTCCATCTGTGAACTGCTTATCCTCTCACATTTGTCAGTTAAACTCCCCAGTAGAAAATGGATTTGCTCAACCTCTCCGATGTTAGGCAGATATGACAAACTTGTACAATAGTACCTTATTCACTGTCTTTGGGACATTGAATTGCAGTGTGCTAGCTAAGATTTCGTACGTAAGGCAACTGGATCCGATGTGTCTTAAAATAATCGACAGCAAATGTTCAAAGCGCTTTCCGTATACCACGTAGAAAGTTCACGACTCATTCATTACTCCAAGTAGCTACATACTTCCTCATGTGTGAAAAATCCTCCAGTAATCTCCGAGGTTTCCTCGTAGAAACATGCTGACGGTGTAGTTATATTCTGAAAATTTAACAATCGATCAAATTCAAGGTCTGCAAAAAGGAATGGCCAGAGTGACGTGGAAATCATTAAATAATGTCAAACTGGGCATAATAGTGTGGTAGGTTTTTCAATCTATATACTTTGTAAACGACAAACTCCTAGCTCTAACAGACATTTCTCAACCCCTTAAGATCAATCACATCTGCTTTACAATTTTACTTCTGACCGGTTGTTCTTGATCAAAACGTAGTACCCACTTTTCGTCTAACGTGAACACCTATCTCTTTTCATCCATCTGACAAAGAGTCGTGTATTATCAAACATGCCTTATTGCTCACGGACTCATTTGAAGAACTTTGGGCAATAGATTTCATTGAACTGAGTGGCTCACGCAGGCTAATCTCTACTTCAAGCAGACCTATTTCAACCTTACCACTGACTAAGTTACTTCCAACGGTTTCAGCGCCTGTGATTAGTTCGCCTGTTAGTTTACCCCTGCATTATTCCATACTCATCTGGAAGCACCTATTAAGTTCGCATTCCACCACGACTGTAGACCGGGGCTTAAAAGCCCTGTCCCAGAGCAGTTCCGTTCACAGAGTTCCAGTTTTTTATTTCTTATGCGCTCTACGACAAACGAGGAAAGGTAAGTGTTCTACAGTAACAACCCGTAAGTTGTCAATCTCACATGATTTTCATTGTGTTCATATTTCTTTGTGACATGGTAAACCAACAGTTTGACAGTTGTGTTCTTACTAAACATTCCGTGTGCTCGCTAGATCTATTGGCCGTGTGTACAAATGTCTTAGCGCGAATAAAGTCATTGGTGGTGCAACTGGTGTGGAAACTGGCCAGCCTGTGAATAGCCAAGAGCAAAGTAGCCACAGCGTAACAGAATCATTTGTATTCTAAACAACCGCAGATAACGTTACCGAACTATCTAGGGAACAGAAAAATGTGCTTCTAATTATTCTACATTATACGGTTCAACGATCTTTTTGGTTCAGGTATATGTGTCTTGATAAGGACGAGACGCGATGTAGCCCCTTAGCATCAGCGGAGGTACCGAGTAAGTAAGCTGAGATTCCGACCACGTGTATCACGGGTGCTTCTTAACAAGAACACCTCCTTGCCCGTTTCATTGACCTATTTGTCCCCTTTTTCAGGCACGTGATTCTTTGCACAAGCGATAACGTAATTGTTGGCGGTCACAATTACAGTCAGTGCAGCAGAACGTTGTAGCATATATACCGTGGTAATCACAGACAAGTGTACTCTTCGCAGTGTACACCGTGTCTATTTTTCGCCTATAAAATGAGGATGGGAACGAGCCAGACATCTTAAATTGCAACCGCTCAGTTGTGCACTCAGAAAAACCAACGGGCAACCACGACGGAAAGTTCCCTTATATATCTTATGTGTCAGCTCCCATGATTTCATGTATTAGAGCGAACAAGTGCATTTTTCACGTGATCATGCCTCCATTCGGAAGCGTGGTCAACCGAAGAATATCATGGATACTTCTGTATACGTACAGTCTGTGGTTCTGGTGCGGCGTCAGCAAATCTGCAAAAAAAACCTGTATAGCCTTCACAACAAGAGAAAAAGCACGTCTTTTGTTGGTAAAAAAGAACAATACAGTCGTCATGCATACAGAAGATAATGAACAGACGTTATTAATCGATCGTGGAGTTGATAGTGTTGCACGCCCATAATCAGTGATATGAAAATCTTATGGGTGCATCATTGCTCTTACAGTTTATCAATCATAGGGAAACAAATTGTGTTAAGTTACTAAGTCGTTGTTCGTACCACGTAGTCACATGTCTTTTACAGAGGTTCACATCATAACAATTTGAAGCCAAAAATGACCGAAAGATCACAAACCTATACTGAGTCGGATTGGACGATATACGCTGCCACTGTGCGTGCAGAATGGAAAACGTTTCGCTAGTATTAGTCAAACGGTATGGAACTAAGTGCTTTAAATCAATCAACAACTAAACCCAATCAGATGTTAATTCACTCGGACGAAAGCCTGAACAAGATATCTCACGGTCAAACCAGACAAATTTAATTCGAAACGGCCATTTCGAAATAACGCAGTTCGCCACAATGACGGTCGAAAGCTCCATTTGCGCAACTCAGAGCAGACACGGATAAGGCTGTCAAGGGAAAAAGATCCAACTCTGAACTAAAACACTTACCACGCTGTTCACAGCCTCTAGCCGGACCTCGTAGGGTTTGTAGTATAAGTTTTCCCCCAATGTAAGTGTGTATTGTAAATATTTGCCACCCTCAATCGGCTTCGGGTTCTGTAACTCATATATGCCATATTCGTTATTGCCCTTGGCGCGTACATGAGCTCTGTACCGAAAATTCGGACCATTCTCGTCCACTCGCGATAAAGGAATCCATTGAAACACAAGTGTTCCGTGTTTTCCGCCTCCACCTGTTACATTCAGTGGCATTTTAGTCGGTTTCTTTGGAAGCGTGGTGAATGAGAGACTTGGCAGACTGGGAGCTCCAATGCCCAGCACATTGATGGCCCGAACGCGGATTCGGTAAGCCATGTTTGCTGCCAAATTCTCTACGAATGTCATACGACGACCTGCAAAAAGCACAGCAAACAAACGTGTTTACTAGAAACGTGAATCGATTGCCGATGTCACTTTTCGAATAACAACAAGTGATGTTGAGTCTACGGATTGTACCACCGATCAATCGCTGTTATCTAGAGGGTTTCACAGAATCCGTCAAAACTTGTTCGCCTATGAATGTTGGCCACTGCCGAGGCCACGGTCATTCGATTACGTAACCCAACCTAGTGTGAACAGAAAAACTTCGCTCAGTCGTTTCAACTGTCTTGGCCATTAGCTGACACCCGATCGATATGTAGGTAATTGACACCCAATCGGTATTTATAAACACAAAATTGAGATGGTGTAAATTTTGTCCAATACCAAGTTTCGCATGCAACCATTTATAGTTTTATTCCCCTGTATAGCTGTAACAGTCTGATGAGATTATGTCCAAAACATGTTTCCTATACCTTGTGTTTTTTTGACTCGGTGGGATCTTTCAAAATATTCGAAAATCAATTGAAGTATTATTTATTGGTGCAAATGAAGTTGAGCACCACAAAGTACTGATAACAGCGAAAACTGTGACTAATAACTCTGATTGTTCTCCATTGAAAGCAAATCAATCACTAGTACTACTACCCTAAAAAGGGCATCTCAATACCCGGATGACAGAGCTGTGGATGGAACACGAAGCTAAAGAATTCAGTTTGAGCCAGTCAGTTGCACGACCAGATGATCCTGATAATTTCAGTGCGCACTGACGACGTGGCTCATCGCACCTCTTTCTGGCATTCGCCGAATTGCTGTATGATTGATTAGCAAACAGTCTGCACTATCTACATAGTCGGAGTTAAGCCACTTAAATGGACAAGTTGGTCGTCAGTAGGAATGCCTCAAGGGCTGACCGTCGGTCGTGAATAACCTGACCATTTCTAGTAAACTGGTAAGAAACGGATGTAGATGTGTTCCAAAAGGTGGATCGCAAAGATGCTGAACACTGCTGCCAGTATACAGAAGCTGGAAACCGCCTTTGCATGTGCAACGTCAGTCCGGAGGCTGACGAACCCACTAAAGAAACTTGCCGGAATGGTCGGTACTGCCTAGTACATCTCAACTATTCATGCTTTGCAAGCCGTTCGATTTTCGCTTGCAAAAACACTTTGTCCACATTCAATACATTTGAAACACACCGCCTGGAAATTTCCACTGTTCAAATCTCACCTGTTCGCTCGATTCGACTCAGCGTAGTTATCAACAATGCTCAGTTATCGAACAGTGGATGCATACAATCTATTTGTGCTACGCAACTTTGACCAGATTACAGTTACGGATTACAATCGCCACCCAATTATTGCAACTCGGTATAAGCAGGAAAAAAAAACAATATTGAGTCGTGCGATCGGCATAAACCGACTCACCGTAGCCAAGGAACGGAGCTAAAGTTCTGTTCGCAGTGCATGCCTCGATTCACGGTTCCAATCAGGAGTGTAGGTTGATCGGGTTCTTCCTAAGAATACGACGTCTGAAGAGACTGTGGCTGTGTGTTCAACTAGTACCAACCCAATCCAGAGGTTCAAAGCTACTGTTCGTAATTCAAGTGTTTTGATCATAACCTCAACTAGTTCAAGCCTGGTACGAACAAATGACAATCACATTTGAACGTTCCGTGAAAATTGCTGCCAAGTAGTATTCGTGAGTACAATTTCCAAATCCAAATTAAGTGTAGGTAATCTAGGCATTGTGTCGGAGGCCCATAAAGACGGGTGAATTCAACCTCAGTAGGAAGTCGAAATCATGGGGAAATTATTTAGAATTAATATGACAGTCACTATATCTTTCCTCAAAGCGACCGATCAGTCCATGTAAAAAGTGCTCTGTTGTTTGCCGATCTTGACATCTGAATTACAGGGCGAGGTCACATGTTGGTTTGTCGATGAAATGTTTACAAACTCGGTTGAAAACCGAACACCAGGACCACCAACTCAAGCTACCAAATTCATCAGTATTCTCAAAAATCACAATCCACATACTGATCACAATTGGATATTGTCAAGGGTGTAGATGTGCTGACCTGCTCAGTTTCATGTTGAAAAAACGACTTAGCGATTAACGAGAGCAAGTCATAAATACAGGCACCGCTGTACACCAACAGCTTACATGTACGAAGATCCGAGTTCAGTTTACGATTCAGAAATCATTGTGAACCACTGAGTTCTACTCAACAAACTAGACTCCACGTTACTGCACTGTCTTGTTTGTAAACAAATTTGTAATCTAAGCGGGCTAGGCTCACGTTGTAAAAATTCCGGCTCCCACGTATCCGTTATTTAGGGAAATACGTTTAGTCTTCATACTGAATACTTGGACGATTAACTAGACTTCGAGTATCAATCTCTTTTGCACTGCTGGCTCCAGCGTTTAACTGCAGTCTTAAAACGACACGTTTCTTCACCCAATGAGTGTGTTCATCGTTTGAATCCTATGTATTTCTGGACAATGAACAAACCAACTCAACGGCAAAGATTTATGTAACTATACTTAATGTCATTTAATTCTGAAATTTTCAAATCAGCCGTTTAAATACGAAAAGCCTGTTTTATTCCGATTTGTCCGTTCCCCGGTGTGTAAGCGGACAGAACAGCTTTCTGCTTGGATCGAACGTTCTCAACTCACAAACACTGTGCAAGTACTGGTACATGACAGCCAGAAAACGGCAGAAATTTGACAATGAATTCCAATATAGTTTTGCAATACGTCAGTACGAAAGAAGTATCATCCAAGTAGGCCATTCTTGTACCCATTAGTCGGTCTCATCCGCATGGGTGCCAAACTTGTCCCAACAACTCAACACATTTAACAGAGACATTGGTTCTACCAGCCGCTAGTAAATGATAATATGAGCACTGATCCCACTTGTGTGATCAGTCTCGAAGACTGAAAAAATGTTTTCATAATGCTCATTTGCAGATCGATTGAAGCTGTATCTACGCTATCATAACAACGGTTACTTTGCGAAGTTAACACAGGAGATAGAGAATGGTAGAGAAATAAGCCAACATGAGAATTCATTGATTAACGAAATGAGATATTTGTTCAACAGTGCAATAATTATTTTGGTCACACGTCAACTATTGATGAAAAATAGGTTACCCGTAGTCTACAAACGAAGACGGTTGTATCTGACGGAAAAAGCAACATACACAATGAAGCACGTGGAAACGGTCCAATCTTGGTACAAGATGGTATACCTGAAGGAAGTAGCTCCTCAGTATTGGCGATACTCAAATTGGACACCACAACAGTCCATTTGTTCGGTGGATCAAGCAAAGCATTGGCCTCAATCATAAACGCAATAACACGAAACGAATGCGAGTTGCCCACAGCCCATGTGACGTTCACACGTTGTGAATTGAGTTGCGGTTCGACGATCACACCTGAAAAAGAGAGGAAGGTGGTTACTCCATGCGAAAGGCATGAGCATTCGGCCGTGATTTTCTGACAGCTGTGAATGTCAGAAGTAGCAAAGAAAGGATAGAGATTATTCAGTGAATTCAATTTTTCGATTCTGTTGACTCTGGAGGAAAGAAACGATATGCAATGAAGAGCACAAAATGGGATTCCAAGTTTATTACATTTAAAATAACACATACTGTAAATCAGTTTGTTTGTGACCAGCGTGAATGACAGCGCAAAGAATGGGACGAGTTTTCATGTTCCTGTATCGTTTAAACAGCGACGCATAATAAGTATAGCTATTGTAAAGAAAATGGCTCCAAGGAGTTTCTTCACCTGAGATTAATTACTAAACTGCGGAGTACTACAGTCCATCGTAGTCGGGTGCCATAAGCAAACTAGCCTGTCCACAAAGTGATTAGACAGTTTAATTCCGCTCTATGGTATAGCCGACGAAATCCATCGAACTGACTGGCATTGCAAATTAGCAATACATCAGAGGTAACAGGCGTGCGATCGATAATTTAATCAAAATTGAAAGAAAACCGAAGCGAAATATCCGAGCCGAACAGTAATCGTGATTAGCAGCGATAAAACCTACCGGCTAAAAAGTACCACTTTGTAAAACAAGCATTCGATGACCACTAAGAAAATAAATCAACCGCATAAGTCAACTTATACTTTGATTATTAACAGACAAAGTTCCGAATCCTGTAATGTGTCGTTGCACTATTCCAAATCTGCAAGCGTGTACGACTCGTGTACACAAACCTTAATCTCTAAATTCTGCGTTATGGTATTCGTTTATGCGCCAAAGTGCAGCTGGCGCTTCGTTTGTACCTTCAGCGATCGATTTCGAGTACGTCTGTTGCTGTCTACCTGACCCACTGAGCCGGTGAATCATTCTAGGATCTTCTTTGTTAATCACAGTGACTGCAAGAGACTTAGAATGTCTGATAGAGCGACTCATTTTTGGTACTTCATACATATCTGTCTGTAATCTGACCAGATCCGTTTAAAGATGTCGACATCCACGCATGGCTGGTTCTTTGCTCTTGAATACAACGTTCGAAAAAAGACTGTGATCCGCATGAAATTTATTATTCTTTAACCAGTTTTTTATGCGTATTGCAGACGTCCAGGAAAACGCTCACAGAAAAATAACGACATACTTCTGGTGCCGAGACTCTAGTTCAGATAGACCACAAAGTGTTGGTTTCAACAGAGAAAAGTTCGCTGTTCTCTGGACTAAGATCACAGAGTGTGCTAGTCAGGATGTGAAATAGACTGTCGCATTGATCTACCGATCAAGAAATCAGAAGAGTATCTCTAGTGTGTTGCTTATAACTCATATTAAGGCCTTCTTTTGAAGAACTTCAGCTTGACTATCATGATAGGAACCAATCTAAGAAGCAATGATATGGAATGTTACAACAGTTGTTTGAACTACACAGAAGTGAGCGATCGTGTGATAGGAAATCAGTGGTATAAGCATTAGAAGTGACTGTGTTCAACGAAGGCGATCAGATTAAAAGTGTAAAAGATTGTCATGTTCAGAACATTTCAGTAGAAGACGGTGGAGCACGTATATCCACCACATTCAACAGTAAAAAGGCTTTGTTAACTCCAACTGGTGACCAGTTGGCTAGGACTTCTCTCCAAGTTGAAATCACAGAAGAGAAAAAGTATCTCAAAGCAACACCCAACAAATTAATGAGTTGTGTCATTTCAACTTGGAGAGAAGTCCTGCTCGCGTGGACATCGATTGGAGTTAACAGAACAGTTATCGTGTCTCCTATCGAAGTGATCGAACAATCAGAGCATTACTCACAAGCAGTGTGGTTTAGTGTTCACATCAGGCGGTTCGGTCGTGCTGAATGTGAAGTGAATGGTGCAGTAGTATACACGGTTGCCTCATTAAAGCATGGCCGGAATTCTAGTCCGAGCCACGGTAAGGATATGCACTATTGACGAGCTCTAATGAGTCTAGTGCTTGTTTTCGACAGTGGCCGACTGCAAATTCTATTGGGGTAATGTATAACACAAACAGTATTGGTCATAATTATCTATCTCTACGCTTTCTGTTAGCTGCAATCCATGGTCATTACTAACAGCTCACAAGTGTCCATGATTTCTACCTCCCCAGCTATATTCCGGGCTCTAAAGTTAAGCTTGACGGTCTACCGGTTACTTGGTGTTGATGAGTCAATACATGTGTTAGCATGTATCAGTAGCTGTCTTAAAACATCCTATTCAGTTCGCAGAAGCTTTTGACTTCCCTATCTATCAAGCAATGAAAAAAAGATGCCGATCAAAACTTTATATGCAAAATTCTTCCGAGTCTGACTTAAACAGCCACTACCACATGTGAGCAGCTGAGGAGCACAGCGCGGCAGTAAGATGACATCTAAGAACATGCTCACAACATTATCAGTGTATACACAGGTTAAGCTAAGTTCATTCTGTGAATAAAGCTCGTCTTGTCTGATCGTCTTGTCAGGTAACAGTAATCGTTCTGTAGGATCCGATCGATGAGCTTTCGTCAATACTGATGGACTTTTATGAATACTTATGGCCGAAAATTCCAGTAATACAGCAGTTTCACTAAAGTCTAAATGCATACATTTTAGCATGGTTGCATGGGGTTTCGAACCGGTGGCGTAGCACTGTCATCGATAGTGATCTCAGTGATCAGTCGTTGTTTAAATGTGTATTCAACTTTGGACAGGAACGACCTCACATAGATGCCAACCTGCGTCTTCAAACCCTTTGCTCGTTTCGCTCACATTTTGCAAAGTTGGCTGGCAAATGAACAACCTCTGTATAGTAGTCTCAACTCAATATAATAAAATCCAATATGATTAAAATTACCTCCGCAAGGTCCTGGTGGACCAGCAACTTTGATTAGTCCGTACGACCTCCTAGATCCCAACGGGGTCTCGGGCATGCAGGAGTAGTTACCGGAGTTTTCGAATTGAATGGAACTGATTCGAAGAGTGCCAAAATAGCGACCGTATGGTCGTTGCAACTGTGCAACCTCATAACGACGAGCGTCCAGGTCAAGGCGATCAAATTTAATTTGAACACCCTGGAGTTGAAAAATTCAAACCACAACTACAAACTCCCATTGATATCAAGAGGGAAATATGAGGTAATCAGTGACCGCAAAATTGAAATGTGAGATCCATATTGTAAACATTTTTTACAGTAACACAACTCCTGGTGCAAACGGCTGTTCAAATGAGTTCATAAACCTGAACAAAATAAATGTTATCAAGGTCGCACTGGAAGTGTTATCACTTACAGAAAATATTCCTAGTATCAAAGGTAGATAATATATTTGTACACATCACAATCCGAAAGGACTGTAAGACTGTGAAATGCAAGTTCAGGTGTCTGAGTAAATATCGTTGTATTTTAACTGTCAATACTGGCCTATCCCCCGCTTTTACGACTGTAGAGATAGGGGTATTCTTCAGCGTTGCTTCTAGCTATTTTCAAGCATCGAACACTTATTTGTGTTTCTTTCAGGTGCTTCTGATAGCATCGACATCAGCCGTCTTACAATCGTTTACCAACGAAATACTGTAATTCTCCCTGCCGGAATGGAATCCCATTCTAACCTAACCCTTGTAGGTAACCCAAAAAATTCCTCTATCAGCAAACGGTCGCTGATGAATAACTCGGACATCGAAACTGTTCAGCCGTCTTCCCTCGATTTCAGTAAAACTCACCATCGGTAATCAAAACGTTATTCGGATTAAATCAACAGTGTCTTCCTAAAAAATTCAACAGATTAGTGCTAATACTTTGCAGAACAGACTTAACTAGCTTCTCACTCTAATCTTTCTGTCCACTGTGAACAATTGACGGGTTACTGTAACGTTCATTTTGACATCTGTTGCCCTTAGATATACTTTTTGTACACAAAAACAAACTCTGATCTCTTCAGTTCAGGAAACTCCATCGAATGATAAATATGGTGAATACCAAGTGAACAGTTTTGCTCCAATTAACTCGCTGTTATCAGTAGTCAAAAGTGAATTAAATCGCCCCACTATTTTGTTAAATGAGACAACACTCGGTAACAACAAACATTGTGTGATCTGGAAGACGCTGAAGCAACTAAAATGGTGTAAGCCACTCTGTACGAAATGCCTTTCACAAGTTAAAACGTAAGTTTGAAAGTTCACTAAATCTCTTCATTTTCTGTGTGAATCATTTACTTCAGCTGATAATTCATCCTTGATGGACCCAAGGAAGTATACAAATAGATGATACGGCTCAAAGTTGCTAAAACGGCAGAGTCATATTGACTGTCATCAGTTACACTCAAAAGGTGGGCTGGAAAACTGTCAACTGTTGTGGAACTGGAAACAACAAGCCAGGTACCAGCGTGAGGCACATCTAAATTTTGATCGATTGCATACAGCTCGGTGGCATTCAAAGTATTGCATCAGTCCATCTCAGCTTGCGTACCCTCAGGTCCGGTCTAGTTCTGAAGCACTGCACTGTCTTGTCCGCTAAATTTTGTCATCCGCTAGTGGCAAATGTAAGGCAGTTCGTTTTCGCTGCCTTGATCATAACAATGCCTTCACGTGCATCGTTAGGGAGATTCTGTTTTGCGTTTCACGGTCTCTCGTAGTGTTGTTGAGGGATTATTTTTCGAATGGCTTCACGTTCCCTGTCGTCAATGGTCAAGAATCCGCCCCTCTGCCCACGAATGTGGTCGTCCTTCTAGACGCAATTCTTTTCCCGTCTTCCCCTCATCACTATCTCGGTCCCACGTCTATTTTTCAAGGTTTCCGTTTTTGCCAGACTATGCAAATTAGGTCGTGTTTTGCGCCTAACATTTGGAGGTATCCACTTCCCTTAACCTACAGAATAGCCTCATCGAAATGGCCGGTTGGCTCAACGCACGCTCCTTATTGCTCAATGTGTTCAAATGTGTTGTTTTGTTTTTCTTCCTTAAAGGTACAACTTACTGCTAACTTTTCGCTATTTGCCTTTGAACACAAATTTCTTTCTCCGTCCCAGGTATTTGGGTGTCACCCTCAGCTCCAAGTTGACAATGTTTTCACAACAATGTTTCTACTAAAGTGAGGAGACCCACTTTTTTGTTTCAGGTCTAAATTTATTTTCAGCCTGGCACAACCGTGTTTTTTGTTTCGTGAATTCATGCGTACTTTTTTGGCTACACTCTTCTTTAGTAATTCTTCCTAGAATTCTTCCCAGCGTTTCAAATCTTTTTAGATTCACGAGGTAGTTGCCCGACTGTAACGTCATTTTCCATCATAGTCTCACTGTTTCTGTGATTGTTCAAAATTTTCTTACTTGCGATTCGCTTTTCTACCAAATTTTGTTCCATTCTGTCCATTCTCTTCATCCGGATCTTACCAAATGTAAATTTATATCTTCAAACAACTCCCATTTCAAATTGACTTATGCGCATATGATTCGTCTGTTATCTCCCATATAGCGTGTCTTCTTTTTAATCCCGACAATTTTGTAAGCTAACAGACCATAAATTTGACCTAATAATTTTATCAGACATTCTATTCGATGATGATGTGATTGTAAACATGTTAATTCATCTCCCAAGGTATACGAAACAGTTGCCCAACTTGAACTGATTTTGACTGGTAAACTTTCACTCAGCGGTGTTGGTCTTACTTTCATTGAACAAACAAAACGTTGGAACCCGTTACTTTATCGTTAGTTGAAACAATGATCTGTTGCCATGGTCGACCCGAAGACGCATCACGTGAACTGGCGAGTAAGCCCTGTACCAGGGGCGGTGGCTCGACCACTCGGAAAAGTGTATTGAAAGGAAGCATCCATCGTGCTTGTCCGAAAGGCTCATCATTGTTTCGGTCGCATATGGCTGGGCCGTATCACTCAGTCTACTGTGGTAAGTATCCAGTCAATGCCAAAGACCGAGTTATACTGGTAGTACGTCACACCAGACAGGCGAATCTGAACGCGGTCAAGCGGTCTGATCTTTAATCCGATTTTCGCTTACTTGTGTGTGGTGGTGGCGAATGGTCAGCGTTAATGCATCGATCCTTGGTGAAGTGCGTAAGCCAAGGAAACGAGGTATTTGCCTCCACACTGTCGACACCACCCCTGACAGAAGTAACCGGTCGTGGGAATCAAAATCAAGGGTCATTCGTTTTTGTAAATCACCACCGTGGGTGTGTTACACATGTCTGTCGCGTCCGGTTCAAACTCGAGGGTACAATATCGAAGATGTGTGAATCAAGGTGAATGGACCACCCACATAACTCGCGGTCCTAATCCTTTAGTTCTGCACCAGATACCGGATGTGTGGGTGGTACCACCGAGCGAGACACTGGTGGTGGCGCTTAGGTGTAGGCGTCCTATCGCTTCGGTCACTATGACTGACCAATCTTGAAACGGATGCCATCAACATGTACCACTGCTGGTACAGTTAGCCAACTGGTCAACTATACTGAAATTCCGAATAGCATTCGAATCATTTGCTACTGAACTGGAGAAATCGGCCTAACACGCGTTCACTTTTTCACTGGCTTCGAACAAACCTCTTATGTCGGATGGTTATCGGAGATTACAGTACTCATAGTCCAACCGATGTTACCTCGAAAAAATTGGAGGGAACTATAGTGCCGATTTCCCATGGCGTGGGGAGGCGGTTTTTCATCTTAATTCATTTGAAGAAAGTGAAGGAATCGGAATCTGGGAGAAGGGAAAGGGTCAGCTGATCCGAAGTTTGGTTCCCTATCACGGTATGAACATCGTAATAACATTCAGCCTCAACTTGAGTGTCCAGTTAGTAGCCTGAGCCATTTAGGGCCACTTCGGTAACCACTTTGAATTGGTTGACTCAGAACATCAGTCCCAATGAACATCCATCGAACAGCCATGCTCACTTATTAATTTGCACAAAGGCTAACTGAAAGAGCCACAGGACAAAAGAAATACCGCCATTCTTTCAGTGGGCAAAAGACCAGAGATTGTATCCGAAAATCACGCGGGCCACAAAAATGACCATAGTTCTTGCTGACACCTCAAAGTCTACTACCGGCACAGCACAATCTGACACATATTAGTGCCTTGTCATATAGTTGGACAGAAATACTACTTTAACGACTCCCGAATACTAAGGATGGATGGACCGCCGAAAGTTTCTAAGCATACGTGTTCATGTGATTAGTACAATGAATGGCAAGCTCATAGCAACATCAACTTCTCAAGTGGCTAGTCGGCTTAGTAGAGTCAATCAAATCAATAGAAGCCATGCATAGTCTGAAAGGATACGTTCGAAATCGCGAAATTCTATCATTCACGCTAACGAGGACAATAAACTAATGACTCTTGAGATGTTTATTCTCAATTGCTGGATGTTATAATCGATGACAACCGATGACGTGAATATATTGTTGGCAAGTGTATGTTTATTTGGCCTGACAAGAATATTTCCATCAACCGCACATCCTACAGTCGAATTTATGGTGATGCTATGGGAAGCCCACAAGGATACGTCTTGGTAGATGCATTATTTGTGGCAGTTCGTTTCGGACAGAATTTGTTTGCAGACGACTCGTTGATGTTATCCATATCGGGCGAAAATCTTCCAAGTTTATTAAACACCTTAGAGATCGGTGAGTAAATTGGGTTAGAAACAGAACAGAATAGTAGCGTCGCGTATTTAGATGCCACGCTACAAAAGCAGAATTATAAACCATTGTCTATGAGTATTATAACGGACCTGAATGAATTGGACACTATCGAATTCCCGAAATTCCCACTCGCACTGCGTTTAAACGTTAACTAATTACCTCCTTATTCCTATAAACCTATCGAGATGCTAAAGAAGACGAGTTTAAAACTGAGACAAATTTACTCAGACGAATCTGAATATCCTGTACAATTCAGCAAGAATTGCTCCGAACCATGGGACCTAGGCTTTAGTTCGTTAGCTTAGTTTGTTAACAGTTGTACCGTTGGAGCTTTACAGATCAAACAACAATCGTCTGTGTGTGATGGTGATCACACAATGGTCGTTAGTAGACAGATCGATCATATTCTTCTAAGATTAGCTAGATCTTCCGAACTGCAAAAACAAGTTGTGCATTTTTATTCCACATTTAACTGACATTCTGACGTGCTTGTGATGGCAAATATGACGAACATGGAAGAACTCAATGCACCATTTTGATATATTTTTATAGACACCTTACAAACTGACGAGGTGACACTGTCTAGGTGAATGAGGTGGATAGAAATTACAGGTAGTTTGCAGGAAAAGACTAGTAAACGACAATCAATTTTAGAGTCTAAACTGGGGCTATGCATGGACCTTTGTGAATATCACAGAGTTAGCCTAATATTTATCTTGTTCAGAGAGTCGCGAAAACTGTTGGGTTAACTTTGAAATCAAAGTATCACTTGAAACGTTCAATCCTCTTGAGTCACGTTAGTAGTATAGTCGTAATTTGTATCACCTGACTACATCATTCGAAATATCATTTGTAGTGAATAGTTACGAGTGGATGGGAGATACATAGAAACGAACACAAGTGGCGATCGTGGGACCGGTGACCAAGCGGATAAAAGCTTCAGTTTGTGACGTACAGGGTTGTCGTTTCTATCTCCGTTATGCCTCCATCTACCTAATCAGTCTTAATAGCCACAAAACTGGCCTTAGGGTGCCGGTTGGAGGTCGATTATTAAGATGCATTATAAAAACAACCACACTCTGTGGCTTAATACCTCCGAAAGTCACAACCTGACTGACCTCAAAATACCACGCGTAGTTCACATCCAAGAACGGAGAACTTGTGGCTCGACAAGGAAGTAGGACGGTAGAGTTCTCGTAAACAATTCTATTCATTGGTCCCAGTCGGAGCTCCAGTGCTGGAATCACTGTCAGAAATGCGCTCGACCGGGCCTCACCGAGACTGTTTGATGCAACACAAGTGTACTCGCCCGAATTAGAATTATCCAGATTCACAATCAACAGATTTCCGTTCGGTAGAGTGCAGTATTTAACTGGACACTGTGAAGTATAAAAACGAGCTTCACATAGTAAAGTGGAAAACAGAGAACCAATTCAAATTTCGTAGACTTTTTCAAGCGCTATCATCTCAGACAACCCCGGTAGAAAGAATACACACTAGCCTCACTATTATGATACTATAACGGTAGGCCGGACAAAATGAGAGCGGTTGAACAACAGAGTAACAGAAACCTGATCACTGCGCACTCTCAGTGATATCAGAACCTTCGTAATTCTAAAACAGGAGAGAATTGTTGGAACAATTGTGTTCTTTTTGTAATGTATGTGATACATTATCCACCCATCAGAACCTGTGGAGTTATTTTTCGGAAGTCAATTGCCATAAGTATATGAATACTTCATTTGACCAACAGAGCAAATGACAAGCATCTGTTAATTAACCTGCGGTAAGGGAGTTTTCGGTATCCTTATCAACTAAGAAACTCTAACTATCGCAACTGAAATGCGAAACAACTTTCGTTTTTTCTTCATGATCATTTTTCTTGAGTCCACACTGTGTTCCCAATCGTTTTGAATCGATTTAATCGCCCAGTAAGTGTTATATTGTTATGGAACGTTATCCCCCAACTTTGTTGTTCTGAAGGTTGTCTTTCGCTCAATTTGGTTCAGATCATAATACTTAAATGACCGCTGTAGGCCATTCGTACTACTGAACTACTTATTGTCACTCAATTAGTTCACAGTGTAAACAGTACACTCAGCATCGCCCCTCAAGTACACGTTACTCAGTAGACTGCAGGATAATATCATGATGCTGTGACGTTCCCGTGAAGAGCATGAACACCAGTATCGTGAAGTGTTTGCATAGTCATATTTCCGTCTGTTTAAAAATAAAGATTGTTAGAGAGTGCAGTGAAGTAAATCAGTTATTCGATCAAATCTAAAGACTGAAAGCTAACTTCTTACTATCGGTGTGGGCCTAGTCAGACCTTTACTAAGTTCAACATTCAAACCTATAGGTTCAAACTTACTTTCCGCAATGCGTCCAGTGCTTCTCCGTATTTATATAAAAAGGAAATCTCGTAACTCAAAGCTTTTTGCAATCAACTTCGATTAGTTCGCGTACTATATTAGCTTGTCGAGCAATATAAGAGTGACAATTGCAAGAGTTCCCACGTGCAACACGCGAACAATGAAGATCAATGCGTGATCAACGAGTTCAACCCTTTTGCTCTGAATATTACTTACATCTGAGTACATTTTGGAAATAGTCGCTTGTAGACCGTTAGCACGAATGAACTAAAGTTAACAGGATAGTTAGTTTGTTTTTTATCCAAACAATCGTGCGACCTGAGCGCCGGTCACGAGCAGTTGTTGCTGAAACCGCGAATGTAAAATTGATTTCGTTATACTTCATATGGGACCAGTGTGATAAGACCTGGATAACCGCCAAACAGCCATTAGAACTCCAGATGGGGAGAAGATTATGTAGTACAGATCAGTCTTATTCAACAGCTAAAAGTCAACTTCGATATAACTGTTACAGTCCAGCTAAGTGTGGAAACTGGAATCAAAAGTGGGCTTTGTTTAGTTTGCAAACATCCATGTTTCTTAAACAATCCATCGTGCACTTCGAGAAACTCGAATTTACTGTGACACCACAAGGTTTAGTGGGTGAAGTGGGTCCAAAGTCTTCGAGTCGGTAGACACACATCAGTGGGAACGGGTTATGATACTGCCACTAACTGACACAGCGGTTACATTGCTCAGCATGAATAAAACTCACATTTTACAGTATATCTTAGATTTACGTGTATTTTCCGGTTAGTCTGCTCAATTAAATGAGAAAAATAGGGCAGAAGCCAAATTTCATTTAGTTTCATCGCTGGTGTAGGTGTTTACCCTGCCCCATTTTTGGATTTCGAGTTTGAGTATGTCAAAACAGTGAAGTAAACGACAATGTCTCAATATTTTCAAGGGTGGGAACTAGTCAAGACCAGCTGTCAAGACACAGCTTCGCCTGAACAGTACTCACGCTATCCGAGCAGCATTAGTCGCTCCGTGATCATGGTTTTTCACTCAAAATGATGCCATAAATTTTAATGACTGAACTGAATAATGGTCACCGCGCAGCATGTACCTGAACCCATGACAGTCATAAAATTACCGTGGCAAATCCAGTCTCCGGATCCAAAGTGCTAGTACCCGGGCTAAGCTCCGTTGCACCATGCAACCAGCGCGTAGTCATGCTCGGCGCTCCCTCCGGTTGACATTCCATGACTGCACTGCCACCAACCATGCCCTCATTAGGCATCACAGGATGTCGGCGGAATGTGGGTGCCAACTGAATAACCCGCAATTCTGCGGATGAGGCCTCACTTCCCAAGTTGTTCCAGGCCAGACATGTGAACATAGCAGTGTCAGCAATAACAACCTGTTATATGAAAGGTAATATAGAACAGCAGGCTCCTGTTTGAACTGTCGTGTTGTTATGTAAGTAATATCAGTGATATAACACTCAACACTGTCACTTCGAACAAATACTTTACCTGTTGAAAAAGTATAATAAAAGGGAGAAACGTTGTGCTAATAGAAAGAACTACTGTCATCAAGTCATCTGCACTAGTCGGAAATAGTCGCTGACCAGTTTACATAGGTAGCTGTCAACAAAAAGTCAGGTGTTCAAATGATTTTCATGCTTTCTTGTTATTTATCAACCCAATGTAATGAATCGCAGGAAGATTCCTCAAATATAAACCCTTTAAACGATAGTCAGAAGATCGGTGGCAAGTTTGGATGCCGTACAACAGAAAACGTGAACATCATCATGTGTGGTAGAACAGGGTTAACAGCTATGAGGTGTACTGTTATCATACAAAACAACCTTGTATGCAATGCCACAGCCATCAAACCATCTAACATAAAGCCGCCATAGTCTGGCAGTGGTTTGTGAAGTATAGCGCTGGGTATAAAGTATGTGGACCCTGTTGCAGACCCATCACTGTTCTGAGAACTCTGGAGTAGGTGTCAAGTTCTGTCCCATCTTTGTGTTCCACTCAGTACGTAGATAGATACGATGCAGAATTGACTCATATTTACAAAAAACCCACCAAAACATCTGACCATCCGTAGCATCACTAAAGATAGCAGAAAATCAGTGATTCCCATTGATGTCAAAATGCCAAAATGGGAAAAACAGCAAGTTCCACTTAGGGGGTAAAACAAGGGGAAAAGAGAGGACCTGACTACTACAAATGGCCACGTATACATTTAAAAATTCGACGTTAAGATGTATAGACCTTACCAATAATTAACCGGTCTGTAAGTAAGGTGTCACCGACAAGACAACTCTCTCATGGCCTTCACCGTCCCACTTCCTTGAGTTCAATTACTTCACAGACAATTGTGTCCTGAGTCCGATCGGCCACCATCTCACCTAAAATCTCAAGACACCCATTGTGGGAGTTGTGACAGCTTCAGTCAGATCAACAGCGGCTAACTTCTTGGTGAGTGACCGCTTCTTTACGCCAGATAACCATCTGTCTACCTCGTACCTTACGTTCTCGGTACCAACCATTTGAGTCTTTGTAAGCTTGAAGATTCAACAAAGCAACTCCCTTGAAAATTACTACGAAAATGCCGGTCTCCTAAATTTATCGTCGTTTATCTGATGATGATACCAAATGTGAACGCGCCAAAACAGACATTCACAGCCAACCACCAGCAGCCAGTTAAAATCTTTTGCCCTGAGAGGCCGGGTTTCATAGCCGTGAACAAACATGGCTCTTACGGTCAACAGTAAGCATCAGAGAGATGTCTTTCTGTCACCAAATATACCCTAAATTGATAATCCTGGAGATAGAGAGTTAATTTCATTCCTTATAACCACGTCATTACTGATGCCAATTCCCAGGTACATAAACTGATCAACAACCTCTGTAGCTCCATTGTTCAGTGTTACGTGAGGTAATCATGGCAGACTTGCGGGGTCATTTTGTAGTCTGGGGCTACAAGCCCATTCCGAAGTATTTGGCAGAGTGCAAGTTAGTATCTGATATCAGACGACAGAGTTGGTGAACACTGGCTTTTGCTGGACTTAACTTCAAAATATGCCATCGTATTAAACTATCAATCTTTGTGTTTATAAGATGCATCCATCAGTTAGCTGACGCTGCAAAGGTAATAGGCGATGGTGAATGTTATACTGTTTGGAATATGTTGTGCCTATTAGTCTTTAGGTTTCACCCAGACGGTTTTAATCATGTAGGTGAAGCGATAATCCACAGAAATATAATGTGGAATGTCTAGTACCATTACTAACTTCGGTCATTTTAACGTGTTTTATAGATAAATTGAAAATCACCCATAATTGATCGCAGATGTCCCATCACCAGAGACTTCCCGGCCGACCACTTTCGAAACAAGCAACAGACTCGAGTCTCCCTCTCGTCAGAGCTCGTCAGTAGTGCATTTCCTTGCCACAGTCCGGACTAGAATTCCGGCCATGCTTTCATGAGGTGACGGTGTTCACCACTGCACCATTCACTTCACATTAGGCAAGACCAAATAATCTGATGTGAACGTCCAGCCACATTTGCTTGTGAGCAATGCTCTGATTGCTTATTTGCCTTGAGAGGAGACACGATAATTGTTCTGTTAACTCCAATCGATGTCCCAGCGAGCAGGACTTCTCTCCAAGTTGACGAACTCGAAGAAGAGCAAAACTCGAGTCCACTGCTCCTTTTCAAAAGGGGCCGATTGCAAAGTTTATAGGAATGCGACAGCTGCGACCACTTGTGGGTGATGTGTAATTCATATAGAAATACAGAATCCCCTTCTACTCACCAGTAATTAAACAAGTTAATTATTTCTGATGAGTAGTCGGGGATTTGGTTTATTTTCAGGTTCACCATCACTCATATTTGATCGCAGCCTTCGTATTCAGATAGACTTTCCAGCCAGCCTCTTTCGAAAAGAAGCACTAGACTCGAGTTTCGCTCTCATTAGAGCTCATCAGTAGTGCATATCCTTGCAACGGCCGTGCCAATATTACTGTTAACTCAGAGGAGTACTTAGTGATCTCCGAAAAACCATTAACCACACAAAGTTAGCAGAGATGATAACGTATAAGAATGTAGGTGAGTGAGCCCGTAACGCCGGAAAACTTACCGCTTTAATGTTAAGATTCGATCTGGTCGCCGTGACCTGTGACAGTGAATAACGGGTGGGATCCAGTTTACCTTCCGCGATCAAGTCCACTACCGATAAGCCATTTCGATACCACTGATGCTGGGGGTCAGGAATTGCAGCAGCCTCACACGTCAAAACCACGTTTGTGCCTATATCAGCAACCTTGTCTTGGAGTGGTGAAGTAAAATAAGGCCTGGCTGTGATGCGGAGATTAAGCGTTTTAGGCATCGCCTTTTTACCGAGCGAATCTCGTACCTGTGATAGAAAAAACCGATGTAACATTGTACTGCTATGCAATAGAAAGTAGTATATATTTTTAGTGCAACATCTTTCATACTGCAATTTCACTATCTGATGTAATTTATGGTGAGACAAAAACTGACGAAATGCTGATTAAGGCTGTCGAAAAAAATATATATCACGCATGCATTTAGAACGATACACGTTTTTCAGTGTTTGAAGACTGCTCCAATTTCCCTACCGATAGCCGGGGCAGCGTTGATACCCCCAAACTACGCTGGCCGGGCCACCTACTGCGTGCACCGAACGTGTGCCGTAACGCGTGGCGTTTAATATGCCAATGGCCGTTCGAACAAATAACAACTAGCATACAACAGCAACTAATTATCTCTGCACTTTACTGGAATAGTGTGGACTGATCATCCCTACAATCTAGACCTGGCAACATAAGTCATCTGTGAACGCCTGTCAGAGTGACAGCAAAGCTTAGAAACGTTGTTAATTTAGAATCCCCAGCTGCACAAATTAAATCACTTGTAAACCGGTGTGCACTAAACTTTCAAAACTTCAAAAGAAGGGACTGTATTTCGATCACCTTAGTAGACAGCGGGTGACGTGCACAGACGATACAGGTGGCAGTTGCGCCTGTTCATGACTTAGCACAAGTTATGGTAACACACATTCTGTCGTCTTGTGTAAGACATAAGATACGTATCTGTAAGACCAGACGAGTTGAGAGACAGTAACCAAAAAATGGAAGCAAGTTCGTTCTATTTCATATAGTAGAACGGTTGGATTTCGGTAGTACATTGAAAGTGTCGACAAGCTCACCTCCCCTTGATATTAAAAGCTATCTGGTGAGTACCACTAATGCACCAGATTAAGGGAGGACAGATTTTAGATTGTTAACAATGTTCATTATGATCCACCGTGTGCGAATAATTTTAGATAGCTATGATTACCATTAACTGGCAACATCAATCATACGAGTCACCCGAGTTAACACAGTTGTTCATAATGACTTTTCACAATTGCACATTGACGGGAATTATACGCAAAAACGATTTCTTGAAACTCACGCTGCATTCATATTCTCCTTGATCTTCCGGTTGAACGTTCGGTAATTCAATGACACGATTGAAATCCTTCAAGCTATCTGATCGTAATGGAATGCCGTCCAACTATGATAGAAAAATGATGTGGGGTTCGTAATTTGTGTACACAGGATGAGAGAAGTGGATTACATGAGAAAATTCTACGTTACACCTGCACCATGTACATTCCAGCTATCTCCATATCAGTGCAACAGCATCACTAGTTCCGTTTCGGTAACACGAACGTCGAAAAAATAACTGGTCTGTAACCAGTTGAACAAATGTTCCTTGAAATTACCTGTTGTATTAAATTTCAGCGCTAAGCTGGCCGATTCCAGACACTACGAAGAGGGGTCAGTGAACCAGACGGGCGACCTAATTGGTTGTATGGAAGAGAGAAAGGACTACTGGATTAAAACAAACGATTCAACATGAACATTGTCTAACAATTCGAAAATGATGGGTCATTATTGTTGTGATCGTCATTATTACCATCCATCTTTTATTGTATTCTCCACCTGGATAAGAATTCCTCGAAACGGTGGATTTTTGCTAGTGGACTTTGATATTAAAAGAAGGGCACTATCGAAAATCCACCGTTTCGAGGAATTCTTATCCAGATGGAGAATACAATAAAAGATGGATGGTAATAATGACGATCACAACAATAATGACCCATCATTTTCGAATTGTTAGACAATGTTCATGTTGAATCGTTTGTTTTAATCCAGTAGTCCTTTCTCTCTTCCATACAACCAATTAGGTCGTATGGAGGTTGAAGTAGAAGATTAGATTACTTGAAAGAACTTTCTCTTATGCTGTGTAGCCCAAACCTGAATCAGAGGGTTGTCACAAACAGGCTATAATTTGTTGTCCTACTGACCACATCAGATTTTTTACACATCTACTGCAACCGAAAGCTCCATCGTGAAGACTCACTCTATACGGTAGCAAATAGCCATTTTCCAGATCATTCTCAATATTATGAACATACGGACTGCATGCTGAAACCTTGTCTGTAAAGTAGATAACAGAGTCCAAATGTGCAACGTCCGAGCACCTGTTGTGAACTCGTATCTCAGCTGGTACAGCGCTTGTCGCGTTGAGGCATGTTGTTTCTATCGCTGGTTCCAAGCTAGCCGAAGCCCTGACTTTTCACAGCTGGGTCTCATCTAACATCACGAATCTGCCACACTACTGGCAGTATGCGCCCTTCAGTAAGTGTCGTGGAAGTTGTGGTATGGATGTCGAGACAAACGTTATGCATTTCCACGTTCAAAACGACTGCTCTAAGAAGTAATCCCGCAGGAAACGTGAGTCTTCATGACTTTCATCTGATCATACAGATCGAGTTTTAGAACGGAAGCCAAACGAGTGAGGTTGTTTCAGACTGCATGTATTTTCCCACAATTACGGCAGTTCGACTGTTTGTGAAGACAGCCCGTCACAGATTCACATTCGTCACCGCAACGTCAACACGTAACTGCATGAGCAATGCTTATATGGGATTTGAGCGGAGACATATTTGTGTAATCAGTTGTACGGTATCTGGGGCAGAAGATGGTTTGTATAAAATGAGCCGTTTATGTTCTCTCGTTACCTCGCAACAGAACATTCACCATTCCGAATTAGTTTTGATCAAATTTTTTGTTTGATTTGGAGCCGAAAATGATATTTCATTTAACGCTAAATAACTGAAAAATTACATTTTTACTGTCTTTATACTACACTGTAATTGTATAAACGGCGGAATGTTCAGTAGAGAATTTTAGTATCTACGCCGTTAATTATTCAGCTGACTTGAATACGATTCAAGTAAGAGCTGATATACATCCATCTAGCGCTGCCCTCTATGAACTTAACAGGATGGTAACAAACTAATGCATAAACTGGGGTTGAAAGTTAAACTCACAAGTACGGTACCGGGGAGAAACTAAAACAGAACGACTGTATTATCCTTCCTTACTCCATCAGAACCTTTCGTTAAGAACACAGTGCTTTCGGATAACACCTAATTGTTTACTGGACTAACAGAAGCCAGCTACGGTTAAATACTCAGAGGCAAAAACTCTGCTGGAATAGCTAAACAAAACAGCTTCATCAAAAGTGAACAAAATTAAACACGGAAAAATGTTACGCAAAAACAATTCCACCTACACGACGCCACGAGTATTTCAAACCTTCCACTTGTGTGTAGCCTGCCGCAAAACATTCCAGTCGAACAAGCTGACCGCGTTGGGGATTACTCGGCCAAACGGCAGGAAAATCGTCATAGATTCGTGGTTCTTGCCTGGGTTCGTTGCTGTACATCACCGTGAATGGCATATCGGGTAGTTTGGGTGAATTGAACAAACGTACGCCGTTGAATTGCATAGTGATCATGCACACATAGACTCCAGTGTCCTGGAATAGACATATAACCAGATAAATTTCGTTAGACAAAAATGCTCTTTACTGATGGGCAGTTATGTAGCCTGTTGAGTTAAGTTTAACCTTATGCTGGTTTGCTCGGGGGTGTTACATTCGGAAGGACTTACCAGCAAGTAGTATTTAAAAAGGATTCGTTTGTTGAGTGACCTTCTTTCAAAGCCTGCTGAATAGTTCACACCATTTGAAATTATCTCAGACAATGATATAACATCATTGAGTATAGGATCATCTCTGCGTCAGTCAAGATGGCAGTCTAAATCCACTAACCCACATTTGTAGAGATATACCATGCCGACATTGTCCAAGTTAAAGAGAGGGATTTGACCTGAATAAAAGTCAACTGTTTCCTACCATTTTCCTTTGACTACCATACGTTGACTCTGTTCGTCATAGAATAATTAAGTTGCACTAAATTTCGCCTTAGACTTAATCCTGTTCACATTTCCGAAAATCGGTTAGTTCCGGTAATTTGAACTGATAGAGTTAAATCAGGTGGTTCACCCCGGAAGAAACAGTTCACATCTTTTGATAAACTGAAATTATTTCTGGCCGCAAGTAATAAGAAGATACACATGGGGAAAATATCTGCGCTGTCAAGTTCAAGCTGCGTCGTTCTGTTGCACCTATCGAGGTGTACACAGCAGACTCGAGCCCTACACATTTTCCATAGTCTAAAATAAATGCAGAGAAGGCATTCCCAATTTTGATTTCGTGCCCCGTTTGGTTATTCCGCTGTGAAGACGACTAATCATTGTCCGGCTGAGTGTCTCTGGCTCGGTTTTCGGATAATTTTAAGCGCGCCTTTTTACATATGAAGAAACTACCCAGCTGTCTTCCTTATATGGACCACTATGCGGCTACAGGAAATTATTTGTGAACAATGAACAGAAACTCAACGGTGTCTCATCGATAAAAACAGTGTACGTAGGAGCTTCTTCACACTATGAAGGAAAGCAGAAAAACTCGCGTAAACAGCTCTGCGTTTTTTGCTTTTTGTTACCCATTTCATATCTAAACACCATCATCAACATCAGAGACATCAGTGTTTCACACTGATGCCTAACTGCCACACAACCATAAGTAATAAGAAAGGCAAACCCTGTATTGGAAGAGAGAAGGAAGAAAGGAAGAGGACCGGAAAGGACCTAACCACTAAAACAGAAAATTGCCACGTCTATATTCAAACATTCAGAATCAAGGCGCCTACTTTATGCGAGCAAACAACCGAGCTGTAAGTGAAAGTAAGTCATCATCAGCAAGACAGCTTCCTCACGGCTTTCAGTGTTCCGTGTCACTGAATGCACCTACTTCACAGATAACTCGATTAAACAACGACAACAGTCACGCCACTGAGCTGGATTAGCTGCCATCTCATCTAACATCTCCATCCACCGACTCTGTGAGTCGTAAGGGCCGCAGCTCGGGAGATGAACCCAATCCACAGTGAACAATCCTTTCGTGAACGATTTCATTTCCTTGTGCCATTTCAACATCTGTCCACCACGAGCCTTGAGTCTGTCGGCCGCACCGCCGGCGAAGGCACAAATCTAAACATAACTATAAATTGTTGAGAAAATTCAGTACTGAAACTAAAACCGTGATTCCTATAAATTGATATGTAAGCACGAAACAACATCTTAAGCATGGAACTTTTGATAGCCCAATACTAACTAACTAGGAGAGAAGAAAGAAGCAGCGGTCCTGAGTTAGTACTGAATAGGTTCCAAATTACGGCCGATGCAAAATTACCGTTCTTCTCAATGTTCCCAGTAACCCATTAACTTCTACTTGTGACAAACCATTGAACATCCTTAACTTTTAATTCGTTTGGTGTCTATCGCCGTGTCGTTAGATTCTGGCTTCTGGTTGTAACTGGAAGTTTGCTTACCCAACCGCATAAGAGTTAGTAAATGGTTGGTTTGTAACTAAACTGCTATCAAGTATAATCGGTTAGCTCTACAGAAGAAAATCCGTGTTTGAACGAAGTTGGTCGACTATGTGGCTATTAAAACTTAAGATGGAATTCATTCAAAAGGCAAATATCGACAGAATTTTGAATAACTAACAGACCTTTGCGAGACTTAGCTTGCTAATAGGGTAATGCTGCAAGGCGTTGTTAATTGCTGAACAATGAAATGTATTCAGACAAGCAAACTTTTCGGAGATGTAAACAGAATTGGCCAGTCACAAGTCGAAAGTTTGAGAAAGTACAGTATGCACTGCATTATATTATTATACGGTGTTACTTTACGTAACAAAATACACTTTGTAACTCCATTAACGCTGGTCGAAACAACACATAGTTCCCCTAAATAAACACAGCTTGTTAGATGGTGGTTGCACATTCATTCAGTGATACAACCGCACACTACTTCAAACTGGATTTCAGCAAGTCGTCTAGAAAACCATTTGTGGTTATCAAGGAAGTAGTTACTTTGCTTTTCATGGACAGCAGACGGACTTTTCACCTGTCAAACCGTTCTTCAAGAACAGCTGATTATACGTGCATTTTCAAATGCCATACCGTGTTTAAAAGTGTGAAAGGGTGATAAAAAAAGTTCACACTACTAACCACCTCACATCCTTTCCTAATAAGCTGGAATCTGTCGAGTTTTTGTGGTACGCTTGCAGACTAATAAGTTTTTACCGCGGGTTTAGGAAGGCTTGGGAGAAGCTTTTATTATAAATCCGTTCCTGTGTCCATCAGCAAAGTGAAATACAGCCTCTTCATTTCCGATTATTCGGATCATCCTTTTAGGAAAACCTTCCTTAACATCATCTGCTTTGACAATTTTCTCTTGCTGCTGGCCTATCACTAACGGCTGATTAATACTGACTCAAGGGGAAAAGAAGAACGCCGCTTAGAAAAGTAGCGTAAAAGGTTTACTACAAGTACAGCTACTATGTGAATACTCAACCAATCGTATGGACCCCAACCCTGACAGTTGGTTATAGACTGTAGGTCTCTCTCCTTGGCATACGTGATGATGACAAAAATAAAAGTTCAAAACAGTTGTTCACTGGTTCACTGTAAGCCATCGGAACAAGCTATTAGTTGAGACGTCGGACTAACCTGGATGTAACCTTCTGGATCCAATTAGTGTCGGATAAAACAATGACACTAGAATAATCGGACTATCTATACCGAACAAATTTTATATTTACGAAAATCTCTCAAAATCTCTTGTTGCTTGATATGGAATTTGCCGGGTCTGCCCGATCCTGAAGTTCCAGCCAAACTCTCGAGGATTTTTATGGAGAAGTCCATCAAGGTGTTGAAATGCCTAACACAAAACACAAGGATCATAGAGATATAGCTAATGCATCAGCCGACTAAAACCACAGCTTGTTGAACTATAAGAATATTCATGCTATTCTATATGGGATACGGTCCATCTATTCATGGTGCACCTTTACTTCAGTAAGTGATATTTCCGACTCCGCGGTTGTTATCGTGGGCATTTTGCTCAAGACGGCATACAGATTCATCAAATTATGAGAACCATCCTCTGCTCCTCAGGTATACCAAAACCGAGTAAAACGGTGAAGTGTTCACATATGGGCATGATCACATAGTGTGAACTCTTACTCTTAAGCTGAGTAAACTCGATAGGCGTAGTCTGCCAGAATCTGAATTTAGCGCTCACTACTTCATATAACGACAAGTTTTAACTAAGGCAGACTTACATCCACAACGTTGCCAACTGACTTTTTTAACCTTATTTTGTCTACTGCTTTCACATCACTGCATCCTTTGGCAGTACATTTCCGTTGATACTCGTCATCGCTGTTGCGACGAACTACCACTTGAGCCACAGTAAACTGTAATCTGGCTGATGGTGTTTATGAGTAAAGGACTGGTAGACAGTATTAAGCTGATACTGCTAAGAATGGCAAATATGCGTATCGCCGTTGTCAACCATGATCAACTCTAATGAGGAAAAAATGCGTGGAGTAAAATGTATACCAAACGTACTTGTTTGTGACAAAAATTGTCTGGACCATTATTGTATGCATTAGGTATTTGACATCCGGTTGTAGGACCCTCTCAACAATATAGCTACTTATCATTATTTGTGTTAAAAAAAAGCCCAAGATTCGTGATAAACTGGCCATATAAAAAGCATTCGATTTGTGGTGTTTGAGCCACGTACTGCATTAAGCAGAACTGAAGTACCGTTGATGAACAAAGTTTTATAGTGGTCAGACAACGACGTAGTTTTGGTGCGACAAGATGTAGACTTTGTGCAAGAGTGACAGATGTCTATGATAAAAGCTGAACACATCCTGATTAGTCAACCGCCAACTGACTAAATTACTGAAATCGGATGTTTTGATAAACAGCAGTAAATCAGCAGCTCACATGAATATGGAAAATCAGCTCCAGGACAACGGCGTTAACTGGCTAGACCAAAATACGCGTACATACTTAGACGTCCATTTTTAACAGCGGTGTTATATATGGGGCTAGATGTGTCAGTAAAACAAATATTCACTATGATATCCCCTGAATTTACCAGACGGACGATTGATAACTTACCAATGGAGTCAACTCTGAGAATCCAATAAGTCCCTTGGCTTGTGAAATGAATAAATTTGGCCGGTATGCCGGAATAACAGGCTCGAATTGGTCATCTTTGTGCATGTAAATAGTATAAAGTAGGCCTAAAAGTGAAGTGATTCAGTGAAGAAGAGTTAACGGCCGTAATTAAGAGTAAATACTGCAACCCCCTTTTGTTATTAGCAGGTCAATGCTTGAATGATGGCATGACCATTGTATACAGTGAACGATTGAGTAAAACATAAGGAACGGTACGTTCAAAAGCGTGAAAATGAAATATAACTCTTAATCAGTTTCGTTAGTTTTATTCAATGACCTGATGTAAGCGAAATTAGTCGCTCGTGTACAACATCTGGCAGGAAGACTTAAGAGTTACGTTTAGCAAATCAAGTGAACAAAACGCTTCATACGCTCAGTGGTGCGCCTGGCATCTGTGAAGTAATTGCACTAAATGAAGTGAGATAGTGGTCGACTTTAGATAGCAACGGTGTACTAACTTATAACCTGATGGTTTGTTCAAGAATCAAAGGTATCATGAAGCAGCGCGTCCGACTTCAGACATGGCTGTTATGAGTTGGAACACATTTTTCTCCATAAATTTGGATTAACGCCTTTTCCTTTTATTGCACATGTATGAAAGTTGAACAATTTTTCAAACCACCGGTACAGTACTATAGACGTCGATGGCTAAGATAGTAAGTGAGTGGGTTTGAAGCCCAATGTGAGGTACATAAGCATTAAACGTGTAAAATTTTATAGTACTTTACTGGTGGTTTTAAAAACTGCTCAACTTTCATCCACGTGCAGTAAAAAGAAAAGGCGTTAATCCAAATTTATGGAGAAAAATGTGTTCCAACTCATAACAGCCATGTCTGAAGTCAGACGCGCTGTTAGCTTTCAATTGCTTCACCTTCTTTTAAGAGAAGGTAGAGCAGTTGAAAGATAGCAATGACATCGATGGCAAGAAATGAATTTCCAAAAAGAAGAATTTGGCTATTAAGTAACACATCTAAAAACAACATAAGTTTTACTGAAAGCGCGCGTAGACGGTGAAAAGTTTGAAATGCAGTGTAGACGCATAATTTATCGATTAATTTTGTGGTCATTTGCTATGAATACGGGTTCTACTGAGGCTGGAATTCCAGAGTTTCATCACTCCTAAAAGCTGTCTAAAGAAAACTAAACAAAAACAAGACAGGGTTTCGCTCTGACCATCTTACGATGTCACCCGTTAGAAAAACTCAAAAAAAGGTTTGGTATGACGAGCACACTGTGGTAATTATTACTCAGTTTTGGGGAACCGTTAGATAGATCTACTCACTGTCTGTAGGTGAATGTGCAGGAGGATCACAAGGTAACGTCTCGCTTTTGTGAGCAAGCACTCGTCTTTCTGTCCTGGGTTGTTTTGGTGGAGTTTCCAATTGCCCAAAAACTATGCGTGCAGTACGGCTAAGTATACTCCCTAGTTCGTTGGATGCTTCACACTGAAACAACTGTGAATCTGTAGAAACGTCCGGGCTGTGTATAACCAATGAGCCGGCACTGATAGAAATTCTGCCGGAAGTATCAGCCGTAGGATCAATCATAGTTCGTTTCATCCACGAAGTTGTTGCACCCGAAGCATCAGTCCTGCTTTCAATACTCACAGAATACCATTTAAAGGTTGGTTGTGGGTTTCCATTTGCCTCGCACTTGAGTTCGGCATACTTTTCAGAGCTCAGACTTGAAACATATCTGCAAAAGTGACGGTGACTTCAGTGAAGTTACTTACAGAACATCCTGCGGGTGAGTAATAAGGCATGGTCCTCTTTTAGGGTTAACAGACAAAGGATCACCATACGAAAGTGATTTAGCAGTAGGAAGAAGCTGATTTGCGATCGCCTTCGGTGCCTGACATATATAATTCCGTGGGGGTGTAGGAGTATCTAGATACCACCCCCATCTTGATCCATCTGAACCGTAAACAATTCGTGTTCTGTCAGCTGGAAAAGTTGACCTATCTTGAGGCCTTGGTATTTTATCGATCCACAGAGAGAGTAGCTCGGTTTTGACTTGTTGGTACATCAGTGGGTGACCTTCCCACATGAATTCTCCAAAAGAATCAGGGCGCATCATCCCAGCCGTGTACCATCGCATCCTTGAAAAGCAGATGTCATCAAATCAAGTTGAACGTTTACCCCCGAGTCAAAGCAGTTCCGTCCAAATTACGCGATATGAAGTCATGTTGAGCCATTGTGTCTATGCGCAAAAGGAGACCTCCATGCCGCTAACATGAAGTGAACGAGAAACATTGCAGACAAACCTCACAGTTCTGTTTCGCAGATAGATAATTTAGGGGTTGATGAGTGAAGAAAGTGTAGCAATTTGTGTCAAAACCAAACCATCCATCAGGGCAGTCTGTAAGCACTGATGAACTTGAATGGAAAATATATACCTGGATCATTGTCTTTATCTTCAGGACAACCAGCCCAGGGATTGAAGAGATCAGAATACTTCATGAAACACAAAAATAAGATGAAGAACTTTGTATCCATCGGGAACGAAAACTGGTGAGCGGAAGTCCTTTGAATTAGCGGAAGATGAACATAACACAATTTCCTCTTCAAGAGCGTCGCAATCTTACTCAAAATACTACTTACCTAAAGTTTACCTTTTTAGCTCTAATAAACAAAAATGAAGCAGAACACCTGATGGACTACCGAAAACATAATACTGTTCGAATCAAAAATCGGAAGTGTTTATATATTATCTTTACACGGCTGAAAAGTGTTTGTAGAAACGTTGGCCAGTTAACCGCCGTCATTTACATCGCCCGGGTAACACGAAATGTGGTTTTGTAACGCAACGTGATTATCTTACTGTTCGTGAGATTCTGGATTTTGATTGCGGGCCTTCGATCCACGCTTGTTTTTCTCCTGTTCATTTACAGCGCTACCGTTGGAGTCCCAAATTCAGAAGAACTTCATCTCCGCGTGTCTCTATGTTCGACAGGTTGTACGGGGCTGCGCGCAATCGGTAGGCCGTGAATATCCCTGTACTCTTGGGAGCAGACGCATTCTTCTAAATTTCAATGTTTTTATGTTGTGACATGTTTTACTACTGAAAATGGTCGATGCCTGTTGGTGGAAGTGTTTTTTGTTTAAATCTTGTGAATGCTGAAGCAAGGGTTGGGCAACAGTTCAGTGGCTTGGCAATCAATTGAAAAATAACGATGAGTTGCATTCCGTGTAACTCCGGATAACTAATGGTGGAATATAATAGAAAACCGGTGTCAGCGACGTGGTAAGATGTGCTTATCTTGAAATTTGGATGTAAATGAAAACGTGATCAAAATGTTGGCGATTGGTTCGTCGCTGGATCAGGAGGACCAAGCTTTATATGGGGCTAATGACGATGGATAGACGGGCAAACATATTACAGCCTACAAGTTTGCGCAAAAGCTGGGCAAATCTGCAGTGTTCTTCCAGTTGTGATTGACATGCCTGGCCATTCGCTGCTACCATGGTTGTACACTTTCATGGAAAAATGCCGTCCGCTGAAATGCTGATAAGAAGGCCTCGCCGATGAAGGACATCGAGGTACACTGCCCACTTAGAAGTTTACAGAATTTTCGCGCAACTGTCCTGGCTTACCAGTGAAGGAAAACAGTACCCTATGCGGAAACACTACTGCCCCATTCATTTGTCCCAGCTTACGAGTGTAGGCAAGCGGTACTGTATGCGGAAACACTTACTACTGCTCCATCCATTTGTCCTAGCTTACGAGTGAAGGAAAACAGTAACCTATAATGAAACACGCAGGAACATACCGGTAGACAAGGGAAGTCAGTGAGAACGAACGCGTAGGAAATCGACATAAATGACCTATTTGTATGTGGAAAAAGGTACGCACTATCACAGGATTTTCTTCGGCACGGCACGTTCGTTTGCGTGCGTCCTTGCTGTCTCGCCGGGTGACTGAATCCATATATCAGATAACGTCTTCGTCATTGCGTTCATTAAATTTTATATCTGAAACTATGTACACATGTGAAGGAACTCACTTCCTTCAATTATATCAAAGGGATGTTCGCTCCATGTGATGTTGATTCGCGTTCTTTCGGCTCGTTTACAAGCCTTACGTTGTCCGCGGACAGGACTCAGTAGACATCCACTTAATGTAATGTGCGGGATCTCTTTTTCATAATCACTGGAGGAGTGCAAGGGATGGCTGAAGTAGAGGACACTGACAAATCTGTGAATTTAAAACGTACATTTACCAGGTGACTGAGGTTGAAGCTGGTTGCCGCAGAGTGGACACCCAGTCATGTCGACCATCTGAATACAATCAGAGTAGAAAACCAGTGGATCGACATCACGACGATAGCTGTCGATCTGTACCGGTTCACCGCAGTGTCCGCGTGGCAATCCTGCTTCAGGCTTTTTGACCCATCTGGGTTGTCTACAGCTCTTATGTGCGACAATGGGGATGTCGCTCAAAGATAAGCCTGTTTTATCACGTTCTAATATTTCACTTGCGAAGGCTATGATGCTGTTAAAATAGACCACCACCGTGCAGCTACTGCAGTCACGTAGTTTTGCCAGTTAATTATGGAGGGCTTTAAAGTGACGGTTGAAGTTGACTGCAGCGAGAGGACAAAGCTGTTGGCCACCCGGCAGTTGAGTTGGCAAGTTGTACTCTGCCAGCCACCGCTCAGGAATGGGTACGCCACCTCTGTATAATCAGATAAACACTGTAGAAGGACTTACTGTGGGTATAGATATGATTCCGAAGTACTGACAATATATGTGTGAATGAGAGCCACACTGAACGGTGAAAGTGACACTTACAAGTACCGCGCATGCCATTGACGACGAGGATGCCGACATCATGTTTCACACTGCAATGTTCCAGTTGACTACTGTAGAACCACTTACCTTGCACTCAGCCACTGTTTCGGTCGACTCTTCAGGTGTTTTCGGACACGATTTGCGAACGTGGTCTCTCGGTAAGGACTCTTCTTGGCGTACACGTCAACAACGACAACTTCAAGACGGTAGCATCCGTAGGTAGTTTGCATTCCAAACTTTCGTGTCAGCCATTCGCTGTGAGGCCATATTTTTATATACCAAGGCCCAGAACGTCTCGAGGGTGTATTCTCTTTTTTAACTGTTCGTTGGCATTCTCCAGCCCATTATTTGTGCGACTACCGAAGTAGACGGCATCGCTCTGTGTATGAATGGCCCACTTGGGCTTGATGAAAAGCCAGTGACACAACACATAATCCATAAACTACCTATCCGTTCGGCGGATGATATTCTAGCCACGTTTGAAACTACGGTGTGCGGTACCGCGGTGCAACTCAGTCCTCCTCACTGTCTACCGTAGCCATCCATGTGAACAGATAGCGACTGCCAAAAGAGTTTGTCTTTCAACAAACATGACGGATGAATTTCATTCACCTACATACTTACGTACGGCGTCACGTACATGGTAATAACACAATATGATGTCGTCGCCGAACACCATAGGGGCTGCTTTCATCTGCACAGCCATCCAGTCCATCACAAACGTCTTCACCAAAATGTGGTCTCCCATCATTTCTCGAAAAGTTTTGAACACCCTACGTAGTGACGCGCTCTTCTCAATAACAGCGTAATCGTGCACCGCCGGTCGGCCGTGCACCATGCCATCTGCTACCAGGAACTGGTAAACGTCCCTCATTGGAAAGCACGAGAAGACATTCAGCGACACATTTGACCTTTTGTCCCTTGGGTGAGATCTACATTTACAACATACGGGAAACACTGGCGCACTTCAATTTGCGTTCGCTGGGCGATGCAAATGTTCATTGATCTGTTGTCTTCACCTCGCATGGTGCGTAATGCGTCTATCGCACTGATCACCGATAGCACTTCCTCTATGGTTCTCTGATGTTCCGTTACCATTTTTTCATAATAAACCCACTGGACATTGCGGGCTTCAACTTACGGAGGGTGTTTCCAACGTCAGCGGTCGTGATAAAGTTCCCGTGAACATCTGCCACATACTGCCTAATGTCATCAGTCAGTGCGCTGTACTTGACCAGGCTTCTGCATTCGTTCAATTCGCTGATGGTGAGTCCGCGATTTGTACGATGTGACTCATATGCCAGACGATTGAGGGGGTGGTTTTGCGTCAACTCGAAAGAGCGCACGACCAGGCAGAAAGTTAGTCGGACCACATGAAATTGCGGGAAATGAACTGTTAAAACTAACAACAATCATCCTAGTGAACACGTCACAAACCCCTGTATACGCTTCTATGCCTCTTATATTTCGTATAACGGAAATAAATCTAAGCGGTTTTCAGGGAATCAAGCCAACTTACCTTATCGCACTTGAGAACCGTTTTTGACCTATGGCTCGTTCCACGAACGAAAATAACGCCCACATCCTCCATATACCTCCGAACCCAACCCTGGATCAGTGAGGAGGTGCAGAATTCGCGAATCTCGGACCTCTCCTTGGAAACCACACTATGATCTAGGCGTACGTTATTTCGGCAGCCGTGTATCAAAATTGGCACAAGCAAGCAGCCACAATAGCAGCCATACAGATTTTCGAAAAAACACACAACGAGGTCATTTTCAGTTAACGGCAGTTGAAACAAACAGGTGCGAGTCCATGACGCAGGTCTCGGCGATTTTAATTTATGCGCCATGCGCCGAGCTAACCAACCGGAATATGCGACGAAATAATTTTTCTACCTGCGATAACCAAAGAAATCACGGTCTACGACTAGCATTCAAGTTGTACGGGTACCTGAATGTAACCAGTACACAGGGCAAGAAAATCCTGCTTGCGTCTTAAACTTCAGATTTGCCCCCTGTCATTAGTAACTCATATTTTTCTCCTCTACTCGTGGTAGGCATCGTTCATTTGCATACGACTACCGCCACTCGTTATTAGTGATCTGATGGATTCAGCGATTAGTACATGGGACCAAATCAGAGACCCGAAGTTCCCGCCTCCAGTCAGTTTTACTCGCTCAGTGTCCAGCGGACTTCTGTTGACCTCAAGGGCAATCACTGAAAGTAGGGTACAGCACCGCTCTTGGGGATTACGGCAAATGCCAAGAACAGAGTGAGATTACTTGCATACGGAACTTTTAAGTTAATGGGAATCAAGCAGTGTTTTCAGAAAATTCCAAGAAGCGCTGTTGACACCATCAGAATAGAGGCTGTCCCAAAGGTTAACCCTGTAAGAAAAGAACCACTGCCTAAGAAAGGTCAGAGGAGGAAACTTGAAATGCTTCCTGTTATGTCCTCGTCGGTCTTCACGATTCGCCACAGTGAAGAACTGCTCCGTAAGACCTACTCTAAAAAGAAGCAAGTAAGAATCAAGTCGCCGCGGAGTTGTCAAAGTTCAAACGAGCATAAATAAAAAGTTCGGGTCGAGACTCGTGCGCGACACATTTTAGGTCCGTGAGTAGTTTGAGAGATGCGCGCTAGACACGCTCAACCGCGAGTGTCTCCTACAGACCAGCGTACACAACCTGATGAGCACACTCGAGCTGTATCCTGTAAAGCCCGTGAAACTTTTCAGTCCCTTTCTTATAATTGCCGGGGCAGTGCGCCCAACCATCCTGAGAGCGGCGACTCCTGTTTTTGTCATCATCATCATGCGATAGTGCGCGAAAGATAGTTCAGACGACGTCCAGATGCCCAACTCATTCCCCGAACCGAATTATTGATGTCTACTGTGTTCGCTGCGCTGCAAATCACGAATACAGCACCAGAATCTCCATCGAATGGCATGTGTTTGCACTTATTGTCAATTTGTGGGCGACTTCAGCCGTTTGAACAGTGCTCATTCGCGTCAAGATCAATCTGTAATGGGTTGGGATCAGTGGCACTCCAGATTTTTGGTTCATTGGCGTACGGAAGGACGTTGCTACCACTACTCTCTGGAGGGTTTTTGAAGTAAGAAACAGAAGAGAACTTATCACTAACATTCAGGGAACCGTAGCGAAAATCGTGGCTTGGGATGGAGGGCTGATCTGATTTAAACTCCAAGAGTTCTTTATCAGGTGAAGGGGCAATCTGGCGAGGAACCTCCTCTCAAGAGCATTGGCTTTCAGTTTGTTTCCTGGGGCCGCTCCACTACCTTTCACAGAATGCTGGTGGCGCTGATTTGATGATAGCTAGCTAAAGGGTGCCGGTCGCTCGCTTCAAATATGGACGTGATTGGCGCTTTACCCCGTACACCCGGAAGAATGCCCGTTTGGAGCGTCTGTTTAAACAGCTTGTAACGGGATTCTGCCAGACTATCAGCAGGTCCTTTTAGAAGTCTTGGATGGACCTTGTCAGGACCCATTGCACTGTACGAACTAACCTTGACTAAAAGGTCCACAACGCCTAGCACAGAAAGCACTTAAAGGCAACGAGTGGTTACCGGAAGCTCTGCAGCGTTAGAACGAAATGCCATTTGGGCGGTGTAACTTTACAGGCTGTAAAAAACGACTGTTTTTTCTTTAAAACGACCTTCTACCTCAACATCTGCAAAGGCCGTGATTGCCTTTCACCTCACTCTCCTGTTTTCTCTGCACGGAATCAAATAAGGAAGTGGCATTTGAGTGCGTGTATGTGAAATGTTTGAGTTCGTCCAATAAACTACTGAAAATCATACGGCTGACTCGCGGTACCCAACCCCAAATGTTCGCTTTCATGGAGACCTGGTTTAAAGATGATATCAGTGACGGTGAATTGAGCGTTCCCGGGTTTTAAATTCACCGAGCTAACGCTGCCGGGTACTAAGTTGGTTGTAACATGGGTAACTTTGTGGAACCCTCCAAATCATTGCCTCGATATTTAGTTTGCCTGAGTAAATCCCAGTTCGGTATGCAGCAACACACGATATTGATGAACAGATTGGGCATAACACAACGTTACGAGCAAGTTGTAATACGTTTCAACCACCTCTGGTGGCCTTCCTCAGGAGCGTTGTAATCAAAAAAATTTCGATTACAACACTCATGAGGAAGGCCACCCGAGGTAATTGAAACGCATTACAACTTGCTCGTAACGTTGTGTTACTCCCAATCTGTTTGTCGACAACATGTTAAGCACGACGCTCAAACTATTCAACTTCATTCGTACTAAATTTGGTGCGCATAACCTGGCAGCACACGGTCTTTGACAGCTGCCTTAGCTCGACATATACAATAATTTCTAATAGCCTGTATGATCTACTCAGCGTTTGGTCAGTCTGGGGTCGCACCAGCGAAAACAAGGCCGTACGCCTTCGCGATCGATCTCAACAAATACCCCGTGTATCGGACATCGTTAAAAATATGAATAGGCCATGCCGGTGTGCAATTGGTGATACTGGCCACGATTTGCAAACGTGCCAGCGAGCTGAAAGTGTGTCATTAGTGGGACGGTGTGTAGTCAAAAGAAAGAGCAAACGATGATTCGCCTGCCCACTACCAACCCACAACCAACTATCGCAGAGTCCACGTGCAGCGTTCAGGGCCTCTTTGTGGTTGACGACATCATACCTCGATGCGCACAGACCCGACATCTTCGGAGTGTGAACTCCACTAGCAGAAGTCAAGTTAGGGGGCCTCCTCTTTGCCTGATAGAAGGAATCGTGTCGGCTGCTTACCTATTGGTCATTCGGGGCGGTCAGGACTATAGAACCATGCTTTTCTAGATAACTGCTCTGACACCACACTCATTATTGAGTACCAAGCTGAGCGTCTAGAGCTGTCAGCTGGCAAGGAAACGTTCAGCATTCGTACACTGAACAAAGCGGACATTAATATGTGTTAAGAGCCCAGTATGAAAGCCGTCTTTGGATGATAGAAGTAGGGTCGGCTTTTACTGTCAAATGTCTTCCGAGTGAACAGACAGCAACCACATCCAAGAAGGAGGTTCAGCGTTGGCCTTACATGGCGGGTCCGCCTATCACCTTGTTGGGGGAAAATGAGGTTGAGTTACTAGTAAGCTGCGATGTGTAGAAGGTAAATCTGGCGATAGATCAGCGGGCGGGGGGAGCAGGCGGTAGCCACACGCTGCGGAGACCATCTTGGGGGGTGGACTTTATGAGACCCCATATCACTGTCAAGAAACAGCAAGGCTAAAGTCTACTTCTTAAATTGTGCTGGGCTAGTATGATTGGGCTGAAGCATGTCCATTGTAGAGTTTGTTCAGCGCTGATTGTTTGATAAGGTAGCTAACTCCAGTAACGATCAACATGCTATGCGTGCCGCAGAGCACAAGCTACACTCAAGGATGGCCGGTAGGAGGTCGGCTTGCCGTGGCGGCTTGACAGCCTAAATTTTTCCCATAACTGATGATTGATTCTTCAACTGCGAGTGCTCCTTCTTGAAAGAAGAGCCGGAATAATTCTCTTCCTGACAACGCTGTTTTAGCCTTCTTAGTATATTGGCAAACGGTAATTTTGATGCTTCCAGCAATCTTGCCTTCTGTTTCAGTGTTCAGTCCTTAGGGTTCGGTTAATTCATGTGAAAGTAGCCTGCACATGGGCCACAAACGATCAGAATCCGTGAAAGTGATTTCTCTGCAAAAGTGCTGTCCTGGGAAAAGTTGAGTCCGGCTGCTAGTGTCCATGGATAGGACGACGGCCTCAGAATTTGCAGTTTTATTTGAAGGGCACTTCCCATAGTGATAAAAGTATTTGCCGAAAGCGGTCAGCAGATAAATCCATAATAATCCCAAATATTGGAAAAATTGCATTCACAAATATTGCCACTGTTGTTCACTAAGCTCACACGCGTGTGCCCCCATGGCCACTTCGAAGCCGTTGCCTGACATTGCATAAAGCATGCCTGCCTTGACTAATCTTTTTATGTGCAGCAGTGGAAGAAGCCAATTCGGTGGTGGTTGAAGGGCGAACGTTGTCAGCCCAACAAATATGCTTCTGGCGTACATGTCAGTGTTATTATTTATATCGAAGCGGACTCAGCCACGTGTACACTGCCTCCTAAGTTCCAATGCCAGCCGTTTATTAAAGGACCAAACTTTGCGGACCGCAATAGCTGAGTGGTCTAACGGATGGATGAGCTTCCGCCTTTTCTCAACGACTGTTCGTGCAATTTTAAAAGATGACAGCGTTGTGTTGTGTATAGGTTACCCTCCCAGGTTTAATATACATATATATTAAATAATTCACTAAACTGGGATCCTTCTGTCGACGTATCTCGGTATGCTGTTTCAGCCTCCACCTTAAGCTGATAATAAAGGTTAATCACTCTTTCGATTTATTGCAAGTAGCCATTAAGTGACACAAGTTGCGCTTCGGAATTAGTTTGCCTGAGCGGTAATTACGAGGTAAGTCATACCAACTTACGTGCCCCCTAACCGCATCTGTAGCATAGAATATTAGTTACGTTCAAGTCACGTCCCAGGACTTGACGGCTACTGCTAGAAGCTGTCCAGTTTCTTGCGCACGTGGCTTGCTTGATTTCCTTGTGTTCCAACAGTTTGATAAGGCTAAATCTCCAATTCAAATAAAGGCGAGGCGCAAACATTTGAATGTGCCCAAATGCATAAAGACTAACAGCTGGTGCGGCAATTATAGACAGTGTAACAATGCGATCATCGCCGTATCGAGCCCTGGCTAAGCAACCTCCCGAAGCCCCTAACGTGGGAGGAAGGAAAAACCTCTGCCAGAGTAACTGGGACCGGAAGAGTGCAGTGAGGAAAAAATCCAGAACGGAAGGCAGAATGGTAACAAAAACAGCAATACAAGTAAGTAATGAAAATTGCTGGACAAATTTCAGGGAGTGGATTTCTCCTCGACTGATCTCGTTTTGCTCCTCCCCGTGACCCTGTGCAACCAAATACCTCTCACACTTATTCTCCCAGCCCACACCCAATAGTACGGTTTGTATTTCGGACGCTGAATTCCGCCCACACACCCATTGTTATCTGTCAAACGCTTCGTCTCCAACTCTTGTGAATATAGTCGTCTTGACGGCCAGCGTGACGCCGTCAACTGCTGATCGGTCTGTCCTCGAAGGCCGAGTATTTAGTCGAACACCAGACTGATCCGACCAGACATCGTTGATTTTTACTTGCCTGTCAGTTGCCCGTGCTTGCGGTTGTTACGCATCTGGACCCTCGATGGTTATTGTGGTCAATCGTTTTACTCCCTTCTGCAAATGCAAACAGAGGTCTATTTCTGCGTTTAATCCTGCTTATATCAATGATACCAAGGTTCCAGAGACTCAACTTGACTCTGACGTCTGTAGTCATTTGTTGTAGGTACGTCGCTCAACGTCCCTCAAAAGACCGCACGCTAATAATGATAGTAACTTCGACTACCGGGAAGGAGAACCCGGCATCTCCCGCAGCTCGTAGTTAAGCCAGATCACAACTGCATCACAGCATTATGTCGCACCAGAAGATAATTCATGCTGTTTACACCTAGGTCTTTATCTCGTCACCGGAGAAGTTGCTACATAAATGTAATCAGGCATAACATTAACGGGCTTCAGATGTGAGATTTCCGAGGTCCGAAGGTGACTCTGTAGCTCAGCTGGTAGAGTGCTTGCCGCGTTTGGGTGCGTTGTTTCCGTCGGAGGTTTGACTGCAAATAAATCCACCATTTTTTACAACTTGGTCTCCTCCAAACTGAGTGGTCTTCCAAGTCACGTATCAGTAGATCTGCTAAAGTGTGGAAATTCAGTTGTCTGTCGTAAAAGTGACGAATGTGTCCTCAGACAGATTTACAGATGGAGTTAATAACAGGGAGACATGAGCGTTTACGGACAAACTTTCTTCACGGTGGCGGCTAATTTAAAATACTGCAACGCCTCCTCCGCGTGGCATGCAGCCTGTAATCGGCAGAACGCTTGACAGTTTTAACCTTCCAAAGCCGTAAGCGGAGAATGTTCAATAGTTCATTAGCATAGCGGTCAATGAAAAAAACGAAATGTTGCATTTAAATTTGTTTCGGAGAATCCTTGGTCGAACATAATAAAGGTTGATGTCATCGGCGTGCAATTACGCGAGAATCCGTGAATATAGTTTCGGCGATTGAACCGTCCCTTGATCATGAGGACTAAGCTTTTTATGGATCTGAAAAGGCGAGATACGCCGGTAAACATACTGCAACGCAGAAATATGCGCAAAAACTTCGCGAATCAGCGGCATTTTTCAAGTGTATCCGGCATGCCTATAAGCATGTTATAGCCATTCGCTGCTACCACGGTGTTAAACTTTTCATGGGAGCAAAATGTACCCCGGAATGTGGACAGAGCAACCTACTGGACGAACGACATCGAGAAGCACTTACCACTTGGAAGCGTACGAAAGTTTCGCGCAATTGTCCTAGCTTACTGGTGAAGGCAAACAGTACCATACGCTTAGGGAGTTATGACTGCTTCATCCATTTGTTTCAGCTTACGAGTGAAGACAAACCATAGAGTATGCTGAGACACGCTTAAGCACAAGAGGATGAGAACGAACATGTGATGTAATCGACATGAATGAGCTATTTGAAGTCTGTGGAGAATAGTACATACTAACTCCCGACTTCCTCCAGCACAAACTATAGCTGTTGGTTGGCGTGCGTTCTGGGGATCCTCCCGGATGACTGAAGCCGTGTATCGGATAAAGTCCCTGGCATCCTATCCACCAAAACTGGTACTTGTAAGATAACTGTGCATGCCTATGTGAAGTAACTCACTCTCTTCAGTTGTACCACGATTCTGAAATATCGCCTGAATTTAGAAAATTATCCTGTTACAGACTGGATTAATGATATGTGCATATTCGTGTGTTTAGATTTACATTATTTTGGCATCCATTATCTGACAAGCAAGCAGTCACAACGGCAGCCATAGTGTAATGGGCAAGCCTGGCTTTGTGTACTCGTTAAACTCGTAAACCCACTTTGTGCAACGTGAAGACACTTGGGACAGCGATCCTCAAAAAGGGGAGTTACAATGATAGTCCTGTGAAAGAATCAGCAGAAACAAACGTGGATCAAAGACGGAATGAGACATGTACACGACTTACACAAACAAAAACCGGAATGGTGTCGACAGCACACTGCGTTACAATTTCGAATTTCGAAAAAAACAGCACAGGCTCGTTTACGGTTGATGATTAGTGAAACCAAACAGATGTGATTCCGTGACACATATTTCGGTTATTTTAATTTCTGCACTATGTGCCAAGGTAATGAAGCCGATTGTGTTCTGAAAAAGGTTTACCATCACGACAACTGCAAAAATCGCGGTCTACGACTAGCATTCGCGCGCGGAGCACCTGTGGATTACAAACACAGAATGAAACGTCGCTGAAAATTGTCCGCTGGTAATATATGCTAACGTCAGTAGACTTAGTATGTGAGTTTATGATGTCGTCTGAATGGTCGTAGACGGAATATTCCAAAAAGTAGGAAATATGCCTGTTTTGTGGGGAATAAGCAATGTTTTACTGTGCAAAAGATTTCCATCCAGGACGATGACAATTTGCGTTGATCTAATAGCGAGATAGGTTGACGAAGTAGCTGAAGTTTTGTGATTTGGTAGACAGAATGAGTTAGCAACGGGTGTTTGATGAACTTGCATAGTACAAGTTGTGAACCATTTTGCGTGAACTTGTGCGGTCTATGTTCCGTGAAATAGGTGCCGGCACTTGATGAATGCGAGTGCCTGTGATCATCCCCGCGTGGAACTGGAAACCAGCGAAATTTGAGTGCGGCGTGGGTAAGTAGATAAGGCTGCAACTGAAGATTCCCAAGCATAATGTGGGTGTAAGTCAACGTCATCTGCTTGCCGCATTTGCTGTTCACTGTAACCCGGCGTAAGCTGGTTTGGCATCATGGTAACAAAGACCGGTAAGTTCGTTAAGTTACATGAACCATTAAGGAGATGCAAATTCATATGCTTTCCGGAAAGCAAAGTGGTAGAACGGGGAGTGAAGCAACCTACTGCATGAAGCCTTTCGGAGTGACGCACTGAAGTTTATGCTCAACGGTCAGCCTACGTGCATCTTATAGTTCCAACGCCACGACCTGTGGTCAGACGCACTGACGTCTAAACTCAATGGTCGCCCTACGTGTACACTATAGTCACAGTGCAACGACGTGAAAACGACATGGAAGTGTCAGAATGCATTTGTTATATGTACATCATTATCTGGAATATTTCCTCCCATTCCCCACAGCCTCAGTACTTTCGGTTCCGCTTCATTAGAAATCCTCTGCCAAAACTTTCACTCGGACCCTCTAGCGCTGGGGAACAACACGAAATTCATCTTCAGAAGTATCCCCGTCATCAATAGTTTGTGGTGCACTTATGTTTCAACGTAGGAGGCGGCACAAATTTCGAGGTTGATGCAACTGGACCGGCATAGTTAATGAAATCATGACGTGCCTGGCGAGGGGAAATTCAACCGCTATGTGTAGAAGAAGCAGTGCGATGTGTCATCATTATTGATGCATTGCAAATGGAAAATTGGCTGGTCGTTACCGCACCGATAAAAATTCAAGTTTACGGGGTCACCACAGTACCAACATTGGTTGTTTTGCATTGCAAGACGGAAGAATGGGAAAGTCTGTTTGTGGTGTAGACGCCTTAACTTACTCAATGGACTGATGTATGAAACTTACGATAGCCTTGAAAATGCGGCTTTCCGTCCTGTGGTTTACATCCTGCAGTTTGGCCAACTCCCGATGCAGCATTTTTCAATCCAGTCGCAATGCATTAGTAACACTGGCAATGACCTCTTGGCAGAACGTACTGCTTCTGGGCAGACTGCATGCAACAAGTCGTCGTCGATGGGTTGGGGAGCAGCCTAGAGCAAATGCGGTCATCGTTAACAACTGTATGGGAAGAAGTACTTTTTGAATGCGGACAGCATATAAATGCATGGCACCCACATGGACCTGTAGAAATCGAATTCTCGCGTGCCTTAACTGATATTCACTTTGTACTAAATGCCCCAACAGCTTACAAGAAGCTACCAGTTGCTACTACACAAAAGGCAATTATCTTGAACTTGTCCAGTCGTTTGAAGTGCAGCAGGGAAGCACGCCCATTGAGATGCCTCAAAATCAGCTAACGGGCGAACGTTGACAACATAGCGAGTATATTCTTCACATGCACATCGGCGCTCACCATCTGCCGGCGGTCACAACCGCAGGAGCACTGTACATCAAACTCCCGCATTAGCCACTCCCTGTGGGATCGAATTTTACTAACGTCCGTGGCCAAATGATTGCTACAACATCCCGGTTGGATCCTCAAAATAAATAGACAAGACTGTTCACTCACTCCTCTGGGTTATCGCAATTAGCCATGCGATCAAATAAATATCGACTTCTAAATGAATTCGTCTGAGTGGTGGTAGTGTAAGTAGCGCAATATTATTTCGCACCCAAAGACTACTCGTTCTGCTCACATCTGGGTCGCCGTTTTATCCAGCACAAACGTTCTGACATGTATGTGGTCCCCCATCACCTCCAGAAATGTTGCGAACAGATGACGCAGGGAAGCGTATTTATCATTTAAAACAAAGACATACATCACGGGTCGTCCATGACTCTTTCTGTCTGTACCCAGGAACTGTTATAACGTCGGGCTACAACGGCAAATGTGAGTTGATAGGGGACCTACTCAAGGCGGTTGGTCCATGCGTCGCACTGACGTTTACCATATCAGGACGCCGTCTGAATAACTGCACTTACTGCCTCCGTGCAAAAACATATGTGCGTGTATCTATTATTGCGGTGCGTGATGACACGCTGTACGTAGTCTTTCTCCATGTCATTGAGACTTTGTGACGGACTTTCAACAACATTAACTTACGCAAACCCGCTTACTCATTGCCGGAGGTTTCAATCGATGACGAATGTTACAAATATCCATGGGCGTTGTATACGTGCCACAAACATGCGCAGCACACTGCTTAAACTCAGAAGTTGGTGTGTTGGGCACGGAAAGATGCCTCGAGTCGTTCACTTCACCTTCATTGAGCCAGCGACTAGTTGGATGCGCATCGTACAAGAAAACAGTTATGTCGTGGTTGTGCTCCAGTGCGAAACAGCCAACAACCAACCTGGTTTTTCTTCTAACCACCTTGAAGCGTGGTGGACGGCATGCATCACAGGAACTGTGCAATGAGAAGCATTCGAACTAAACTCACTGAACGCGCCACAATTCACGGCAGTCGCTCTTACGTCGCTGGTGTTTTATGCACCGGCACGCCATTTACCACGTAAATTTGGCGGTAACCGAACTCACATTATCATATTTTCAGATTCCACTGTCTGAATTTTTGCTTGAACCAAGCACGTACAAAGCATTGTAATCCTCCGTGTACCTATCCAAATAACTTCTTAACTCGCTGAAACGCGGAAATTCCCGACCCTGGAAGGAGTATTTGAAACCCTGTAAGCAATCCACCACCTAAGGTGGAATGTAGGATGAAATCGAATCCCGCTGCATTAGGCAAACAGAATATGTAACAAAGAATATCCTATCAAATTTACACGTCACGCACCATTCATCAACAAGGGATGGTCAAATATTAACCGCAAATGAAAAGCTACTTCATAGAAAGCCGCATTTATACCGTCGCAACATCAACCTTTCGATGATTTCGTTCTTCTCGCCAAATGACGGGGAATCCGATCGACGGTCGACGAAAACAAATTTTTGGACGTCTCGTGATCCCCTCCCTCATGGAAATCGATGATTTTCAAACTCCTTGGTGATACGATCAAAATATCACCCGATATTCACTGATTCATCATTTTATTGCCGTCAAATAACACATTTTGCTTCCTATGGACAATTTCCATCTGAAACTGCAGTAAGAACACCAGCAAAATGTTCTGCAAACACAACATCTCAACATTCCAGATGTGTTCATCGTGTGTGGATCGATCTCTGCGTGTTACTCGTTGATGAAGGCACGAGGATAAGCCGATGTTGGGTCTCATACTGCCAAGGACAGGAAAGTGCTGTTAGCTGTCATCATCTGATCGTGTAAGATAAGCTGGAGTCATTCATTCTCATCCACTTTCGGCGGAGAAAAAATTTACATCACGCCTAACCATTACGGTGGGACTCAGGTATCGTATTCACAGTGGCATACTGGCGGCATCTTTGAAGGTGGGTAAACTCGGGGACATTTTTTCTGGGCGCCAATATGGCGGTTTTGCGAGAACCGAGTGGTAAGCACGTGTAGACCTAGACGTGACCTAAAATTCATACCTTTATGGCGGCCGGTTTTGCGGTAAATTAATTTTTTCAACGATATCAAGGTGGGCGTGTGTTAAGGGACGTCGAACTGGAGGAATGTAACAGCCGCGGTAAATGAACGTCTGTGTATATTTTTGGCATTTGGTCCACCGTTGGGAACAAAGGTAGTATTTGATCGAAGAGGGCCAAACAATACGCCTTGCAATCAGCTTAAGCAGATCGCAAGACGCCATATCGAAAGCCGGTGGTGACAACGCTTTATCTACGGTATTGGCGTTCGTGGTTAACAGACAGAGAGATACTCTACGTAAGAATCAAGAAAACGGAGCATACAACTTCCTCAGTGGAACATAACGCTAAAATATGTACTTAGAAGTACACCCTTCATTTTCATAAAGCTCATTTTTATCCAAAGTCGGTGAAATACCGACCGAACTGAACAAATATCCTCAAAAACAACTCAAGCACACCAATCTGACGGCAGCTACTAGCACGCATTGCCCTTTGACCAGCACGGCGACGACATGAATAACGACCAGTCAAAACAAGCGTTTGAAGCCTCATAATCAATCCTATCACGAATATTGACGGCGCCTAGAAATTCGGGAGACATTGTTGAAAAGTTACCAGATATTCAATTGTTGAGGTATTTAACCGCTGAACTCACGACCTAGATGGTGGAGGGAAATCACTTGAAGCCGATCCTGCCAGAGAAGAGTTTTTCTGTTTTGTTTGCTAAAGAGGCTTCAATTTTGTACATCAACGTTTTTGCACCACCGTGGTCTGTTATTCAAACTGATTGAATTGACTTTACGATACAACGCCAAATTTGTGCACACTATTCCGCTATTCTTCATGTTGTGCGGTCTAGCATTTTGGGTCGTCATTATAAATGACAGCATTGCTAGAAATAAGGTCGGGAAGGTCATTGGTACATACCAGAAACACCAGCCAGCCAAGTACCGATTCCTGAAGATTTCCCGCGAAGATCAAGGAAAAAAGAAAATTTCCAATCCGCTTTTTGTTCTGAAGGTTCTGATAACAGAAAAAATGTAATTCACCGGGAATTCCGTCTTTTATTCCTATAAGCTTCTGGTTTGTGTGTGTGAAGCACGATCAAAGGCTTTGACGACGTCGTGCAGACTATATCAACAAGATGCAGTCTATTCTGTCAGACACCTCAAAGTTCGTTATCGACGAAGATCGCACGGATGCGATGCAGAGTGCTGAACGTCAGATCAACCGTGCGCTTAAAAATCTATATCACAAAGGATTGATCGACCAAACTAATCTTAAAAAGCTGTCTCCCAAAGGCAGTGGACATCAAGAATGTATGGTCTTCCTAAAACACACAAACCTGGAGTGCCCTTACAACCAATAACATCCATGACTGGCTCACCATACCACCGGCTTGCCCAGTGGCTGGTCAGTCTGATTGAACCCGTTAGATCCAAACTGGCTGTGCACAGCCTAAAGGACACTTTTGAATTCGTGGAACTGATCTCAAAACATCAATGTCAAAAACCAGATAATGACTTCTTTTGATGTTGAGTCACTATTCACAAATGTTCCACTTGACGAGGTTACCAATATTTTTTGTAATTACGCTACTGAACGTAAGTTGGCACTCGGTATTCCTATCAATGAGCTCTTGAAGCTTCTGAAAATGTGTACATCCAATATCCAATTTGTGTTCAATGGCACCTACTACAGACAAAGAGATGGAGCTGCAATGGGTAGTCCATTAGGAACCGTGTTAGCTGACATATTCATGGGTCACAAAGAACATTATGTGTCCACTGAAATTCGGAACACGTTGTTTTATAAACGATACGTAGACGATATTTTTGCTGTAATCGACGGCCACTGACAAGTAACAGCCTTCCATGAGCTGTTAAACAGTTTGCATAACAAACTAACGTTTACTCTTGAAATCGAACAAAATGAGAGGATATCATTCCTTGACATTCTTTTGAAAAGACGCGAGGATGGATCACTTCCCAAAGGTGTTTACCGCAAATCCACGTAGACAGGACAATATCTGCTTTTTAAGAGTTTCACACATATGGCTCAAAAACGTGGCCTCGCTAGGACTTCGTTTTACAGAAATCGACGTATTGTGACGGAGGATGAGCTAGAAAGTGGACTGATGTTACTGCATGAGACTCTTATAGGAAATGGTTATCCCAAAAGTTTAAATGAGGAGTACTCCACTACACAAACGACCCGGTTTACACCCATTACTGTTCCTCGCAAGCCTGTTTATCTAACTCTTCCTTTTAAAAGTTATCATATTCTTCCGCACTTAGCAAACGCCGTTTAGATGCGGCACTCAAGCGCACATACAACGCCGCCCGACTGGTCTACGTGGATGAAACCACCCGCTTTCCAACTACAACAAGAATGGACGTGGTGCCCCTTGTCGCCCAATCCAATATTTTACACACGTTTGATTGTGTCTGTGGAGGCAGATACGTCGGCAAAACCAGGAGGCACCTTGGTACACGTATTAACCAACACATACCGAAATGGCTTTTGAATTCGGGGGTCGGTTGTGCCGTCAGTGCCATTACAAAACACCTTCTACAGACCGGCCACTGAGTGGACCCTAGAACGGCTTTCAGAGCGCTCTTTAGACCCAAGCTAAAGCAGGTTCTCAATATTGCGGAAGCCGTCGCAATACATCGAGTGAATCCCTCTTTATGCGCTCAGAAACAGTTGGTGACTAACCTTTCACTTTGTTGGTTAGAATGCAACTGGTACCTTCTGTACGGTATTTCAGCTCTTGCTTGTTTTCTACAGATTTTTCTAACCATATCCGCCCTTTCCCACTCAGTATATATGTATCTTTAACCACCCATTTATTGCATCAAAATTATTAATCATTTGCATTTTTCTGACTCCGCTTTGGTCACCTGATTGACTGTTTCAAATATTTCTAGATTGATTCCGCCTAGCCGCTTGCCCCACAACTATATAGAGTGTGTGTTAATTTCGCAAAAGTAACCGATGAGATGCGAACGAAATGTCATTGCGCAAGTCATCTTACATACTACTATTGGCTTTTTCAAAAGTCGAAGGAGGTAGCATCAGGGATGTGACCATTGTCCTTGGCCTCTGTGTGGTTATCCATGAAGATTGTCATTTTGTTGTGTGTTATCGGTCGGGAAAAAAACAGGCTGGGTGCAGTAAAAAAGGTTACCTGAGAAGAAATGCTCGAGGGTGGCACGTTTTAACAGCTGTTCCACTATTTTGCTTGGGATGCCGGTGAGACCGAACAGTCGATAGCTAGCAAGGCAGTAACGATCACCTGGTTTAAATATAGGTGTGACAGTGGCCTCGTTTCATGTCTCCGGAAGAGTGCCGGACAGGAGTATCTGCCTAAACGGATTATGGAGGGGCACCGCCAACCCAGAAACCGCTTCTCTAAGGATTCGGAGGTGAATCGCGTCTGTGCCCATTGAACTGTTAAAATTTATCTCAAACAAGGCATCACAAACATTGAGCGCGTAGAAGTCGACCGTCGAAATTAGGTAATGGAAGTTTTTCCACGAGATTGGTAAGCAGCGAACAAAACAGTACGCAAGTTTTCTATCATAGTGTGGGACATGTTACCCATGTTTACACCATACCTTATGGACTGTAGGTACTGGCAACGAAAATATAGTGTCAAGTGCAATCGATTTTACGGTTGACCTTACATCGGGCAATTTCTAGCTGAAAAACAGGAAGGAAGACAGACTGAACGTATAATTTAGACGGATAGCCTGCTAACAAGCGTTTTGGCATAGCTTTCGATGGAATTCACTTTGGTTTTCGGGGTGAAATGCGCTGCATACTCAACATGGTGGGCAATTGCAGATACGTTTTGTCTCCCGACCCAGGTAAAAATGAGCGTTTCTACTCGGTGGGTTCTGTAGTCTGCTACGAAAATCGACCACGATTCATTTATCGAGAAACAACAGAATATTTTGCCTGACGAAAGTCGCAATATGAATAATTTGTAGGTATCATGGATTTTTCTCATTGCAATACAACCAATACGCCTGTTGAACAATTTGTGAAAGCGGATTCTCGACTTCCTTATCGATGCTGATACGTCGATAAGCGTGGTCACAGCACGTCACCGCCCCAACGCATAGTCGGTTTGGTCAGATTCCCTCTCTGCTCAACTTAGTTATCACTACTGAGAGCCACCTGGTAGACACAGTGACCATCAAGCCGCCACATGGACACAGTGACCACTCTCTGTTGGCCTCCGATTTTATCTGCGACTGGTTACAACAACCAGCATAAAAGGTCCACAGTCCGAAACTTCAATCAGGCAGACTTTAACGGCCTGAGAACTTACCCAGGTTCACTTCTTCTTGACTTGGACTCCGTGGACCAGAACTACCACACGTTTCACAGCGCAATTCAAAAAGCAGACGACTTATTTATACCGCGCAAACTGTGCATTTTCTCTTATCGGCCACCCCTTCCACGCAGGATACGTCGTCTTCTCGATAACCGTTCCCAATTATTCGCGAAGCATAAGCTTACTGGAAACTCAGAGGACCTAAGCGCGTTCCACATTGTCCGAAACAGGTGTAGGCGGGAAATCCGCGAACACACCAAACTCGTACAAGAGAAGATCCTCATAAGAGCCCGCGGGAACAAAAACTTCTTATTCAAGCATATGCGGCGACTAAGAAAGAACAAACCTTCAGCTCTTTCTTTACGACTACCCAACGGGGAGACTTCATCTGACTCCCTAGTTGTGGCCGAGTTATTCAGGGAGTACTTCTCGGCAATCTACAACGTCGCATCCCCGAGCTGGCATCCTGTACTACCGTTGCAGAAGTTCAGGCAACCACTCGTGACCGCTGAGTTTTCTGTGCTAGATGTCGAAGACCTTTTACTCAAGGTTAATCCTTACGGTGCAATGGGTCCCGACATGATCCATCCCAGAATACTCAAGGAAGCAGCTGTTAGTTTGGCTGAACCCCTTTATAAGCTGTTCAAGCAAACACTCCAGACTAGCATCCTCCCTAGCGCATGGAAAGAGGCGATGGTCACACCCATATTTAAAGTGGGTGACCGGCACTCTCCGGCTAGTTATCGGCCAATCAGCCTCACTAGCATCCCGTGCAAAATAATGGAGCGCCTACTAAAGCGCGCCATACTCAATCACTTCTTATCAAATAATCTTTTTTCTTCCACACAGCATGGCTTCCTTCCTAATCGGTCATGCATAACAAACATGCTTATTTTCATGGATAGTCTGACGGAGGCCAAAGACAATGGCCTCATCTCTGATGCCATCTTCTTTGATTTTGCCAAGGCTTTTGACCGTGTCCCACACGGCCCCCTGAAACACAAACTGGAAGCCTACGGTATTCAAGGAGAGGTTCTTCGCTGGATTGCCTCTTTTCTTGATAATAGAACGTTTAGGGTCAAGACCGGAGCAGACCTTTCGTCTCCCTCTTTCATTTCTGCGGGAGTTCCCCAAGGGTCAGTTCTAGGTCCTTTGTTATTCCTCATTTACATCAACGACCTTCCAAGCAACATTTCCAGCAGCGTCCTCTTATATGCAGACGACCTAAAAATCTGGAATGCCACTGATCCCAGCGCACTACAAATTGATCTTGACGCGATCAAGCGCTGGTCGGACGATTGGAGTCTCCCACTAAATGACAATAAATGTGCTCACATGTCACTCGGTGGAGATTCTGGCAATGCCTTCATGATTCATAGCGCATCTGGCACAGTAGATATCATGAGAATCGACCTGAAGAAAGATCTGGGCATCTGGTTGTCATCTAACTTGTCCTTCACGTATCACCATGAGATGGCGGCAAAAAAGGGATTTGCCGTTCTTATGATGATTAGGCGCACTTTCCCCCGCATGGACAAGAACGCTTTTCAAACGCTTTACGGGACTTATATAAGACCGCTCCTCGAGTATGCCAATCAGGTCGTGTATACCGGCCTGCAGAGAGACATATTAGCTGTTGAGCGTGTCCAGCGCGCGGCTACCAAAATGCTCGCGGGCCTGAGTAATGTTACTTACGAGTCTCGACTTTAAATTCTTGACCTTTACCCACTTGAACGTCGAAGACTCCGCGGTGATTCAGTACTCACACACTTCTTCTTTAGAGTAGGTCGTGTAGAACAGTTCCTCGCTGTAGCGAATGGTGACGGTCGGCGAGGACATAATAGAAAGTTTTTCAAGCTTCGTCCTCGGACCTTTCTCAAGCAGCAGTTCTTTTCTTACAGGGTTATTAACTATTGGAACGGCCTTCCTTCTGAGGTCGTCAGTAGCGCTTCTAGGGATCGTTTTAAAGCTTTGCTTGATTCTCATTTATCTAAAATTGCATTATGCGAATAATCTTTCTCTGTTCTTGGTATTCACTGTAATCTCCAAGAGCGGTGCTACACCCTGTTTTCAATGATCGCCTTCCAGATCAACAGAAGCCCGCTGACACTGAGCAAGGAAAACCGACTGGATCCGGGAACCTTGGGCCGTTGCCTCGAACCCGTGTATTAATCGCTGAAATCGCTGAAAATGTAATCCCCAAAATCGGTGCTACACCCTGTTTTCAGTGATTGTCTTTCAGATCAACGGACGCCCGCTGACACTGAGCAAAGAAACCCCACTGGATCCGGAAACCTTGGGCCGCTGCCTCGAACTCGTGTATCAATCGGTGAATCGCTGAATGGTAATACCACTGCTCTTTTTCGACTTAAAAACGTACCAGCCGCCGTGACCTTGATTACTTCATGTTATTTTTTCTCACAAGGACTTCGAGATTTTATGCGAGGCTTGTTTGTCGACGCACTTTTAACTTCATTCGGATAACGCTACATCGTATGGATTGTTTGTCTTTACTACTGTATGGCTTTCGAAGCTGCTGGCTTTGCAATCGTCAGGGCGCGGTGGTTTCCGTGTGATGGCTTTTCAACCCGACAGAGAGGGTATTCGGCAAACCCTTGAATTGTTACATAACTCACAGTCAAATGATACAAACGTTCAAAAGGCTGTGAATGAGGTTCTCTGACTTTTTACCCTGTCATTTGTTTAGAAACTTGATGAGCTGAACAAATTTCCGGATTTCAATAAATATTTGGCGTATATCTTGTTCAACGCACATCATGAAAGTAATTGCGGTAGCTATTATATTACCTTAAGGTGAGTCGACGAGGTCAATGAGTGGTCTCATTCTGAAGAACAATTTGAAAAACCATATAAAAGTCTGCCCCTTTGAATTGATTGCGTACATCAAGGATGGGTGCCTGTCTTGCGTAAGCGACCCTTCCGTCATGATCAGATCAACCGTTGGAACACTAATCACCACCATTGTCACTGGTGTTGGACTTAACTCCTGGCCTGAATTACTTCCGAGGCTCGTAGAATGCCTGGAATCCGGTGACATAAATGTGATTGAAGGTGCCTTCGGTGCTATTGCCAAAATTTGCGAAGACTCAAGTGCCCAGTTAGAGGACACTCGTCTCGGATGTCCAATGTCCTCTCTAATTCCTAAGTTTCTACAGTACTGCAAGCATGAAAACGCCAAGCTAAGGTACGTCGTAACTCGATTCTAAATATTCTAAATTAGTGTTTGTTATCCGTTCACTTGTAACTTGCAACCACTTTCTAAAAGTAGTTGTCTGTTTATCATCCTGGGAGGCTGTTTCTGTTATTGCCTTGCATTTATGAAAACATAGATGGAGTGATGGGAAATTCCTAGGTTCAACTTACGTCGCCTGGTCAATCTTGACGTAGATGCCACTTGCTATAATTTCGGTCCTTGCCTGACAGTAGTGCTAACTTGCGGTATTAGTTGTCCGGTGAACCTTTGTCCAAGAGCCTGTAACACCATGTGGATGTGGGTTTTAACTTTCTGACTGGGGCTTTTAGTGTGTTGTCTGAATGCATATCTGTTGTACGTCACAGGGAAGTCAGCTTGACGTTATGGGTAATTCTAATTGTAGAATGTCTATCTCATTCCACGACGATTTTACTCGAAATATCGCTGTTTGACTGGTGCAACAATGCCATCTTTTCTGGCTTCTCGGGAAGCTGAGTGTGGGTGTGTTTTGGGTAGCCCATATGTCGACGGTTCATTTTCGGAAATCTCGGGTTTACGAGATTTCACGTCAGGTTGTTGCTAGTGTCGCTGTAGTGATCCGTCGGGGCAGTCATTCAGAAGGTGTAAGTCTCAGTAAGTGCTTCAAACTGGTTTTTATATAGCCTCCGGCGGTGGCAGATGACAAGGTCTACATAATCCTTGGTTAATCGCGTGACGACAGTAACCAGCCCCTTAATATACGATTCAAACAGTGTTTACTTAAATATTATGCAAACGGACTCACTTGACACTCACTACCAAATAGCCCTGTCGGCACTTGCCTGTCGGTGACACACAATGCGAGCGGTTGACTGTAGAGGTAGGTGGTCAGACATTCGAAGACGGCACGTCTTTTGTTCTCAGCGGCCATGTTTCACAACCACTGTATGATAGGACTCCCACAACCATCTGGTAAACGCGGTCCTTGAAATTAGGGAATTCACTTCTGTCATCAGAGATGTCCGAGGTTGGCGAACACTACATTGGCCATTCCGCTGTTAGAGCTTCTTATACACACGAGCCTATCTATGACCTTCCTAACTATTATCGAACGTTAAGTCCACATAATCAGCGGTTTTCCAGAAGTGCTTTGTATTTTGGGACTGCAAAGCCTCTCCCGGAACATTTTCCAGTGCGCGGGATGGTGTTTGAAGCTAGCTGTGTTATCTAACGGTTGTCCCTCAGCGGTCAGCACCTTGTAATCAGCATTTTCAAGATGGGTTGTAGGATGTCAGTATCACCGAGCAAGTGTACTTACAATCAGATGACGTTGAATCGACCCTCAGTGTTGTGTTTCAGTGATCTGTGTTTCAGTCCTCAGTACAAATTTTGTGAAATATCAAGGGTTTCATCCCTCATCGTCTGGTGCACAAGCTGTCTTGCCATATTTTAAGGCTGTCTGTGGGTCATGCTTGCCATGACGAGCATCGCCACAAGAAGCAGGCTCGAACACGCTTCCGTGTATTTGATCATAGAGCGTTGTTATCAATAAACAGCTGTGTGCCCGACAACAAACATCTTTGGAAAATATTTCCAATGCGCAAACTAACATTACACCTTAACCAGTTTGCGTTAGCGTTTCAACGTTATGGGTGATTTCTTAGAAAGCGATGCGAAGTTCCGGCAATCGTCTAGGCTGGCTGTGTCAGTAACAACCTGCGTTGTAGTTGTCTGTTTTATATGAGCCACACTTGTCGCTGACGCAGTGTATTGAGCTTATGTTGGACAGAAAGGGAAGATTGTGCAACATGACAGGAGCTCATTGTAGAAAAGTTGAACAAATGCAAACTGGAAAATGGGAAGTAAACCGAATTGATGCAGTAGTACGCTGTGACAGATCTAGTTGTTAGCATCGTTGCCAAATAACGTAGAAAAAAGGAAAATCGCGTAAGATAAGATCCTAGCTCACTAGCTGTTTAAGCGTGATACTCCTCGGGTGTTCGGGTCAAAAAGAGACTTGAATTAAGGACTATCATTCGGCATCTTCAATCGATCATTATAACAAAAGGCCCAGACTTCTCGGACTAATGGGACTCAACCATCAAACATCTGTTTACACACTCCGCCTGGAAGCAACCCAGTCAATCACATTGTTTAATCATCATCAATCTCATTATAGACAGCATTACACCAGTGGTTCCCACTGATGTTTAACTGCCATACAACCATGAAAAGAAAGGCAAACCCTGTGCAGAAAGAGAGGAAAAAGAAGAACGGGGTGGGTAGGGACCTAACCAATAGAAATAGCTTAGTCTATATTCAAACACTCAACATGAAGGTGGCTACACCTTGTAAACAAACAACCGAATTGGAAGTGGAAGTAAATCGTGATCAGTAAGACAGCTTCCTTACGGCCGTCACTGCTCTGCGTCACTGAGTACACTCACTTCACAGACAACTCGGCCAAACTACGATATTCTCGTCACTGAGTTCAATTAGCCACCATGTCATTTAGCCCTCCCCGCCATCGAATCTGAATCGCGAGGTCCACAGCCTGTGGGATGAGCCCAACCTACAGTGACCGACGTCGTACTGAACAACTTTATTTCTCTACGCCAATTCATCATCTGCCCCACTCGCGCTTTACGCCACTCGGGTGCAGCGTCGGCAACGAGTGCTGGATCTGACAGACGACTAGTTGGCATCCTTAGCACATGACCTAACCACTTAAGTATGCGCAAATGTGAGGACTGAACAGAAGAATTCGCTTAACAGTCACCACTAAATACCCCCCTTCTATCCTGTTCGTTGTTTACTTGTGGGTGCCCCTATACGAGCGATCGAACGCAGAAATCGGTGTTCAAATACCTGAAAACGATTCACATCTATCCTGAGCGGCCAAGCTTCGGGACTGCGTGACGGTTTAACAGGCTGTTCATCCTGGCGGGCATGTAAATAGGTTGATATTCCGATGTTACCGAAATACCCGTGCTGTGATCGGTAGGAGTAGGCGAAGGGGGACTAATTCGAGTAACTGCCATAATACAGCATAAAACGCGACAGCTATCCACCTACACGTTAATGTTTTTCTAATACTGATGTTTTGCACCTTTCTCAAACGGTTTTAGTTTTACTCTGAAACAGAGGATAACAGGCGAGCTTCTATCCATAACGGAACCTTTAAATCAGGCTTCCTTTTTAGTCAGCCTCTATAATGTCGTCGTGCGTACCAGTTAACGAACATGATATAAATCTCTTCAGTTGTTTCGGATACTCCACACCCCTCCTCGTTTTTGAGATACGCACATAAAAACCACTGGGCACCCACATCTATAAAGTTACATTTGATCCCACCTAAGTCATGCAAAATACAGGACTTCGATGTAATGTTCCATCACATCAGGGTTGTCAGTGACCATTAGTGTGATCCTTGTGTCATTCGGACCAGAGGTGTTCGAAGAAACTCACCTGCCAAAGATGAGGTTGTCTGTAAAGTAAGTACACCTAGTGACACGGAACAGTGAAAGCTATAGGGATACTGTCTTGTTGATGACACTCGGCTTATTTGCAAGGTTTGGGTTTTGATATTGAATGTTTTGGGTGCAGACGTAGTCGTTACGTCCCCTTCTTGCCCTTCTATTTTTGCATGTTTAGGGTTTACCCATTTCCTCATTGTTGCATGACAGTTAGGCATCAGCGAGAACCACCGACGTATTTCTGTTTCTGATTACCATCATCATAGACAGTAATGCATCAGTGGTTCTCATTGATACTTGACTACCGTGCAACAATGAAGAAAGAAACAGGCCTTGACCAAGAAGTAGCTACGTTTATATTCAAACGTTCAACGTTAAGGTGCCTACACCTTGTACACAAACAGCCGAGCTATAAGTGAAAGGCGCCATCAGCAAGACAGCTTCCTTACGGCTTTCACTGCCCCAAGTCATCAAATGCACTCACTTCACAGACAACTCGGTCAAGCGACGATATCATTCACGCCAGTGGGCCCGATTGGCCGCCATCTCACATATCCCTCCCAACCATGGACTCTGTGATTCACGAGATCTCCAGTCCAGGAGGCGAACCCAACCTACAGTGGTCAACGCCAAGTCATCATCTGTCTACCTCGCACCTTACGCCAGTCGGCCACAGCACGGGTAGAGTGTTCATTGTGGCAGGCGATTTGCTGGCATCCTTGTGCGTGGTTTGGCAATTTAAGTCTGCGTAAATGCACGGATCGAACAAAGGAACTCGGTTGCCAGTCATCATCAAATACGCGCCTTCCCACCCCTTCGACGTACGGGTTTCGCAAGAACCCTTGATTCCCTTCCTCAGTATGGGGATCATTTTTGAGTGACTCCGCTACAGACGAAGGTCATCCAGGCTAATTGAGACAGCTGAATCAAGGTGGCCACCAATGCTTCTTCGCCTTCTTTGACAAGTGGTCGTACAAGGTCATCTGCGCCAACTGCTCAGCCCGAGCAGCTATTGAAGGGTTCTGCTCACGGTCTAACTTTTTGGACTTATAATGGATTCAGCATGTCAACTGACTCACCGATAGCTTCACTGCCAGAACAGTGCTGCGGACGATAGTACGGATACACTTGAACAACATGACAGTATTTCCCAGAACAATACGGTCTCCAGTTCATCGGCGTTCCCGGTTGGCTAGGCCTCATCAACAGCCAGCAGGCTTCGCCTGAGGACTTTTCTGATATCCTGTAGTATGTTAACCCAATGGTCATTGAGTCGCATGCTACGATACATGCGGCTTGAATGGCCCGAGACATTTGAGTTAAGCAACTGTTGAGGCCTACGAGGTTAGACCTCCAGAACCAGCATTCTCAGCCTACTTGATAAACATGTCTTACCGCCGAGTGAACTTTCGGCCTTGAAACTTTGCTAGTTAGGGTACCGTCTTCAAATATTTGATCATCGACGTCTACGTTCGATTGTTCGTGGCGGGCGGTATTAGCCCGTAAGTAACGGTGAGTTCAGAAAGCGGATATCTGGCAGAGTGCCAACCGCATACAGTCGTTTGGTCTTCAAGTGCACACAAGATTAGATGGGCAGGCACACGTACTAGATGTGTCGGCTATTCGTCTGCCACGTCGAGCCCCCTCTGCCAATGTTGCGGCCGACTGGTGAGGTGGACGGATGATGACTTGGAGTATAAAAACGAAGACTGTTACCAAAAGTCACTGCAGGTCAGGTTCGTTTCCCGAGATGGAACCCTCACTAAACGCTGAGTTATTAACTGAAGACTAACATAGGAGGCCGGTCTTAGCTGTGGTCAGTAGTTGAATCTTCCAATAAATGATTGCATGCGGTGTTTTTTGTCCCTCTCTCTCACTGACTACTCAACGATCACACGCTGTAGTTTCTGGCATTAGTTGTCTCCGAAGGCTTATGCATCAGATATGCCCGCCTCCCGCGTTTGTTCGTCCTCCGCATTGATACTCATCTGACCATCCTAGTTTCCTCTGATTCGCTGCTTATTTATCTAGTATCGTGGATCTGTTTTCGGCACTCCGTACCGTGCCCAGATCTTTCCGGTACCGTGTGAGCCTAATGTTGCTTCACTCGGTGGATGTGTGTACCCTACCCTGCGTGATTGTCGTTTCGCCTTTTTCTTGCTGATCATACAGTCTGACTTAATCAGTCCGTTAGTAACGTCACTAAGGTTGTAATTTGTAACGGCGACCCTATCGGCCCCTAGGTAGATGTCAACAGGCTGACAGTATTTGGCTCACGTGTAAACCAATGGGTCGCACCTCAGCAAATACAATGCGTTACATTGTGACACTTCTTGTTGCTTTCGTAATTCGACTCGTAGGTCCTACGCGCTGGCGTGTATGAATCACTTCATCAACAGTCGGTCACAAGTTCTTATGAACTTCGTGGACGATTTTCTCCAGTGCCTGTTTTCACTGGCCGAGGATGTTGATCCTACTGTGAAAAAGCATGTTTGTTCTGCGTTTGTACAATTGTTGGAGGCCCATCTCGACCGACTTCTTCCACACCTACCAAACATCATTGAGGTATTATCTCGTTAAATTCCCTTCATAGTTTTCGTTTTTACAGTTCATGCTTCTTCGCACTCAGGATACGGATGAGAACATATCTAGAGAAGCGTGTGAATTTTGGCTATCTTTATCCGAACAGCCCATATGTTATCAAGCATTGGCACCCTATATTGAGCGCCTTATTCCAGTTTTGGTTCGGGGTATGCGGTATTCGGAAAGCGATATGATTTTGCTCCGGGTAATTCATCTCTTGATTGTTTAACTCTTTACTGCTGACTAGAATGATCTGTTGGAAGATGCACATATACCTGATAGAGAATCGGATATCAAGCCACGGTTTCATAAAACGAAAAACAAGTTTATGTCCCATGAGGTTGGTTTGCCAGCATTTTTTAATCAACACTGTTACCCCCTGTAGGATGACGATGAAGATGACGATGATGATTATGTATCCAACTGGACATTGAGGAAGTGTTCGGCTGCCGCCCTGGACGTCCTTGCTAGTGTATTTCACACTGACTTTCTCCCGATTTTGCTGCCAATTACCAAAGAACTTTTGTTTTCACCTCAGTGGGATGTCAAAGAGTCCGGAATATTGGTGCTTGGGGCAATCGCAGAGGGTAGTTTTTATCCGTGTTGCTTGTGTATTTTCTCTTGTTAGGTTGCATGAAGGGAATGCTTCCTTACCTTCCCGAGTTATGCCCCTTTCTTATAGAATGTCTGGCCGACGAGCGGCCTTTAATACGTAGCATAACATGCTGGACCCTAAGCCGTTATTCTCACTGGATTGTCGGCCAACCGCACGATCAATACTTCAAACCACTCATGATTGAAGTAACGAAGTTCCCTGAATGTTTACCGTACTTACCCGTTTTAGTTGCTCAAACGCATTTTGGATTCAAATAAACGTGTTCAGGAGGCCGCTTGTTCAGCGTTTGCTACGTTAGAGGAAGAGGCTTGCACTGATCTCGTTCCACACTTAAATCTGATTCTACGTACCCTTGTGTACGCTTTACATCAGTACCAACATAAAAATCTGTTTATACTTTACGATGCTATAGGGACTCTGGCAGACTCCGTAGGCCACCATTTGAATCGACAGGTAAGTTTGCGAGTTTTATCTTGACCAAGTTCTTTTCATACGCAGGATTACATTGAGCTGCTCATGCCACCGTTGTTTGAAAAATGGAATGCATTGCGCGATGATGAAAAGGATTTATTTCCTTTATTGGAATGTTTGTCCAGCATGGCGACTGCCTTGGGGACGGGCTTTCTGCCTTATTGCGCTCCAGTGTTCAACCGATGCGTAAATCTCATCGATCGAACAATCCAGCTGAGCAAGGTGGGTGAGCGATTTTTCCTGTTTTGCTTTTGTTGGACTTGGTCTGCATTAATCATTGTTATGCCGCTGGCCAGCACATCGTCACTGACCGCAGTTACCAATCAGTTTGTTGACCAATTGATCAAATAAGGCTGAATATCAAATACTTCGTTTTCATGTTTTTCGTACAGGTTAGCCTGAGTCGCAATGCATTCGATTGAGATTCTAACTCCACATGATATATACATTATATACCGTGGTTTGGTATACCGTTCCATGTAGATTAACTATTGTCGGCCTGCGCTCATCTAACCAGTAATGTGTGGTGTAAACGTGGTTGTCACTTAACTGCCGTAGTTGCTTGTTCAGGTTACGAATGTCAAATCGTTTTTGCCAACTCCTTATGGGTGTGGTGGCCGAAGTTTATGGACAGGAGTGTAGTATACCAATGTGTGTTGGGCACAGATAGCCCTCTGTCGTTCTAATTTATTTCAGTTCATCAGGTGGCTGGGACATACCCTGCGCATACCTGCCTAACACTTACCATAGCACTCACTAGGATCAGCTGGAAAATAGCAACACGGTGGACGTCCTATGACTGGACTCATAGGTATGAAGAAGCTGACAACACGTTTGACCTTAGTTATCTGGTTAGTATTTATACAATGCTGCCTGTTGTTAATCGGATTTGCCAGAAGATATGGTCGCAAGTTGCGACCAGCGGCGGGGTATTTAATATTTTTTTCACGGTCGCTGTTATCTGTATAGAAGTGGACACGTAACAAACGCAACGTCAAGATCATATACTGTATATATATACTGTAATTTACAGTAGCCTGGTACATAGATCCTGTTTTACTGAAGGATGGGCTTGCTGTTAGACCAGTCCTTAATCTCCTATTCCGGATTCTTCTTGGTGGTACATGTTTTCTTAGAAGTCAGTTGACCAAGTCGAGGGATTTTTCACTGAAGGTGCACACACATATATATTTGAGATATCTTGCTGTTCTGTTTGGAATTATACTGGATTCAGCTCAGCTTGATATGACTACTGATGTCTGTGCATGAAGTCCAACTACAACTTGACACGCACGATTGGCAGTAGGTGGATGCTTTCCCATAGTGTGTAGTCCTTAGGAGTGCTTTATTACCAGGTTTTGTTTGTTACATTGTTCATCCTGAATTTGATACAACCTTCATTTCAGCATGATAGTGAACAATGCACAATATGTGTGCGACAGAAAACCGACAACACATGGTTGTTTCCGCGGGACTCTTCTGATTCGATTGCTCGGACTTCGTGCAACAAATTCAAGAGTGACCATCCGTAGAGATAGAACCCCCTCGCCGTAGCATGTTAAGTGACGATTTTGTCAACCAGGATCTGTGTTTCCAAAATCGAGCGACCACAGAAAGCAAAAAGAAAACAGCTAATATTTTAGAACCAGCCGCGTGCTTGCTGCCCATCTGTTCTCGAATCGATAGCCTATTCAACACTTTTGTTCTTAGGGTAATCCATCTGCTACTTTTACAACGACAGGTTATTTAGAAAACATTTTTTTGGTAGTCCATCGGGTCGTATCCAGGTTATGTGCATTGTTGTGAGTAAGTTGGTTGCCATTGTGTAACCAAGTGGGAGAAATTTTGAGCCTGCTCATCAGTTGGATGGTTGGATTGTACCACACGAAACCAAATGCATTGCCAGAGCTAGAATCATTGTTGACAAGTTTAACGCTCCTTTGATCAGAACGTCGAACACTCCCTTTAAGGCTTACACAATTTAGTCTTCTTATTTCTTCCACCCCTGCCAAAGACATCCAGACCATATGGAACAAGGTTAATGTCCGAGCTGGTTTGTAGGAAATGCACTTCACACCAGCTAAATTCAATGTGATATCGAGACTGTCATTTTGACTGCTTCGTTCCTCATTGCGGGCAATCTGTTGGAGACTGTCGACAGTCTCAAATACTTTGAATGCACCGTATCGTTAGCCTGTAATGTTGCTGCAGAGATATGGACGAGGATTGAAGAGGCACTGTTGCCAACCTGTGACACTTATGACATTGAGAAGATCCGGTTGTCGTTGAAGGGAAGGGTATGTAATGTTTTTGTATGTTCTACTTTGCTCTGTAGGTCAAAAACGTGGTCAGCTTACCGCGAAGGTATCAACAGATTTGTGTTTCATCATCATTGCCTTCACCAGTTAGCTCGCATCGAGTGGAATGAGCATATCAATAATGTGGCCGTTCGCCAGTGCGTATTCCTTAACGCATGGGATGCACGATCGGTTGGTCAACTAATCGCGTTGCACAGTCTACGATGTTTGGGTCACATACTGCGCACGCTCACTGAACGTTCAGTACACTGGTCATTATCTATTGAGACCACCAGCAGTTAAATGAAATGGCGTGGTGACCAAGCAAGAACGTGATAACGGATTATGTTGACGCTGACTGATTCTTTGGGGAAAGCAGATCAGTACCTCTCACCCCGTCGGATTCTTCATGAAAAGCTATCTGAGGTGCCAGCTTGTCGCATTCAGTGGGGTGTCTATTCGTATCACTTCCGGTTTCCTTTCACATAGTCCTGATTTCACAATTTGTACCGTTTTCAGTGTTGTTCCCACATTTAGGTTGTTCCACCTAACTGGTGAAGTGATCAACCGCCTGTACAACAATACCTTCTGGTTGGATCCATGTCCGTTAAGCATGAGTGAATGAATCAGCCGGTGTCTGATGCAGCGTGTAACTATTGTGAGTCGTTGCTTTCGAATGCGGACTTTCTTCACTGGTAAAGTTGCTGAGTATTAACGAGTAACTAGCAACTTTGTTTGCAGAAAAGTCAGGGCTTTTGGAAGATATGTGCTAAGACATCATAATCATCGAACGCTTAATCGCCTCAGTAGCTCGCGCCGATGTTTAACTACCATGCAACCTCGAAGAGAAAAGCAAGCCACAGCCAAAGGATCTAAGGGAGGGGAGAGGACCTAACTGCCCATTTCAACTGTGTCTATACTCCAGCATTTAGCATCGTTTACTTTGCAGACGAACAACCGAACAAGACGGCATACTTACGGCCCTTAGTATCCCGTCTCATTAAGTGCGCTTACTTCACAGGCAACTCGGTCAGGTAACGACAGCACTCATGCCATTGGGCCCGATTGGCCGCCATCTTGCTTTAAACTTTCAACCACGCACTGCGAGAGCCCCAACCCGGGGGACCATGTCAACCAACAGTGGCCAAACCTCTCGATGAACTGATTTGTTTCACCGCACCAGCTTATCATCTGTCCATCTCGCATCTTATGCCAGTCGGCCGAAGCAACGGTAAAGTATACTCGATATGACAGTCTACTACTGGACACCGTCAGCACATGACTCAAGCAGCTAAGTGTGTGCAAACCTAAAGGTTGACCAAACAAACTCGCTTGACAATGGCTGTCAAATATCTGCCTCTTTACCACTTCGTTACTTACCTATTGGTGATCCCGGATGTGAGCGATCAAACGCAGAAGTGGTTCAGCCACTTGAAGACACTTCGTGTTTTGTACAGTAAGTGTCCAAGTTTCTGAGCTGTAGGGTAACAGCGTTCTCAGTCGCTAAAGATCTGGATGAGTGAACATTCCCTTAGCCTTGGACGACGCTCCATTCCACTTCCTGTGTCTTCCAGAAGCACTTTGCATTTTGAGGCTGATGAGCGCATTTCCAAGTGTTCAGTTGGACGAAACAGCGTTTTGCATTGTCTATGATGCTCGAAAATTTTCAGTCCACAATACTGTTGTCGACATAATCAAAGTCAGTCAGTCATCTACTAGGTACAATGCCCACGCCAAAATCTTGCAAGTGCCGCGGACAATCTTCCATTTTGTCTATGACATAATTAGACAGGATTGATACGAATGGGCAGTCTTGAAGTACGCTGCCCACAATGTTGAATTCATTAAACAGTTCTCCATAAATTTTAACTTGGGCTGAAGTATGGGAATAAAACGCCGGCAGTGTTCACATACTTGTTCAGTACACTACTGTTTTCAAGCGACTGGATCGAGCGCACCTTACCAGTCGAGAAATACGGCAATTGTTCACCGGCTGTACATAGTATACTGCCCTAGAATTCGACGAAGTAAGGTTTTGAGCACTATGTTCTCATCAAGGAGGAAACCCTGCATTTCCTGTGGTATCTGCATCCTCAGCTGCACTGAGATGAAGTACAACGGATGCTAAAACAATGGTAATAAATGATGTTAAGCTGATCCTTCTATGGTTCACGCAAGAACTTCAGTATGGGAACTGTTATCGAGTGACTCCAGCAGAAGTGGGTAATTTCCGTCGTACGCTTAAGTTGAAGCAACCTAGTCGTCAGGTTGCCTACTAATGCCTCCTCACCTTTGGAAGGTGTCGGCGCAATGTCATCCGGACCAGCAGCCCTATTGTGTTTGAGAGCCGAAAAGAAACTGCAGACCTCAGTTTTAGTAGGTAGTTCGAATTCTGTCTTCTAGCATATCACAGTGCAAGCTTGCAGCGATAATAGCAGAAACAGGAATCCGGTCAAACTGACCCTCAAAGTGTTCCACCGAGCACTCTAACCTTCTCTGAATGAGTGTATCGTCTGCCTCACTGTTTACTTCACTGATGGACGGACTCCGTAGACCAGTTTATTGGATAAGCTCGAAAAGTCGGCTAGTTTTCCCTGAATTAATGATGGTTTCTATTTTCCTAACTTTCTCTGTTAGCCAAGCTTCTCGATCACCAGTCAGCTACGACTGGGATGCCCATATATATCCTTCCTAAACTTGTTATATGAGCTCTCCTGGAGGTTTCGTATGACGTTTGACGGTCTCTAGGCCTTTTCTGAAGTTCAACGTTTGTTTAAACAATGGATCACCGTACCGAGTGCTTCAGTGTCTGCTTCATAAAGGACGTGGGAGCTTTAGAGCGGGCAAATATTGCGATCTTTGGTATGGAAACTGTCAAGCGTGCATCCCATGCTAATTTGGTTCTCCAGTAGATCAGGTCTGATTCTGAATAGAACACCAGGTATAATGACGACGAGCATACCGTGTGGAACTACACCGCACTATATATTGGTTTCTCTCCTAGGCATAAAAAGGATCTTGTAAGTACAAAGCTCTCCGTTTTAGGATAAATAGAATTCCTATGTTGCGTTTTCGGGCTATACAAATGGTCTGTTGTTGTTGTTGTTGTTCAGTTATGTATTGCGGTTTTGCTTATTCCACTGCGATAGGGCGATGTTCGAGAGAACACTTGAGTTATCAAGGCCGTCACGTGGTCTGATCAGGGTATAGAATCCAGCCAGTAGGGAGCAGAGAGCACGAACCAATCAACGTCGTCAATCACTTTGTAGCCTGCAACACTGATGTAACCTAGTAGCTTTTAGTATTCCGAAACCAGTCATGGGTGACAGACACATGTGCAGCCTCAGTAGTCCTAATACACATATACATTATTGAAGCTTTCAGAAGAGGCGATGACTGGCGCATGGTAGCTAAATGAAGTCAATTGCAAGACCGCTTATATGTGGCTCCATGTTGACCATATCAGTCACGAAGTGTAATCCGGTAGAGGACAGAAGTGAACTATTGAATGTGTCGGGAATCGACATGATATTGTAATGGATCTCCACGAACACGACAGTGACTCGCATTTTTGAAAATGCATACGAGAGTGGAGTTTTCGTAAGAAGTATCGACGATTACTATCAGCTGATAGTTGAGTGGGCGTTTTCTCATTGCGCAAAAACTGTACCAACTTCTCGTCAGTGTGAACACCAATGAAAACCGGATGACATGACGTTTTTGCCAGCTGTTAAAATGCAATGCGAGTTCCAGGATTATTTGCTGGATTGATGAGACCAAATTCCATTCCCATAAGGTCGATGGAACGCTTTTCGAAGGAAACGAAAGAGTGCATTTCTATCACCAACAGCACAGGTCGAAACTTACATCAGATTGGATTAACGATCTATACGATTACGACCTATACGGTGCGGAGGGGTGTCTACAACACTAATGACTAGACTATGGTTCCGTGCTCTGGTAACTAAGCTGAAGATCGGCCCAGCTATGTCAATAATGGTGATCATGTGTAACAATGCCCCTTATCATACTGATTTGGATGGCATCTTTTCCTAAAGTGTTTGTCAAGTAGGACAGCTATTGCAATGAGCACCTTATTCGTCCATTTTTAACTCATTTCAGACATCGGCAATCTGTTGTACTGTTTTGTTGCTGAGCGTAACATCTCACTCGTGGTGATAGACAAAGCTAACACTATGGTAATATACTTGGCTTCCGAGCAACTTGTCATGTGTTGAAAATGCGCTAAGTGAACTGGTTTGTTTGGAGGTCAGGTAGTACCCTCACTTACTGTTCCACCTTGTAATCAGAATAGCCCAAATATTTTAACACGGTTCTTCACTGTCTGATCTGCCTGTTTTTTTATAAGGCGAGGAATCGGTCCGCTTTCCACCAGTGACTGTTGGAAAGATAACAAGTTGATACCACGTCTTAATTATCCTGCTACTTCCAAGGGCTTGGAACCGATTTAGTGTGGAATTTCTGTTATTGTAAATATTCATGGTTACATTTTAACTGAGGTACTGCCGGGATGCCCAAACCTATACGGCAGAACAATTTGGGTCTTCAATCAAAGCCTTTGGCTCAAAATCTGTGGCCACACTGCATCTGGTAATTGGCACTTTATTAGAACCGGCAATTTTTTTTCTCGGAAAAAGATGACTAGGAGTTTGTGGCCTGTCAGAATTTTACCTATCAGCCTGCATGGTCTGGAAACCTCTGGCGATATGATCTTCACACCAGTTTAGTCTACTAGTTCATCAAGATACGCGAGCTGTCACTGCACATAGATTTCCACTCTCGTTGTTTTTGGTTAACGTTTTTTTATACAGAAACTTCAGGGCTTATGAAATGTTTAACGAATGCGAACAATACCTTGAAGAACCCTAACTCTATTCAGGGTACCGGACGAGCCTCGATTATTTAGTGTTGCATATTGGAAACTTGGGGAGAAGTAGTCTTCGCTTAGTTGAATACACTGCGGGTCCTGTTCTCGTTTATGTGGAAATAACCTTACTATACTGCGATCTAATATCTCATTGGCGGAGTCGCAGCATTGTGCGGCCTTATCATGTCTGTATAAAGTTGTGAAGATCAGATGGATAGTTGAGCAAGCTCAGGGGTTGTCAACCGCGAATTTCGTTGAACGAATTAGAACGCGCTAGCAATTTGGAGATGTAATACCGGCTGCGATAACTTGCTTTTGTCGTTCTATCTTAAAACCGTTATTTTTCCACACTTCATATTACGATTTGTGTGCTAACTGATTTCCTACCGCAATTCGTTTATGATTGTCTTATTCATTTAGTTTTGATAACAGGGAATTATTCGATTTAAATCTACTAGATGCCTCATAATAATGGTCGCTTATACCCTTTTGGTCAAGCAATCAACTATACGTTCGTTTGTTTTTTGGTTAAGCTGCACGCTGTCCAGTACACCTCGTTGACTGGAACCGCACTGTGGCCTAGCTGTGCGCCACCTTCTTCAAATGACTTGTTTCAACATAACTGTGTCTACGTTTCTTTATTCATATTGTAATCGTATTATCGGCGCGTTTATTCTCCTGCTTTTCTACCCCAGCTGCATACTGAACATCCGGAAGCTTACGACCCACCAGATAAAGATTTTATGGTTATTTCTCTGGATTTGTTGAGTGGTCTGCTGGAAGGCTTGGGTACTCAGATTGAGCCACTTGTCTCCGATAGTCCGCTGCTCAAGCTGCTGTTCGAGGCTGCCCAGGATCCGCAACCTGATGTGCGTCAAAGTAGTTTCGCCTTGCTTGGCGACTTGACCAAAGCGTGCTTCGCACACATTCGACCTCAGATCGGTCAGTTTATGTCTGTGCTTGTAAACAACCTTGGTTCTGAGCACATTTCAGTCAGCAATAATGCGATTTGGGCCATTGGGGAGATTTGCATTCAGTTGGGTGAGTTAATCATCTGCGTATGGCTTTATCAGTATATGAGACTCAGATTTTGTTTTTGCTATGTTACACTACATATTTATCTATTCTCTGCTTGGTAATGTCCGAGTGCCATTTCACTTTCCCATGCCTGATTGTTAACCTGAAATGCCTTGAAGAGATTATCCGGAATTGCTTCTGCAGGAGTCCAACTTAAACGGACCTCACTGGCACAGAAAATAGAAAGTAGAAACGGGAACGTCATAGCGGAGTCTACATAAACAGGCCTTTTAGTGGAGTCAGATCAACGAACTTTGACTGCATGTTCCTGAGACCCCACTATGTTCGCCATACTGTTACTGTATGCTCTGTTTATGCCACATTTTCAGCTCAGTTTACTGAACTGTCATGGTCCTTGTAATTTTATATAAATACCAGAATAGCCTCTTCGGACACTTTACACTGACATTGAGGTACTGAAAAGTGATGTTGTGGCATACCAAAAACGGGGGAAGTGTGTACGGTAGGCTCGTGCTATGTTCACCATTTATGGAGTCGGGAAGATGTTCCTCTTGTTGTTAAAGTGGGGATCTACGACTCTTCATTGCATCTGTCTCGGCCAGTATTAAGATCTGCGTCTGATCTGATTTCGTGACCATTTTGATTTTTGAGCCCTTCGAATCACATCTGGTTTACGTGAGTGGCTATCCATCTTGTGATTTCCACGTACGTAGGTCAGGAGCTTCGTCATCATCATGCCGAACAAACAGATCCAAGCTCATGTTGCTTCAAATTTTGCCGTACGGTTCATAGGTCACGTGCGCAACCACAATAGGCTGGTTGCCGCTAGTAGGCTGGGGAAAATCGCGGTAGGCATTTTTTGAGTTGTCCCACTCGTGTACAGCTCGATGTGAAACGTGAGTACTCCTTCCGGCGGCTCAAGCTTGATTTCGTCAATACTGGGTGCCTGATTTCCATAGTTGATCAGCATCACCTCATGGGAACTGTGAGCATTGGTTGTTAGCTTTCCGGCCCATGGTTCCTCAATGCCCTAAATAGATGTGGTGTACTTTTCTTCCCAAAATTAACGCTTTGATTTCTCAGTCTGAACATTTGCTCGAAGTCCTGCACACGAGTGGGCCGGTTTTCCCACTTCATATCGTCTGAATTATTCCTAACTGTATTCTACCAGCAGGTCACCAAATCGAAATGTCTGTGTGATGAGTCAGCACATATACGGTTATCTATTCTTCTCATTATAAATGGGGCAATGCTGTTCATGCTACTACAGCTGAAACAATCATTTACGGATCGTGAGTTTGGGACGTCTACCAAAAGAAAGACAATGAACTCACTAACTGATGCGTGTCTTCGTGCATGTCGTACTAAAACACGTTCATGTAAGTCAAACGCTCGTGCTGAAAACTTCAGTTTTAGATGAACTAGTACATAAATAAATGTAATACGTTGTTCGTATTACGACCTTCTTAACGCTTGTCAATCTTTACGCTTACCCCACACACAGTTTTGTCAAACAAACACAAAACTCACTCTCGTACAGCCGACTAACTACCGTCTCACCAAGAGTCTTCAGTTAATAACTCAGCGTTTAGTGAGGGTTCCATCTCGGGAAACGAACCTGACCTGCAGTGACTTTTGGTAACAGTCTTCGTTTTTATACTCCAAGTCATCATCCGTCCACCTCACCAGTCGGCCGCAACATTGGCAGAGGGGGCTCGACGTGGCAGACGAATAGCCGACACATCTAGTACGTGTGCCTGCCCATCTAATCTTGTGTGCACTTGAAGACCAAACGACTGTATGCGGTTGGCACTCTGCCAGATATCCGCTTTCTGAACTCACCGTTACTTACGGGCTAATACCGCCCGCCACGAACAATCGAACGTAGACGTCGATGATCAAATATTTGAAGACGGTACCCTAACTAGCAAAGTTTCAAGGCCGAAAGTTCACTCGGCGGTAAGACATGTTTATCAAGTAGGCTGAGAATGCTGGTTCTGGAGGTCTAACCTCGTAGGCCTCAACAGTTGCTTAACTCAAATGTCTCGGGCCATTCAAGCCGCATGTATCGTAGCATGCGACTCAATGACCATTGGGTTAACATACTACAGGATATCAGAAAAGTCCTCAGGCGAAGCCTGCTGGCTGTTGATGAGGCCTAGCCAACCGGGAACGCCGATGAACTGGAGACCGTATTGTTCTGGGAAATACTGTCATGTTGTTCAAGTGTATCCGTACTATCGTCCGCAGCACTGTTCTGGCAGTGAAGCTATCGGTGAGTCAGTTGACATGCTGAATCCATTATAAGTCCAAAAAGTTAGACCGTGAGCAGAACCCTTCAATAGCTGCTCGGGCTGAGCAGTTGGCGCAGATGACCTTGTACGACCACTTGTCAAAGAAGGCGAAGAAGCATTGGTGGCCACCTTGATTCAGCTGTCTCAATTAGCCTGGATGACCTTCGTCTGTAGCGGAGTCACTCAAAAATGATCCCCATACTGAGGAAGGGAATCAAGGGTTCTTGCGAAACCCGTACGTCGAAGGGGTGGGAAGGCGCGTATTTGATGATGACTGGCAACCGAGTTCCTTTGTTCGATCCGTGCATTTACGCAGACTTAAATTGCCAAACCACGCACAAGGATGCCAGCAAATCGCCTGCCACAATGAACACTCTACCCGTGCTGTGGCCGACTGGCGTAAGGTGCGAGGTAGACAGATGATGACTTGGCGTTGACCACTGTAGGTTGGGTTCGCCTCCTGGACTGGAGATCTCGTGAATCACAGAGTCCATGGTTGGGAGGGATATGTGAGATGGCGGCCAATCGGGCCCACTGGCGTGAATGATATCGTCGCTTGACCGAGTTGTCTGTGAAGTGAGTGCATTTGATGACTTGGGGCAGTGAAAGCCGTAAGGAAGCTGAGCAGTGAAAGCCGTAAGGAAGCTGTCTTGCTGATGGCGCCTTTCACTTATAGCTCGGCTGTTTGTGTACAAGGTGTAGGCACCTTAACGTTGAACGTTTGAATATAAACGTAGCTACTTCTTGGTCAAGGCCTGTTTCTTTCTTCATTGTTGCACGGTAGTCAAGTATCAATGAGAACCACTGATGCATTACTGTCTATGATGATGGTAATCAGAAACAGAAATACGTCGGTGGTTCTCGCTGATGCCTAACTGTCATGCAACAATGAGGAAATGGGTAAACCCTAAACATGCAAAAATAGAAGGGCAAGAAGGGGACGTAACGACTACGTCTGCACCCAAAACATTCAATATCAAAACCCAAACCTTGCAAATAAGCCGAGTGTCATCAACAAGACAGTATCCCTATAGCTTTCACTGTTCCGTGTCACTAGGTGTACTTACTTTACAGACAACCTCATCTTTGGCAGGTGAGTTTCTTCGAACACCTCTGGTCCGAATGACACAAGGATCACACTAATGGTCACTGACAACCCTGATGTGATGGAACATTACATCGAAGTCCTGTATTTTGCATGACTTAGGTGGGATCAAATGTAACTTTATAGATGTGGGTGCCCAGTGGTTTTTATGTGCGTATCTCAAAAACGAGGAGGGGTGTGGAGTATCCGAAACAACTGAAGAGATTTATATCATGTTCGTTAACTGGTACGCACGACGACATTATAGAGGCTGACTAAAAAGGAAGCCTGATTTAAAGGTTCCGTTATGGATAGAAGCTCGCCTGTTATCCTCTGTTTCAGAGTAAAACTAAAACCGTTTGAGAAAGGTGCAAAACATCAGTATTAGAAAAACAGTAACGTGCAAGTGGATATTGTTGTGAGGATTCGTGGTTGTGTGTGGGCTCAGATATTCCCAGAACGCCCGGACCTAGACAGGAAAACGATTAGTGCTCTCAACCAAAGCCTTTGGCTCAATAGCCCGTTCCGGCAGGCATCGGGTTGGTGACGATGTACCAGAAATGGTACGTTTTTCGTGAAAGGGTGCCAACCATCTTCCAACCTCTACTCTGGAGTACCAGGAGACTGTTATTTGTCTGACCTCTACCTGTTGGCCTGCCTGGTATGAGTAACTCTGTCCAGTTTAGCCTAAAAGGTCATCGAAATGCGCAAGTTGTCACACCACGTCAAGGTCCAGTCTCACCGTGACGTGAGATAGATAGCTGCCGCATGGTTTACTGTATTAAGGCATTTACTCCTTCGGGTTACCGCACCAAGTTGCTCACTGGCCTCATTTTATGTCGGCTCACTAAACCCAGAGAAAGTCAGATACGTGAAGAACAAGCAGGATTCAGATCCGGTCGGGGGTGTATTGATCACATTTTTACCTTACGACGGATCTTGGAACATCGGCATTCATATAGGCAGCCGACGGCCGTGGTCTTTTTTACCTGAGGGCTGCATTCGATTCAGTTGCTCGTAACGTTCTCTGGAGCTGTCTCCTTCGCAAGGGAGCACCAGAGAAATACGTGAATCTATTGAGATCGCTGTACGCTCACTCTGCAAGCAGAGTGAGAGTTTATGGACAACTGTCTCGAGCGTTCATCACTTCTAGTGGTGTTCGTCAGGGGTGTCCGATTTCCCCCTT
>QNGE01000183.1:335497-379049 GCA_008508345.1 Paragonimus westermani
GGACGTAGTCATTTTCAGTAGTTAGGTCCCTTCCCGTCCCCTTCTTTTTCCTTCTCTCTTTCTATATAGGGTTTGCTGTTTCTTCATGGTTGTGTGGCAGTTAAGCATTAGTGTTAACCACTGATGTATTGCTGTCTATGATGATGATGATGGTGATATGCTGAGACCACCAACAGTTGGACGAAAGCACTTGGTGATCAGTCAACAACGTGGTCACGAAATGCGAGGACCCTGACTGTTCGCTTGAGAAAAGTAGGTGTGTCGCGTGCCTAGCTAGGGTCCTCGTGGTCACTCAAATCGCCCGTTAGAAGTGGTGTCCGAGATGGCTGTGTGCCGCAGTCAGTGGCGCACCTGCATCCACGCCATTTCTAGGTCTTCCTGTTAGTCTTCTAGTAATTTTCCACCTTTGTAACTTTTTGTTCTAAAATATTCCACATCACTGTCGAGGTGCATGGCGGTCTTAGATGAGTTTTTAAATACGTAGAGGGGCCTGTCAGCATAGCAGCAACCTCCGGTACTTGCTTATTCCACGGAACGAACATACCCGTGGATCCTGACTCAGGTATCTGATCCGCGAGGCGATGGAAGATAGGTTTGTGTTGGCGTAACCCACTGGGAGCTCAGGATATCGTTTCTCCGTGTCGTCGGACATGTTCGAAAGCACACGCGTTGTGCGCTCTTTGTTCTATTCTCGGCTAACTAGAACTCTCTGGTTTATACGGAACTTCCTGTGTACAGTTTGTCTCATCATCTCGTCAACAGTACCTCAAGTTTATAAGTTGACATTTCCCAACCAGGCCTAGATCTACACACTTGTTTGTCTTTCGACTGTTGTTGCCAGCTCGCTCTTCGTTTCCTTCTCATCGGCTGGATTGGCCACTACATACTCGAGTACAGTGTCGCTAAGAAATCTGATCTTTTATTCTCTCCGATTTTTCACTCGTTTTAGTCATCACCACTTCTGTATTTGATAGATTCGCGTCATTTCCCTATTATTTGGTGTACTTCACATTTTTAATGATTGCTAACCACTCTTTTGTCAATCTGAGTGTTTCCAGCACGGCGTAAATGTACTGCTGTTACATTTGAGACTTCAACCTTCCATGTAGGAAGTTGGATTGTGGTTCTGACTGAATTTCTTTTAAGTGGAACGACATGTGTGAAACTTTAGAAGCGCTACATAAGCCGACTCCCTGACCGGCCTAGTGATCTTTCATATCTACACATCTGAATTTTTGTATTGAACCCTATACATCGGTCGTTTAATATATCAAAATGTTGTACCCTTTTGTTTCATGTCAAGATGTCCCTAGCTAATTCCGTCATCAGTTGTAATACGTAAGCCCAAATTAACGCCATATTCGTGTAAAACTTAAATACAAGCGCTTGGATGATTACCTTAAATCAATTCTGCACTTCCCTTGTCCTGGTGCCTCATGTTCTGGACTTCGTCCTTGTGATTAGTAGATTTACCTACTGCGCTGTGGCACACACCCATATGAATCGATGAGGGCGTAGTGGTAACCGAAATGGTTTGTAAGTGACCGTGCCAACTATTGTGTTCAGATGACCTATTTACTGGACAAGCTGTGATCGATATCTACTTATAGGAGTAGCTGTTACGTCATACTTTTTTATTCACATAAACTGTGAATAGTGTGATAAACACTTCGATCACGATCCGCACTTTTTTCATAGGTAAATATTGTTTCAGCACCTTTAAGACGCAGTGATGATCGTTTTGCCAAGCAGCGAATTATGCGCTTCTTTAATCTGTTCCTTGTCTGTGTATTCACTACTTCCTGGCCGTCTTGGGGCAGTCTTACAATATAGCCTTAGAGTAATCGAACTATAACTGAATGTTTACCAGCTACGATTCAATCTGTTCGTGTTGTTTCTGGGACCGACGTCATCCATCAGTCGTTGATGAACCTCATTCACTAATACCCTTAAACAGGCACGCAGTGTTTCTAAATTATGGTGATCTTAGCCGTGTACGTTCGGGGGTCTCAACTGCCATAAGTCCGTCTCATTCGTTTGCTGCTACTGCGTACCTACATACATTTTCGGCTTTGACCCACACCTATGCGTACTGTGGTTCGGTTTGTCGTTGATGCTGGTGTTAGTCCACGAAACGGTGAGTTAATTAATAGAGAAACCTGTATGAATTAACACAATTTGTAGGCGAAAATTGAAAGGGCCAACACACTCACCGATACAACCGCACAAACTGTCATGTCATAGTGCTTTTCCAATTAACGGTATAAGTAGTCGCACAGTCCCTGTTCACTGGAGCAATCGTGCCTTCCATGGCCCGTGAACACGCCATCGTTTGGCTGTCTTGTGATTTCTAGGCATCAGTAGCAACATCAAACATTGCACAGTGCAGCTGACTGTCGGTGTTCTGCGAATTTTCTTCCGTTGAATGTGCCTGTCGCTCTCACTGTTACCCACTTGTCATTCCTCGCTGAATATGTCTATCGGCAGTCAGTTAACCAGTTCCGTTTGTTGGTTTGATCGTTCTATTATAGGTTTTGTTTGCTATTTGGTTTGTGACCATCGTGGTCAATGACTTTTCAAGAGATTTGCATGTAGTTTAGAGCACGTGACATCATCTTGTGGGACTAACTGTTCGTAGTTGAATCGACACATATGTGAGCCGTTTTCGCTGTTACGTTTGTTAGCTTCAGGAAAGTTCCTCGAAATGCTCGGGGTTTTGTCCATTTCACACAATAGTCAATTTGTATTAATGCGTGAATCCACTGTTACAATGACGGGGATTATCCGCCGGCTGTTGTACTGGAATGTTTAGTGCTGCTCTTCGACAGGTGTGCAATCACAAGCGTCTTGCAACTTAGGCTAAATGAAGTGTTCCTTGTTATTCGGCTGATTTTATTCTCCATTGTCTTTTTTTCAATCGGCCACAGGTGAAGACATGCAGCCGTACGCAGCCATGTTTGTGCGACCTTTGATTGAAATCATCAACCGTCAGAATACACCGAAAACATTACACGAAAATACCGGTGAGTGTGCTCTATTTGTCGTTGAGGATTTTTCACAACTCGTCATCTCTCCGCTTAAACGTCATTGGACCAGTAAGAGTTTGTGTGTCGATGTTTGTTTACATTGCTACGTTTCACCTCCACCTGACGTCCCTTAGCTTTGGAAATTGTAGTCTCTTGCTGTTCATAATCAGCATTCTTATCTGTGGACCCTAATTGCCTTTACAAAATATCTACGAAAACGGCATAATGATTCTTCTGTTAATTGGACCAGAAAATACGCATGGTTGGTCTGATTTTTTTGTTTCTTGATTGGGAAACTTCTCGTGGGCAAATGCTTGCTCGTGGCATCCGTACACAGATGCAGTATCACTATTGTATTATCTGCATTTCTTCCGTGGTTCTCTACTTAAAGTTCCTACTTCCTTTGTAAGCGCGTAATTGACCAGTTATTCTTAACTCCACTGAAAAAGCTGGTTTTCTGCTGTGTATGTGGAAGTGTTTTCCCATAATAGACCACTTTGTACAAGGGACACTTGGTTTCTGATTTGCCTATTGTTGGTTTTCCCACCATCCCGTCTTTGTAACACACTTCAGTACGACAGATATCCCATCGCAATCGCGTAACTTGATTTAAATTTTGAGCTGCTTAGAAAACGTGCACCGGACCGTGCGTTGTACTGTGGTATTGTCATGCATGTCACTTACCCCACAACCATACCACTCTTCTTTATTTACATGTCTTCCTTGATCCCTTCTGTTTGGCCACTTGTGGCGCTGTCCCTCATTTTGTATTTAGTAGGTTGATCCCCTATTCTTATTCGGAATTACTGTCTTGTCGTTGGCCTGCGCCCACTTCCGCACTTTTAATACCCAACCTTACCGCCATCATTGCTATCAGAGCGAGCTGATATCAGATAGCAAAGGTAGTACTGAACGAAGACTGGAAACTTCATGCAATACGATGAAACGAGTGGAAACTGGGTGTTGGCGGATTTATTATGGTTTGGGGAATAGCGCGTTTTTCAGTCGACACTAGGAATGGTCATCATAACCAGTCAGTGGTATACCGAATCGTCTAGTTCAAGTAGGGTGCCGCATTCGTGTCAGAAGTCTTGCCTGTAGCTGAATGAAATACACGCAGCTGAATTATTCCTACAGTGGTACGTTATCGAATCTGATTAACTATCGCCGACGAAGGCTTTCTCAGTCCCTTGTTTAATCGCGTGTAGCTAGTGGTTCCAACAATTTAATTACCTAAGTTACATGCATTGTTGTGTTTAGCGTCCCTTAGAATCTGGTTATGATGGCCACAGAAGAAGACCGAATCGGGTTGCACCAGCGAGTGACCAACGAAGAGGTTAAGAAGTGGATATTTGCTAGTAACTACCGGATAAGCTCTTTTGTTCACTCTGAGAAAATGCACAGGTTGGTTATGCTATTTACTTAGGATACCACACCGAGCACTTTTCTGAAGTTATGACCGACTGGCATAATTCGCGAGGTACACGGGTGATCATCTGGCGTAGAGAAATGAACCCGTTCACGAGGGATTTGGCCAATGTAGATCAGGTTCGTCTCCCTGGTTGGGACCCACGTGACTCAGAGTCGGTGGCTGGAGACGTTATGCGGTTAATCGCACTGAATGGTATGAATATTGTTTGGCCGAGTTATCTGTGAAAAAGTGTACTTAGTGACGCGGAGCAGTGAAAACCGTAAGGGAGTCTTGCGGATAACACGTCATCTTCACTCAGCTCGATTGTTTGTATGCAAGGTGTAGGCACCTTGGTGTTGAATGTTTGATTTCAATCATAATTGCTTTCAATAGTTAGGTTCTCTTTTTCTGTTTTTTTTTCTTAGCTAGGGCTTGCTTTCTATTCATGGTTGTACGGCTTTTAAGCATCGACGCGATCCACTGATGTGTTACTATCTTCGTTGGTAATAATGGCGAACACTTGCGCTCGCTGCCTTGTTTTACATCCTTGGGATCTTCATTCTAGTCGTCACTTTGTACTACTTCTTGAACTTCCAGGACTTTTGTAATCATTGATTCAATCGCAATTCATGTTCTTCCAATCCCGAGTATCATTGTCAAACACAAAACAGCTGTTCTTTTTCCCCACTCCAGGTCACTATGACAAATTTGGAGTAATGATACATAATAATGATAACCTCTGCTCTGTGTGCACTGCGCATTCCCCGATAGTGTCCACTGTGCGTATGGAAGACTGTACTAGGGCAGATTTAAACTCCAAATGATAAAAATACTTAGATCGAGACAGTGACAACCTGGGCAGTCGGGATTCCAACTTTTACTCAGACAACTGGATGTTCGGCTGTGTGACCACTGTCTCTTTTCGACCACCCCCTATGTGTGGACTCATCTGTCAACTAAGGCAAATCACTTCTGAGTTTCTCCTTTGCTTACTGTCTCTCCCCATACCTTTTCAGCTATCACAATTGGCCGATTGGGCTTCGTTTGCCCCTCAGAAGTGGCTCCACATTTGTCCCTGTTCATTCGCCATTGGTGAGTCGTCGTCGAACTGACACTATATACACCCGTGTATTTGTTCCGTTTTTGTGCGCACCCATTTCTAATCACGTCGCGTGTACGAGACGTGGCACCACTTGCTTTTCTTCCTCATGTTCTCGTTGGTGATCGTGAATTCAAATAGCTACGTAAATTTCCTGAACTGCTGATTAGCGTTCTCATTGTTTGGTTCAGCCTACTGTACAACTTTGAGACGTGGCTCCCGTGTACATAGATGCGTCTGGATTTTTATGTTTTGCCGCGCTCAGACATTTTTGAATGTCACCCAAACGAAACGCGAATTTTGTGCTAGATTGCACCCATTGCAGGACAGCTTCACATACCTGGGTTGCACCATATCATGTCGTTAATATGACCTAGGAGGCCGGCATGGGACTGATTGGCTCACACTGTAGTCAGCGCATTTTCTCGGCTTCTTACTCTGGCTAGTGTCCCATGTTATCACATTCCTCTCACATTTTCACGCATTTTCATTGCGAAGGTCATGAAAATTTCCTTGGGGCGCATCCAATCTGCTTACTCTCGACACCACCGGGTTGCCTAATCAGACCGTCACGTGGCGGCCTTAACCGGTCAATTTCAGATGCTTGTCACTGTTTCATCACAAATTAAAAAACGGAACCTAAGCCTATTTCTTTTTGTACGGTTTGATGTGCGCAAGGCAGCTACTTGCCACAGTCTGTGGTCTTCTTATTTATTGTACACTTCTAACATTGACTAGCTACCTTCAAATATCCATATACACGCGTTAGCACTTTGCCATACTCTCCTCCCCTTTTAGGTGCCTGTTCCTGCGCAATATTCGTGATAATGAGGAAAAAGATAGTGCGTTCCGAGGCATCTGCAACTTAATTACCTTGAATCCGACCAGCGTGCTGAGCGACTTCCTGTTCTTCTGTGATGCAGTGGCTTCTTGGAACGCACCCAAAGAGGATCTGAAAGAGCGTTTTCATGTGGTGAGCGTTCTGGCTGCATGGCTTCAACTTTGTTTCACAGATTAAACACAATTGGGACAATGCTTACCTTTTCCTCACACCACTCGTATAACCTTGCCAAATGCACGGTATCGAATGGCGAAAGTATAGCTGTCCCCATATGTGTATGAATGTTGTCACGTTTTTGACTTAAGTGCCAAAACAGTGAGAACGACAAAAACCTAAATAGCACATTTTTCAATCCATTGAAAGAAGACATTTTCACCATGAAAACCGCGGTATTTATGTTACGGGCTGACATTGTGTTCGGATGGTGACTGTTTCTGAATTGCCAGTCCGTTTTTGTGTTCCATGGCTCTGAGTAAACTGGTTCCTTTATGTAGATCCGTCGTGTCGGAGATCAACAACACTTCGAACGGATATCCAGATGAACTACTCTGAATCCAGACCGTTTACGATCTACGAATTACGACACGGCAAGATAAGGTTGCATTCTGTCATTATCATACTTATCCACATGAATTTTCAACCTGACAAGACCAGCAAAAATGTGGTGATACGTAAGATTGTGATCTTGAGGGCGACGTGAAGTCGGGAATAATTATTGAATTGAACATGAGGCCCGTATATTATGACTGGCATGAGTTAATTCAAATTTACCTTCAGGTGCCTGTACTCAGGGTTAAGTTTACTTTACGCCTAACAAAATCCGATTTCTGTTGTGGTCTTATGTGTGTGTGTCTTATGTGTTTTGGTCACGTGCAGAAAAGTTGCCACTTCAACTTAGTCTCACTACGTCTATTTCATTCAAGCCCAAACTGGTTGCCTCCTGCTTTTTTCGCCGTGTAATCTATCATCATCATCATACGGAAACACAATGGTTCTCGGTGATTCCCAGACATCGCTTGGTTCATCAAACTACATCATAGTTACGACAAGTTCGTGCATTTTCTTTGGCTTCGCCTAGTACACTCCTGCAATCAAATTCCTTAAGTTTGCCGTGTTATGAGACTGATCCACTTGTAATTTGAATACGGAAACGTTGATCAGATCTGGTCACATTCTTATGCACGACCGATATTGGAGCCTTATTCTTGAAAGTCGATGATCATAATCGATAACACTAGCCCTGACTGAACCAGATAGTCACTTTTTGTAAAAGTAACCCTGTCCTTGTTTCTATCTCATGACTTTGCCAGTGCGGACGCTCGTTTTATTCAATCGATCGATTTGATTTCGTTTCGTTTAATTTGCTTATCATTTTCATATGACAGTACACTGTGCTGCTGCTTGTCTCCTACAATTTACAAATTTAACGACCGACAGCCAGACAAATCGAATGGACCTTCACATCGGCCACACACCATCTGTCTCGATGAGTTGACCTTACTAGTCTGTAGCACCTGATTGCAAACCTCACGGGTTTCGCAGTTTTTTTTTCTCATCAGCTAGACAAAGGACCCACCTAATCGTCCTATCAGTGTGAACTGTATCTTCAAACATGTTGGTCTATACCTATTGACAGTTTACTTGATTTACCCGTAAACCATTTCAAGACGGTCAATCTGTTCAATTGCTGTGATGGATTTAAGAATTTCACTTCGAGACGGAATTGCGGTTATGCAAATCTGTCATCTTCTTTTATGTATGGTAAAGCGTACTCACCGTGTGTTTAATAGATTGTGACATTACGTGTCTAATTATCGTTTCGTCCTCCTCTGCCATTTTTTCCTATTCACACACAATTGCTGACTTTGTTGGTCCTTTTCGTTGAAACCATCATACTCTCTCTTTCACTCCCTCCGTAGCCATTGTGCACAGTATTAGATGTAAAGGTGCGTGTTCGTCTCCAGTCTGAACTCTTTTCATATCTAATTGGATACCGTGAACATTACACTTCAGTTAACCGACCCAGCCGTAAGATCAAACTTTTCGGCTTCGTTTATCCACTCTCTGGGTTTACATGTGCATAGGCAAGGGCTGCTAAGGGGATTGCAGATGTTTATACAGTGGACTAGTTCGAGCGTTGTCTGCAAAACTTCATATAGCCCCGTTCAACTTTTTCCACAATCCCCTGATCCTCGGCTTTACTCTACTTCTTGTAATATATTTTGACGCGGTCGTTTTTTCTGCTTAACTGTCCCACGAGATCGATGGTTTGGTATCTATGTTTCCTCACAAATGCCGAATGTTTGATGTGGACATCGGAACCGGACTCACAAGACCCTCGGTTAGATTCCAACCGTACAACTCAATATTACGTTGCCTACTATGTTGCTTTATCTTGTTCTTCGTCCTGTACTTCACAGATTCTACACGGATTCAAAGCTCAAGTTGGTGAGGCAGAGTGGGAAAAGTTCTGGAATCAATGTCCGCCAATGTTGCGCGAACGATTGTCTACGCAATACAATCTGTGATCGCGTTGTCGTCAGAGCGCCTACCAAATGTGTACTCTCTGTCCGTGTCCGTGTGTCTCGTTTTTCGTCCACGCATCGCCGGCTTCCCACCCCGCATCTACTCCGCCTGCTCCATCTGCCTGTTCGTCAACGCGGCCGTTTTGCTGAAGGTCCTGCTCGGCTTGAATCAATCTCCATATTGTCTCACTGAGGACTTTGTTCCTGTTCAGGGCTCTGAGCGTCCAAAGGCCACCTAAGTGTGATGTTTCCGACGTCTGGACGTTTGTGTTGTCCTCCGCTCACGGTCCGTTGTCGATGTCCACGCCACCGTCATTGTTCTGCTTGCTATGTTAGCCTCAGCATGCGTGCCTCATGTCTGGGTGCGTTTGAGATAAATGCGGTACTTGCCACAGCCTCTTAGCTTTAATTAGCTTTAATGTCAATGAAGCGTGTGCATACATCCACTTACACTGTGTGATCAATCAACCATTGTGAAACGCACTCATCAACCCAAACCGAACTTGACTAAATGGCCAGTCGGCAGGTTTGACATTCCTACATAGACCAAATGTCTGCCTCACTCATATCTTGGCAGGTTTAGCTGGGTCCCACCCACATATAATGTATTGCTTTCAAGTCTATCCGATTGTCTAAGATAAAGCTACCCGTGAATGTGTGCAACTGAAATTTTCCTGGTGCGGTCCACTTAAAGTGACGGCCATTTTGTGCATCTACAGAATCGGTCTACATTCGCTGACTAATCGATTCAATTTTTCTATAGCCTGTCTATATACTTTGCCTAGTGTGACTACCACCTTTTCCCCCTCACCGTACTATGTTTGGCTTCAGTTAGTATGGAGTGACGAGAAAGACCGGTTAACTGATTGATAGAACTAAGAATGGTTGTTGATCACTTTGTTACCTACTGGGTTGTGTCGAGCAGGTTTTTGACAGTCGGTCTTATACACCACTTTCATGGACACTCGTTCATTCTTCATGTTCTGTTGTGTTTAACTTCACATTCTCCCTTCCCATCGATTTTCAGATAAATCCCCGCTCTTTGGTCCCATTGTGGCTCACATTTGTACGGAGCGATTTGTCAACAAATGGAGGCAATGTGGTTGGCGCCTGTTACCAATGTCTTCTCTTTCTATCGATGGCTTGTTTTTCCGTGTTGACTATTCCTCATCGTCATTATCCCGTTCACCCATCTTGCACGCTCACTTTCTCTAGCCCTTCTTTTCTCTCAACTGATCCCTCCCACATCTGTTTACTTCGTTTTTCCGGCGTCTTTTTTTGGTTTTTCCCGTATGAGTATGTGGAGTCACCGGGGTGGTATGCTGCTCTTTTTTCACGCGTTTTCTCTATAGCGTTTGGTTCTTTTTGGTCACGTTTGCCAGTTCCACCCACTTTTTTTGCGCTTTTTCTTATCAGTTTGTCTTAGTTGGTTTTTTTTACGTAGTCAAACCAGGGGACTATGTTACTGCTACTTTATAAGTCAGGGCCACATAGGACATAGGGGGGCAGGTTTTAATCGGGAACTAAGATAGGGGATTGACGGACCATCGTCTACACAAGTAATGGGGTTTATAAGGTTATTGGAAGGGTCTAGAGTATCATTTGGGGTTAGTTGGGCATTAAATCTAATATAAGTTTGTTAAGTGAATTTCTCCCAACCAGGTCAAGTGGTTCGGAGTCGTGTGTAACTAGGGTCCGATTGTCGGACAAGACTACAGATATCTTTAGCCAGATTATTCAGTTGTGAACTGTTGTGTTTCTGCTGTGAGATTTTTACTTCGTTCTCCAGTCTTGTAGATTCACTTTCATCTTCTTACTGGGTCATTTCGAACGTGCACGTCTTCCGTTTTCTGTGGATTCTGTGTGGAACAAATGACTTGTTACGAAACCAAACAAGCAGCGGTTTTTACATGGTTGTTTTTTCATCGAACTGTTTTTCCTTAATCTCCACCTTTTCTGTAACACTTTTGACTCCTGATTGCTCGTTTGTGTACTGACTAAACGGGTTTCTGTCTCATCGTTTGGCACGTCTTGTTTTACATTGTCCTAGTTGCGTTCTACATAGGTTTTGAGTGTCTGTCGTACGAACTGATAACATGCGCACACTCATAAGTCAGGATCTTAATGTTATGGCCGAAAATGATCTGTAGAGCATCATGGAACTTGTGATTGTAAAAATTGATTGTTATATTCCCTTTAGAGGGCGAATTGACAGAGATGGTCACCTATTTTCTACTATCCGGGGTTGTGAAAAAATTCTGTAATAGGCTGTTCACGTTACCGCTCTTGCTATTTGAGACCATTCTCGATTTTGTCTGTCAAGCAAGTTATTCCTTCTCTGTTCGTGAGGCAATTGATACGACTTTTCCTTTACGGAAGAGACATAGTTGTTGAACTGTTCAAGCGACTTACTTTGGATAGATCGCTCCAGATCAGCATGCAGACAGTAGAACGATCTCCTTTTCTAACTTTAATTGGGTAAAGTGATATGCTCCATTAAACGTGTGTGAAATTCTGCCATCATCTCGTAAGTTATACAGCGCATGACGCATGGATTTTACTTGGACTTCTATGCTCTCTTCCAAGTTTAATCACAGTCAGCAAAACCCCGAAAGAGGTCCTATGGTCCTGTCTCCTCGTTGACCAACGTCGATTGCATTGGAAGATATCTCAGCTGCTCGATTCAGTGTGATCCATATCCTCATTGTTCTCAAGAAATGTTTGGGCCTAAAATGCGATCACTTTCGTCTTTTATTATGTACATGTGGGCTCTATGACGACATTATTGTTGTTCCGGTTCTTCTCAAGATGTGGAGCGACTGACTGTGTCATTGACCTCTACGCTAACTGATATGCAAGCCATCACTTTCATGTCCCGGAAAATGCTCACTAGTAATCATAATGACGCAAATGAACTTATTTGTATTTAGCCGGTTATCACACGCCAGTGACGAAATAAGTAACACCTCAGCTTTTGCGTAGTATGCGCCAGAAGCATGGCTTCGATCAGAGGGCACAATAACACCTAACGAATCCGAGATGTAGTTTTTGCAACCGGCCCACTTTGGTAGATAAGTATTTGCGATGTTATCTCGCTATTCATTCATTGCAAGACAGATTGAATCACTATCTGCGACCTAATATAACCCAGTTTTTAGTCCCCTCCCAGAAAACATTTCCCACACAGGTAATAAGGGAATGTGCTATTGATAGAAATCTTCGGGTTTACTGAAGTCAAGTAATGACCAAGATGGTTCCAGAGATTTTGGTGTAGTTTAGATCCAGACCGACAAAAGAATCGAATTTTGTAGTATATTTTGATTTACGAGACCGCCGTCACGTTATTGCGACCAGCGTTGTCCCCCTACAAGAGCTATTGTTCTGTACAACGGATGTCGTTCTGAAGGGGTTGCAGTGCCTTTTGGCTATGGCCTTCCCAATCTTATCAACTGCCCTTCATCCAGACTGCTTACCATACGTGTGAAAAATGTCCACCACTAAGCAATTGCCTACTTGTGACTCTTAACAGGTGGCTAACTCCATTCTTAAACTTGAAGCTGTTTTTAAGATGTCACAAAGTGAAAATCAATCGGTAACAAATCGATTCTCTTTCACGTGCGATCGCTCTGTACCACGTGTTATTGCTGTGCGTTCCTTTTTAGATGGGACTAAAAACAACCCAGACCTTTGCTGAGGTGTACGAACTTCCCGTTTGTGAGATTGCTCGCCTGCCACAGATTCTTTTGTGAGACTGCGGGCTTTGAGTGCCGAACATTACTGACGACTAAGTGCCGGATCTGTCTGCCATTTGTTGATACTTTCGTTGCTACGATCGGTATGCGCAAGGGGACTCCTCAAGATGGCCGTTGCCTCCTGAACGTGGCCGCAATCCAGGCAGCAAGGAAGGGCGACTGGAAGGTCTGTAGTCAGCCGCAGTAACTGTTAGGTCCGCGTTCTCCGGTCCTTGAAGAAATCTTACACTTTAGTTTGGGTTTTAACGGTTTTTTTATGCATCCTCAGTGATCTCTGGAGATGTACAACAGCCATTTGTTAGTTTCGCACAAACTCTTAAAGGTCTACAAAAGCAAATCCAACAGGTACTGACTCGTCAGTGGCAATGAGAGTTGACGTTCACTCCGATGGCTTGAAGTGATCCGAAGTTTAAGTGCCGAAATTTGTCCAGACGGTGGTGGTCGTTGCCTTCCATCCTCACGAAGAAAACGTTGTGGTAGATCTGGATGAGGGTCATGTTGTGAATTTAGTTGGCTAGATTAGAGTGTGTGCGTTTCTCTGATTTCCATAGGGTTCATTCTAAAATGAAATCTTGTTGGTTCGTACACCATGACAACGCGGTTGTGCACAGGCTGAAACTCAGTGGACCTCCCGATTGACCGTGCACCTTGTCGGCCCAATTTCCCACTTCGTGCTCCCTGTCTGCTACTCAGAACTCAGTTTGAGATGAGAAAATTGGTTCTACAAGTTGTTCATACTGTGTGGGAGACGTACGTTCAAAGAATCTTGGTGTTCAGGTTCGTTGCCTGAGAAAACACTTAGATGGGTCAGCTCAGTCGAATGTGAATAAAAAATGTGGGGTATCGATAGAGATAACACGAATTTCTGTTTCCTGCATGTTCGCCGCTTTCACATCATCGATCAACCAGTTTTGGTTTAACCTTGATTAAGACATCTACCAGTACGCCTACTTAACGAACTGCATTCTCTAGCAGTTCCAGGTGTTTGTAGGAGATACGGTGCCTTTGAGTTTTTCCACTGATTGTTCGAAAGTTAGTTGGAAGTTATTCGATTATTCACCTTATTTTTAGACTGGGTGCCGTTCAACGTATCAATCAGGTTATCGGGCCCATTTTTATCTCTTGTTCGCCTCCATCTCCACTTGTTCTTCCGTTTAAATTTTATAGTGTCCACCATGACGACTTGCTAGAATAAAATGAGTGTGTATCTGTAGTTTTCGACACAGCTACTGTGTTTCCATGACTAGTTAAGGTTTAATCACTTCAACTATTGTGTATACATTTTGCTTGGTAAGTGAGATTTGTGATTCTGTTTTTGAATTGTGTTTTCAAAGGTTACTGGTATGTTTTTGATTCATTATCCACAGAGAGCCGTCACACTTCAGTATCGTCGATATGGAGGGCAGGTGTCATTGATAGATGTTGATAGTCAATCGTCAAAACTATGACACTCGGGGTGATAAAATGTCGGGTTTGCTGCGAAACTGCCTGATATACTAAAGATGTAATGCATGTTATTTTCAGGCGATTTATTTGGATTCGTCACCAATCAAATTCCTCGTCATTGTGACACAGAAAGTTTGTGCTTGTGTTGCCCACTTAGCTACTATGTCGAGGAAACGAGACAACTGTGGTCTGATTGGCACGGAACAATCTTAATTTACTAGAAATATAACTGATGTGTAATCGAGGATTTGGTTTATTTTCAAGTTACCATCACTCACATTAGATCGCAGCCTTCGCATTCAAACAGACTTTCTAACCAGCCTCTTTCGAAAAAAGCACTAGACTCGAGGTTTGCTCTCAGAGCTCGTCAGTTGTGCATATCCTTGCCACGGCCGGGATTAAAAACACCTTTATGAAGAAGTACGACAGTCTACACATCAGCAATTCTGTTGGAGAGAAAGCGTATTACGTTTGGATTGGTCCCATCGATATTACGTTCCATGACTTGAGCATTTCGGCGGTTTAAGTCCGACACGTCCAAATGTTTTAATTACCATCTCTCGGGAACATATTCAACGTAGTTGATAACCGTTTTTGATTGATTTGCGATGATCGGTTGCAGTCTTGCTGACAGCAACTTGTGCTTGAAGTGTGATTGGCTGAATGCTGCCCAGTCTGGAAACCGCTCCAGTCCGATCTCTGACTGGGCTGGGGACGCATTTTGGCTTTAATGTGTTCTGCTCTGATTAAAAAGACTCGAGCGTTGTCGACATCTAGTATTAACAAAACGAAACACGAAGACAATTCTTTTGAGTATTTCGAAGTCTAACGCTTAGACTTATTCAAGTCGGTCTGTGATTGTGAGAATTCACCGACAAATCTTCACTTGAAATGGGCAATTCTATCCCGAACTGGATGGTGCGCAGCATTGGTCCCTGGATCTGTCGTTTCTGTTACATTATACTTTCTTCAGCACAGCAATGTGTGTTCCAGTCAGTAATAGGCAAAAATGTGTGTAAATCAGATGTTCCGCCTAAGTGGCTTCGTCCAACGTCGTTACTCGACACATTATTTCGTGATTATCGCGAACACTAGGAAAAAGAGAAATCGTCTGACTGTCAAACGATGCCTTTCTTGGCTGATCATTGATCGCATGATCCGCAAAATACATACTTGCGATGAACATTCGACTATTAGAGATCTGTTTCTCTCGTGCGACAACAGTAAATTGTGTGCTTTTCGGTGGAATTCGGATAATTCTGTCACCCAGTCAACCATGTGGTCTTTTCGACCAAGGTTGACATGATGGAAGCATGCATTAAACCAACCATGTCACGTAAACCTTCTCAAACTACATACTGGCAGTACAATGTCAACAATTTTGATCATGCCTTTATTTTTGTTGTCTTGCCAGTACACCATCTATGTTTGCTTTGTTACGTAGCTGACTGCAGTTCGACAGAGTTCCATCTGCTCATTTATTAGGATGTAATAATCCAACCGTCAAACTTGCTCCAATATTAGAAGTCCTGGCAGTTAACAGGAAGTTACTATTTTGTTTCCCTTGTACCTCTTGCTGTTCAGTTTTGATGTCCTCATCGTTTTCTGAGCGTGCATGCTGGCGTAGGACCAGAGGAAAAAACTCGGTTATCGTAGCATCAAGATGTTCATTATGTAGACCCTTCGTGTACCACAGCCCCACATCTACTGTCCGGGTCCGATCTTTTCATCGCCCCCCCCCTTTTGTTGACGCTCAAATACAGTGACCAGTTGTACACATGTTTGTCATTATCCATCGACATACGACTTACCCTGTATGATCAGTCGGTACTACAGTGGTTGTGAGTGGTCATCGATTGCGATGGGGAAATGGAAACTGTGAGCGGATCTACATTTTTACAAGGAACCAATCAACTTACCTTTCTCTGCCACATCTGGTCTTATCACCGAAACGGGAACGTTTTCCGACAGTTCAAAATCAGTTTGGGCGCGTTGTTTGTCCGATTTCCAGAATTCCCGATCTTTCAGTCCATAGGGACCTGACGAAATAATCCCATTCAATCTGTAACTCAACTACCCACAGCTCTTCAGTGAGACTATAGAAGAGTTCGGGCGTAGATTCAGCGATAAAATGAAGGAATGCATTGTGTGCAGAATGAATCAAGGATACAAGATTCTTTAGACCAGGAGTAGCAGTGAACACGTTTGTTTCCGATTTTCGACAATTGTGAGCTCCTGCATTTACGCCCTTCCAAAAATGGTTGTCAGATCGGAACAGTAAACCTGTGAACGTACTTACCACTTGTCTAACGCCGGCTGTTCCTGTGCGTTCTTTCTTAAATGTTGTTTTCGTAACAGGACCAGGATGGTACAGTTTTAGCAACCGCTCATGTCGCCATATTAGTTTGCATTAAATGGTCTTGCACATAGGACGTGAAAAGTATCCGGCTGATGCTTGGTCACGTGACTCACCGTCCCGATCGTTCGCTTAGCAGTCTGTATGTGGTTAGTGAAAGCAACAATGCGTCAATGCCTTTCAAAACGAACTGGTGGTTTTGTCGCAGTTACGTGAGGATGATATCACGCATGAATATCACGAGGTTTGTTTGCTACAGTTGCAAATTTAGTAACTTATCACCCTTGTGGTGTTGAATCGGTCTTGGCGACTCGGGATAATCAACCCAGCAACACGTGGTCGGCAATTCGAATAACGCCGATTCAGAATGTCGGGAAAAGTCATAAACGGCGATTGAAATGGTTGGAATTCCTGCGGTACTAATAAAATTACAATATGAAAAATTGCCCTCTCGCTAGATACTGAAATTATCCAGCAGAAAAAACGTTCATAGTGGGACAATCACAAACAACTTCGCAAACGGCTACGAGTTAACGAGAACTGGGCCCATGAAAACAATCGCGTAAGGATGAAGGTAAGTGTGTCAAATAAACCCAGGCAACTACGTTTCAGTATGTGTGGAAAAAAGAAAGATTGTGTGCGTGCAGTCAGTGCAAAATTTATGATTGTTCACTGTACACAGCAAAGGCAGAGCAAAATAAAAAGTTAGGATCGACTCACTACACACAAACTAAACATACTCAACGTCTGGCATCGTACCAAACATGAGGCGATAAACGTACCAGACGAACCTCAAGAAATCCCCCATAGGGGGCAAACACATTCAGCACTGAGCAGCATTTGCTCAACTCAAGTAAGTTCCCTGAAATTTGAAGAGAGTACAGAATTTATATAAACTGGGAATTTACGAGGTCACACCTATAACTTTCAGATTAGACAGTTGTATAACTTCCGAACTGAAGACGGCTAAAAATCGCCCGTCGGTTGTGGTGGTTTCAAATGTCAGCTACCGGACCTGCGACCCAGTGAATTTACACCGTTTATGATTGCGTGTAACAGCATTACTGCTTTCGGTTGCTTGTGCTTTCCTAACAGATTACAAAACCACTGATAGGCCGAAAATAATTCTAGCATCAAATTGTATTGGTGGTTGTTAAAATTCCTAGGTGTAAAAACCAATAGGCGTATTCATCCACCACGTGTAAGCGTACACAACCCAATTAGTCGCAGGCAAGTGACCAGTCAATCGTCAGCACACTGTTCGCGTGTCAGTTTCATTGTTATCGGTTGATTTGCGAATTGCACCCCCGAGATATTGATAGTCAGTTGCCTTGTTTTTCATTACAGGCCAGCGTATGCGGTTCATACGTAATTTCCAGTACATCTCTGTTTGCCTGCATTGGCTCATTGGTAAGCTTTTTGACCTGGCGAGACTTTCCAAATTGGTCTACTGCATTTTGCGAGATACGGTTATTTACACTACACACTAGTGAACTTCGATTCTGTTTGATTCGTTTGCCTTAATGACACATGACCGTTTGTATCAGGGATAGCATAACAGTGCTGGTCGTCTCGTGAGTCAGAATGCATAAACGAACATTGGATGCGATTCAACTAGTTCCTGGTTATCATAATAGAAATGACTGTTAGTATGCTCTTTCCCTGGTGGAAAGGACTTGAAAAGTTACATAGCCTTATTCACCCTAATCCAGTGGGCTAAGCTGTAAGCTACATCGAAACTACCTTGAGCTAGGTGTGAAACAGAGATTGGACACATTATTTGCGTCCATTTTCTCGGCTTATCGAGAACTGGATACAGTTCCAATCTATCTGCTATATAGTGTGGAGAATATTTTTAGAAAAGTCTAGTTTCATAGTGTATACAGATTGTTAAAATATTCTCAATATGACGCTGTTGTCTGGTGGTGTATACTTCTGTTTCACCTCTAATCATCGACCAGTTTTATCGTCCCTGGCTTACCCGCGTACTTCCGTCGTTTGTAGCTTAACTCCGGAAAGACCAAGAAGTATAACCTCTTAGAATGACAGTGCAATCACTTCCTGCGTCCTCTGGCAACTATTCATGTCAGATAAGTGGCCATTATAAAGTGATTGTACACACTACCTACCAAATAACAACGACGCATCTGCTTCACATGAAAGACGAGTTGTAGAAAGATAAACCACTATACGGTGATGACCATGTAAAAATGTAGTCTTCTGACGGTATGAATAAATTTGAAACGATCACTTTGCCATGGTTGCATTAAAAGTGGAATCAGCCTATAGGAATAGCTTGAAATGCGATTTTTACTCAACATTGAGCGCGCAAATCTTCCACGATAGTTTTTACACATGAGAAGAGCAATCGGATATCAGATGTCTTTGGTCATACAAGGGGTTATAAGGACTGCTGTGTATTGAGTGCTGGAATGCAGTGTTATGGGATTGGACTGCGGCAGTTTTTTGGTTAGAGTGCTCAGCCACAAGCTGCTGTAAGTGGAGCTGTGGTTGGTCAACGATAACCAATCAAAAACGACGATCAGCTGTAACATCACGTTCGTTTGTATGAGGTTGTGGTTAAAACAAGTTGTTGGAGCGCGTGTCGGATTTAAACACTTGAATTACGTGTCAAGGTCATGAAATGTGGTAACGACCGTGCCGGTCTAAACATAATAGAGAACTATTAATGTAAACTGTCGTGTTTCTTCGCAAGGAGTATTATTTCGCTAATAAATTGAGATTGATTGTTTCTTTGATTTCCTTAACAGGGTAGGCATATACGTGCCACGAAGTAGAATGGTTATCCTTCACAGAAATACGTCCTTATGTTGCTTCAAGCAACATTAACCTTGAAAACCCAAGCCATCCACAATTCTCATTGCTGTGCCAGATACCCAGAAGGCTACATAGTAGTGCAGTACGAGCCCAGACTACCGTTACGTCACTAAGCACCACATGTCGTAATACACAGTCACTTAAATGAGCAAATACACTGGGCATATTTAAAACAAATCACTCACAGTAACCACCGAGTTCGTTGCGCTGACAGTGTGCGTTCTGCAGCTTCATTTGTTGTGAGATACACGATCTTGTTACTGACCCTCAGTGCTACTCGGATATTACATGTTGGTCATATTTCAACGTCTACATGTTAGGCATTCTCTTCTCTTCGCGCTCAAAACACTGATCGCTTTTAAGAAGTAATAGGTCGGAAACACAATCGTCGATCAATATCGTTCCCTCGGTCTGCTGTTTGCGATTGAACCAAACAAAATACAACTGTTGCTGCAGTTTCATACGGTTTGGATTAGTGATACTTGATGGATTTACGCTCGTGTTTCTCTCCAAAAGATACGCCGTTGTTCGTGATGGTTTATGGCTTCCAATCCTTGCTAATTTGTGTATCCGCTATCATGTTTCTAAAGATTTCAAATCATCATCGTGGCTTATAAACCTAACGTGGATTCACTCAATCTCGAAGCAGGCGATGTTAATTCGTTTACCTGGGAACACCTCACGAACTCTCAAGTGCAGCGAGAGAGAAAATAACCTTCTCGTTTATGACCTCAAAAGACGTCCACGATTTTGTAAAACCTACAACTCTCAGATTCGTCAATATCCCTCACGTGTGGACAAAAAGGAAAACAGTTATTGAATTATGTTTTTCTAATCAATTCAGAAGGCAGAGAAGAGGTACAACTCAATACGATTATCCAGAAGCACGATAAGGATATTCATGTCCCCACGCTCTCAGATATTAACCACTAGAACAATAACCGGTTTACTTGGTGTCATACCGGTTGCTTCTATTAATGGCACTGCTTTACAAAGAGAGCCCTCTACACTACAGTCCGTCATTGCTATCAGTGTGCAGTTTCTTGCAGTGATTGTTGCTATCGTGGAGACAACATTATTGCTTAATAAAAGTAAACTTGTAGATTCAGAAATCAAAATGATTTCGCGACATTTCACAGTTTTTACTGGTTCTTTTATCAATCCTGACAGACTACTCCGTTTCTTATATCATCGTCTTTTTATTAAAAAAAACATGAAACTTTTGCACCTTGTGATGTGCAAACACGCTAGGTTCATCTGTTAGAATCACAATTTCTTCTATCGTGACGTAATTACATACTTTGAACTCGGTGAGTAATGAAACAAAGATGAATGGGCAGAAATATCAAAATATACACAGTGTCGCATATATAATCGTACACAAGAGTGATCCGTGTAGGTTGGAAGGCCTTCCTCAGAACAGTTGAGCAATTCCAGCCAATCCGGCTTTTCCGTTGTTCCGAGATGGATGCTAACAGAACTGGATTGCAATAGCCGACGTGAACGCATAAGTGTATTGAAGTGTGTTGATTAAAATAATTAGCAATTAGTCTTTATCTACTGTAAACATAACGTGTATGAAAGTATGGCGAAACGAGTGACAGACTCTGCAGATGATAGGTATAACGCAAAAATGACAGCACGATGACGGACTAAAATTCGGAGCGGTCAACCAAACATTGCAACTGAAATGTCATTTTGCAGTCATCGTTTGAATTCGAACGAAAATCAAGGTGATCATAGCACAGGTGAGTTATATTTAACTGTAAACTGAAAGATTCTGATTAATTTCCATGTTTGTTAAGTGAATAAAGAATAGACTCGAGAAAAAGGAATATTAGGTAGCAGAATTTTAGATGGGCTGATCAGTACGCGCCTAATGTGTTCAACTATCGGATTAATTCATATAAGCGGCTTATACAAATGACAACATCGTTCAACACATTTTTTCATGATAGTAGGATTTGGTGCAGAACAAATTTCTCTGAAGTAGAATGCTGAATTTTCTGATAGCGTCGTAACCCCACGCCAAGCTCGAAAAAAGTGCAAAAATTACTGGATGTAACTGCATGTTTTGTAGGTTTTCGAAAGTTCTCAACGGTGCGTTACATTGTTGATGGCACAGCGCAGTTCGTGAATGACGCTAGTCTGTGATCTTTGACCAATCACTGTTGACAGCTACTATCAATAATTCAAGTGTAAAAGCCCTCTTCAAAAGAACGTTCTCTGTCAGGTCGTTGGACCAAACGCCTGTGCTTAATATGATACTGAACTGTACTTCGGGTCAGTGCGGAAGTGCTAAAGTAGCAGTCACAGCAAATTATTTCTAAAAGAACAATATTACTCGAAGTAAACACATTGACAAACTTCATGAGATGCAAGCTGCGGTGTACATCCCGAAGGTAGACGGAGTACTTTTGTAAACAAAACGGCCACAAATGTTAACGAGTCACAGTAAATTCTGGTTAAGCTACATCCACCGAACATAATAACGACCAGCCTCATGTTCAACCTGAACTGCAGTTCATACTAAGAGAGGCTCAGTAATCTGGTCAGTCATGTGACACTAATTTCCTCTGGTCACATGAAATCCAAGCGACCGATATATATTTCCAACTTTCTGGTACTTCTAACACATGACACAATCAAATATTTGTGGTTTTTCATTTCACAGTTCAAAACTGAACGAGATGCAAAAAGTGGCTGTGATGGTTGGGAACAGTGGTGGTGATGAAACGTTTGCAACCTAAATGCCAAGCTCAGCGAACATATCAGTACCAAGAAGTGGCTGTGTTACCAAGTGGCCAAAGTCACAACTCTACTCAAGTTTGAAGCATCGAGATAGACTATCTGCTTGTGGTCTGTTTCTCATTGCGATGCTGGATGTTATAGGAGAATGTATTAAGTGAGAAGCTTCACTGTTGAGCTATCATAACCAGCAGTTTACACGAATCGATGAATTTTGTGGCCAAACCTAAGTAGCTCACGATCACCAACGTTAGTGAACTAAATACCGAACAGATATTGATGAAGTCTTGTAACAATGCAAAAATTGATTGCTTCTATGTGAGTGTGTTCATAAACTTGTTTAGAAGCTGCGAGTCGTTTGGGAACTTTCATCAAAAGGTGCTTATCAAAGACGTTCTGGAATAGTTCCACCTTAATGAAGGAAATAAAGTTTAGATGAAACCCAATTTCGGAGAATTTGCACATTGGATGGATTCAAACCACCGACAGAAACAATATGCCCACACGTGGCAAATGCTCTATCAGCTAAACTGCTGTTATAAGTGAAGAACGCAAGTGGAAAAAAGGTTATTTATTCGGAAAAACATTACATGGGTTGGGCGTTTCAACGGGAACACAAACGAAAACACTCATCTGCATACGACATTGGTCTCAAAACGTTGCGGTTGCCACAGACGCTGATGCTCAGTTCCTTTACTTGGCAAGAACTATTTCATTCGATGCTGCACTCCAATTTTCCCTATTGTATTTTTCCTGCGTCCATTCCGATGTTAAAGTCCATGCTTTTGCCCCACTACTGAACAGTTGTGGTGTAAGTAGTATGGTGAGACCGTCTGTCCCCACTACACTCCTCCCCCCACAGAAATTGTTCCAGTTGCAAAAAACCTCTCAGGTTTTCTTCATTCTCTCGAAGATCTACGTGCCGGCCTCCGTGCTGTTGGCACACCTGGTGTGCAGTCTCTTCCGATCGGAGTGTCATACCATTCACAAACCTGGCTTCCGTGAACTCGATGTTGATTCTTCTCATTCTTAATCAAATACACTGGGCCACGACGGTCCACCACCACATACGGTCCCCTCCACTTTGCCAGAAGTTTCCTAGATCAGGGTTCTGTTGACCCCAGGCTCCATCGGTCTCGGTATTTAACCTTCGAACCAAGTTCGAACACAGAACCTCGATCGGATAACTTTGCAGTTGGCTATTCCCTAGAAAACTTTTATGGGTTTATCAAGTTTTGTTTGAGCAGTCTCCCAACTTCTGTTACTTCGCGCATACTCATCCGTCGGTCTCCTCCAAACGAAATTCCTGATCGACAGGCAAGCGTGGCACGTGCCCATACATTTGTCCGAATGGCGACTTCTTCATTGTTCCTTGTGATGAACAGCAGTGGGCCAACAGAATCAGTGATAGCCTTTCCTCCCAGTTTCATCTTTTCTTTGCCACCCACTCTTTGGTTATGCGATTGTTTCTCTCCTTCAGTCCGTTTGACTGAGGATGGTAGGGAATCGTGCGAATTTTATTGATTTCCAAGCCCTCCAAACAGCTCCGAAACTCCTCACTTTCGAAGCAGGTGCCTTGATCAGTCAATATGCTCCGCGGTGATCCGTGATCTGCGACGACGTGTTCCATCACCACCTTGCATACAATGCTTGCACGCTGATCGGGTATAGCGGCTGCTTCCGTCCACCTTGTGAAGTGTTCAGTCATGACTTCCGGACGTGATTACTGAAGAGGGATCCATCACATCCAGCAACCATAATTCCCCAATTTCATCGACCGGGGTCGGTTGTGTGGAATACTGACTGAGGTGGTTAATGTTCTTCAGAAGCTGACATTGTTGACAAGCCCGCACATAATTGTTAACATCGTTCTTCATTCCCGGTCAGTATACCCTTTATTTCAGCATGCCATAGGTCAGACGACATCTCATATTAGCCAGCTGATGAAATTCCTTCATGATTGTCGCTCTCAATTTCGCCATTATAGCCAGCACGTTTATTCTCTTCCGCAGCTGACGCTTTGATATCCTGCCACTGCTCACCCGCAACTCAGCCCAGTGTATTCCAAAACATTTTACTTTCAGATTTTCCTCATCTTCTGGCTGTTGTCCTCCCGACAAAAGTCGGTCAATCACCACCCACATCGCCCTATCCATCCTCTGTGCTGTTTGTAACTCTCCGTTATCGTTCTCCATCGCAATGCTGTTAACTCCGACCACAAGGCGATCAGAGATCACGGGAAGCGACAGAGGATCTGCTTCATCACTGATGTTGGTAGTCCACTGAATATTCTTTTAGGCAACCAAGGTAAATCATTCGTTTTATTTGACCAAAGCAGACCTTCCTCCCACCAAAAGAAGCAACGTTTTGTAATTTGTTCCTAGCACAATTCTTCTGTCACAGTAGTCTCTGTAGAAAGAAATCTGGGAAGCAAAATGACAAGCAACACAAACAAACCTGAACCAGGAGACTGTAACGCAGTAAGACTTGTCAGAACTTAGGTATTAACACAGCACAAACATTAATTCATCAGCATTATGAGAAAGTAGATGTCAAGGGCCACAGCTCAAACAAACTATTGCTAAATTCGAAGAATTCATAAATGGTACTTTACAAACGGGGTTTGGTTTATATTATTGGGCGAACCGGAACGGGTTCACGGTGATGTATTAACAGGATTTAATCAAACTCCCAAGATTCATACAGGAACGAAACCGTTTATCCAAGCGTAGATATTATCTTTGCCATGCAGACTTCGCCATCAAGTTACGAGCTGATAAAAAATACCACATAACAGATATAAACAGTGTGTAGAAAAAAGGGATAAGAATGAGCTGAATGGAATGACCAAAATGTGATGAGGTAGATATTGACATATACAGCCATTTTGTGCACCAATAATATCATGAACACCAAGCATTAACTATGAAATATTGTTCTGACTTTGAAGGTTTTGTCAAAGAATCCAACCCCGTTAGACTGGCAGCCGGTGCAGTAACAATCTGTCGTGCAACCTGGTGAGTTCATTTGAGTTAGTGTAGTTTTTTATATCTAACAATAAACAGCCTTTACAATAACAGTTCATTGGGAAACTGTTTTGTGTGTTATGCCCTTTTTAAGAACAGCGCACAGCGCCCCTAACAAGTAGCAGGGTACAGATGAAGAACAGTTATTCGCCTGTTGAAGTCAACAACGATTTTCGACTTCAAGAAGGTCGAAAACCGACAGCGACTACTGGGCCCATGAATATGTATTGAGTGCGGTTTACTCACAAGCTAAATGATATTTCATTACTTGTAACAGCTGTGAAGATAAATCAGTCGTGCAGTCTAGTGTTCGTATTCGTTGGTACCTATTTCCAAATATTTTGAAACGGGTGTTTGGCGATATTTATCTGATACTTTAATACCATGAAGGTGAAAGGTTCAGTTTTCACAGCAGGTCCGTATGTTTGTTAAACGCAAGTAGTTGCTAAGTTAGTTTTATGTCCATCTTTTATAGCAGATAAATAGTAACTGTTGATTTACATAAAATTTGCGTACAGATTTATCAAGGCCGACTGGAAGTATAGTTTCTTCATTTGCCGGAGTGGTTAAATATCTCTGAAGGTATTCAATGTAATGTCACGTATCTTTTTAAAAACCAACAATCAAAAACACGTGACCTATCGATTGGGTGGTCACATTCATGTCTCACCTACAGAAAAAATGGATGTTTGCAAAATTGTTATTGTTTTCTTTGTTTCCATGGCCTTTGTATGCCAATTTGCTTATGGCTGAGTATTCACACCTAAACACTCTTAACAACATTCATGCAACTTCTCCAGAGGTAAAAACCAGTGAAGGTCTGATCAAAGTCATGCCCATACTTTACAATGAGTCCACCATAATTTGTAGTATATACACTCGAAGTGTACTATATTCGACCTCGATGAATCTGATTTTGAAAAGCGAGCCAGCCAGTCTGTGTGAAAAAGTGACCAAAATCCAAACCTCTGATAGAGCTGTAGTCATATGTCGTGCTCCAAACTCTGATCCACTTGTTGGCTCCCATTTAATTGAATGTAGTGCGTCGTTCAAGAATGAAGTTTCCGCTGGAACTCAGGTAAACGCACTGTTCTTGGTCCGACTTCCGTGTGGAGACAGTTGTCATACACGAAGTGCTATGAAAACAAAATGGCGTCTTGAGTTGGTCTACTTGACAGAAACGAACGAGTGGATGATTAGTTTGAGAGAAAATTTCGGATGGCTTGTCTACACACAAACGGTGATTTTGATGTATAAAAACTATATTTTAAATCCACAAACAAATGAAGAAATGATCGTTTACACACCGGTGCTGGCTATCAATTTAAAGGCACTCAAGGCCACAACACTGGCACAATGGCTTGATCGACGAGTGAGAGTTACGCGGTCGAATCAAGCAGACCTTGATGTTTACGTGGATGCATTGGGTACGGTAAGTCGATTTTGCTGAAAAAACCTAATACCAGTTACAAAAATGGGTGGAACGAGTATCATTATGTCGATTATCCTAGAACGCAATTCGCGTTCTCTTATCCAACAAGTGGCAACCGAAAACGGTCAAATTCTTTGGCTATAAACGATATATGGTAGAGGAGTGTTTGAGGTTCCATCGATCTAGCTAGCATCAGCTCGTCAGTCTAGGTTGTTACAGACAGAGTCATCCACGCCACCACCACCACCACCAACAACAACAACAACAACAACAACAGTAGTGGTTCACACTGGAAGTTCATTGCATTACAATTACAGGAAAAGGCGAAAGAGGACCTGACCAACAAAAACAATGATTTGTTTTTTGAGTCATTCAAACTCAAAGTATCTGCACCTTGTCCGCATACAGTAATGAATAGCCAGTACACCAATAAGTCCAAACTATAAACGAAGTGTATCGAAAAGAATGACAACTCACATGCACAGTTCACTAATCCTTATGATATGGAGCCTGGAATAACTCCAACCAATGGTAGAACACAAAATCTGCTAATGTCTTATGCGCCAATACTGCCACTTTGGAACAGAAGGGGTTTGACCGTTAAAAAGATCAGTGCACTTTAGACCACAAGTATTAACCAATTCGAAGGACTGCCAACCTTCATTAATCTGTAGCTCAAACATAAATCCGGTTGTAATAAACTCTGGATTGTATGAACCGTAGACAAAACATTACCATTTGTTCCGAATACAGTGATGTTTGCAGTCCAGTAGATCAACCCACAGAAGTGGTGATGAACCGTTAAGTGAACACATTCCCGTCGCTTTGTTCTCATAGTTCAGATCAGGTTAGGTTCTAAGACGAACAGCCTGATGTTTTCTTTGCATAGACCCATCAGAAATGCAAATTCTTGTTAAGATCAAGATTTGAACTCCGGTCCCCGATCCCGTGAGATAGTCGTGTTAGTTACCACACCAGTGCGTTAACCACGATCATATTGTGACATCCAAACGGCAAATCACATTGTCTTGCGAGACATACACGGATTGCCCGATAACCTCGATAATGTGCACAAACAGCTTCCCGCCACTTCCATTCAACTACCTCTTGATTTCGAGATTCTCAAAGAATTCAACATACCTGTCCAGTAATGTAGTGATTAGTGGAACTTGGGCGGAGGAGTCACATGACAAATTTATCGCCATTTTTGAGCAAGAAAACGATTGACCGTTCATATATAATAATTCTGTGCCGCTGAACGTGATTTAAATTTCACAGTCGTCAATACGGTTGTCTGATGAGAATGTAGATTGAATCCACTTCAACAGCATAGCGTTTGTGTGCATTACAGGAGTCCTGGTTAGCGCATTTAACAACTGTTTACATTGTATTCGTCTTGTTATGTTGTTTTATTTGTCCATAGTTGAGACATTTAACAATTTTGCAAACTTTTTCAGTGGTGCGACTCGTTTTCAAGCTCTCTACATTGTTTACCTTTGATGTTTGTTCCAGATGGATTCTCATTACGTTGCTCGATTAATGCTGCTTGACATGCCTCAGTTTGTTGAGATCGACGTTACCAAAGTTCGAAGCCCACAATTCGCAGTAATGTCCAGAATGGAGAAACATGCCTATCGGCAAAAAATATTCACAACCGTCGAAGAATTCCGTGTGTTTTACTGTACAGTATTGCTTACAGACTGTATGCATCAAATGCAGACATCCAATCTGTCTGTCAATGAAACACTTCATAACAGTGACCCGAGAATACGATCTGATTTCGTGGTAGTTGCAATCGACAGCACGGTTGATAGTGACCGTTCACATGGAACAGTCGTTCACATATTTTCCACCCGCAGACCAAACAATTACTACGATCGATTAAGGGTTAAGCAGATTAATATTTTTGAGCGACTAAATGGACTCAGCTCATTGATCAATATGTTCAACGTGAATAAGATGTTGGACCAACAGGACACTAGTCTCCTTGCATTAGAGATTCCTCGGGCTATATTTAAGCAATTCGGAGTTCACCATGCGTCCATTGAATACGAGGTACGTCACCAAGGTAGAATTGAAAGTGGCCACAGTGATTGTATTTTACTGTACACAAGATATGCTTCAATCCGAATAGACCCCGAGGTGGTTTTGATTGGCCAACCAATCCGTTTGAACAGCTTCAAAGACATACTCCAAATTATATCACAAAATCGAACTGGGCAATGGCAAAAGGTTGTGTGGGTTCTCAAGCGAAAAAGTAATTGGGAAATCATACTCGCCTACAGCTGGCATTTAAACAAATCAGAATATGGCCCTGGATTTGGACCTTCATATGCCACCTTCGTACCACCTCAAAATGGAAGCTACGGACTGACCCTCATTTTACGCACTTGGTCTAGCTTGTCTCATGCAACGTTTGGCTGTTTTCTTGTGTACGAAAATACTTTCATCGACCAGTCGAGTATTAGCTCATTAGGAAATTATTTATACATGGAAACCAAACGGCCAATCTGTATTCTCAGTGAACTTGAACGTCCAAGAATTACGTTCAACGGCTCACTTTACAAACATGTGAAAGCACACAACGGTTACCCGGTAAAAGTTGTTTTGGTTGACAATTTGGAATCACTAGCTCAAATCAGTTGTAAGCAGAATGTTCTCTACACCAAATGTCATGAACCCTTTAAATTAGTATCCCATTTCACTGTTGAATTACACTTGAAAATTAAAAAAAATGGCAGTGTACACTATCTACCACTGTATGATCAACGCGATGATACGATGATTCAATCACGCACGTTCATTTACGGCACTGAGTTCATTCGCTTGATGGACGGTACATGGCATGGTGCCATTTTGAGCTGTGAGACAAGGATAATGTCTCAAAAAAGTCTGGAGTATATGAAAAAGGTACTTCGATCAAGTCTTATCCAGTTACACACACCATATTCTAAAATCCAAATTTTACTTGACGGAATAAAACCACTGAAACCAAACAGTGGTATTGTACGTTTGGAAAGGCAGGTAAATCTTACCTGTTCATCCGATACGAATGTAGGTAGTTTTTCTGTTCGTTGGTTTGTTCAACTAACACATTCGAGGCCAGCTGGAACCATTCAAACTATACGAACCGGTACCTATGGGACATCCCAACCTGGACAATCGCTGAATCTAAGTCTGCCGTATCTGTTGACTTTGGAAGAAGAGATCTACACAGCCACATGTGTATTATATGCTCCGGGTGCTCGGTTGCCCAATCCAAGCTCGGTAAGTAAACGTCTAAATTAAGTAGTGAGTTTAAGTAAACGTTCAATTGTTTAACCTACTTATATCAGGTAGTTCACTAATAGCCCAGATAAGTAATCGGGAGTACATATATTCCTGTACTTATATGTGGTTCATTTAACTTGCACAAAGTCCACGCGTTAACATTTGACAAAGAAAAAAACGCATTGATGATATCCGTCGAACTATACGGTATGAGAACTTGGAATCGTATCCGCAACCCTCTAGTAGATTTCACCCACATTTGGCTGATTAGTAAGCAAAGCATGAGAAGCGTGAAACGATTATCTGCCTTGAACTACTGACTTACCTACAACATTTGGTTAGTTTCCACGTAGTTTATTCAACACCGTTTACCGTGACTGTATCCGTCTAGGTCTGGTCACTTGGAGTGTTCAACACCGGGGTGATGCTCTGCATTGTATTACGGCAGACATCTGCTACGATAAAAGATAGATATCCACTTCGTAGTTTCACCGGACACTGCTGTTCAATGATTCCTAATATTTTCAGTTTGTAATATGAAATACAACTTTTGCTTGAGTAGTTCGAATCAACAGAGTGAATAACGTGGTTCAAACATCCCGATTTGTGAGAGTTCGGATCTTTAACAGATGGAAGATAATTGATTCAGCGTGTTTAAGTTTTGAAACGATATTAATACTGTACGTAGTGGAAAGGTATGCCAACATCTTTCCCGTGGTTACTTTAAAAATGAGAAATTTGAGTTTGTACTGACGTCGAGCTAATGAAATGATGGTCGAACAGCATGATCGGCAGTTTGTGAACACCTGTTCGTATCGGTAGCTAACTGAGTGGATAGAATTATGTCAAGAGCAATCCAAATAAACAGAGTGAACCGGTGGGAAACTTTAAAATCAACAAACTGGTTACCGAGTCGCCACTACAAAATCATCGACGCCTTAACTAAAAGATTCTTAACCCTTCGCTAATACACTGTGGAAAACAGATAGGGAAAAATGCAAGCGGGATTCACACAGTCCTTGACAAATCGACTGACTAGTTGGAGTGGAATAGAGTTTCAACGCCGGGCATAAAACGAGAGTTTTCGGACAATCGTGAAAATATCAGTGACATGAGGTGATCTTGTCATGTTGTCACTCAAGGTAACCCGCAGATATTTATCAGCGGCGAATATTTTTTCAAGTTCATGAAGCGAAGAGAAGTTGGTGAAAAGTTTTTCATATTGATTCACTTCTATGGGTGAAACCAAATTCTTCATATATATATATATATAATAGACTGATTGCGGGACTCTGACCAACTTGCTGGCTCGGATAAACTGTTTGTCGGGACGGTGTCAGAAATTCTATTTGGGTGTCTGATGAGTAGCATTCCATCATTTGCGTATTCGATTACAAATAGCTGGACGTGATCTGGCAAGTTTTCGATATGAGGTAAAGATGGGAACGACAGTGGATTGCACCATGGTCGCTGATGAACAGTAATATCTAACCACCAAAATCACTATGTCAGCTTTGGTTTGTCAAATGATTATGTAGTGTTCGAGGTTATCTAAGAATTTTTAGTAATGCCCCTCTATCAACTCATCCCAACGAATCGCTGTAGTCAAAGAAACGTATTCGGAAAGTAGTTCTGACTGCATTTAAACTAGTGTTTGACTGACAGATCTAGTGAATACAGAGATTACAATCGCTTCGGACAAACAGGTCCAACTGGACTGGAGTTATTCAATTGCAACAGGCGAATAAAGGACTAGGGAATAAGTGAATTAAAGCGGAACCGATGGTGGTCAACAAAGAACGAGAAGGCCGAAGGGGGGAAACACCAGACATCTGTCCATCAATGGGTTCATACGTTGGACATCAAGTTTCTAAGAAACACCGCGGTCGTTCAGACAAATTTTGTCTTACTGATATTAGTTAACAGCTTCCCTGTGACAAATCCATCACAATTTAGAACATCATTTTCTCGGTCGTGTTAATCTGTTTGGGCTTTGTATTTCGACCGTTAAGTCGTCGTTAAGTGAGAGATGATGAACTGGAAGGCTAGATAATCGTGAGTTCATTTTGTTAGGAAAATTTCAATGGTGATCACTAACATCGGCCAATGAACCATCCCACATGAGATCTTCCACCAACATGGATTGGGTCGCAGTTTTGTTCAGTGTGCACCAGAAGAAACCGGACGAGTGCAACCCGAATTTGTAAGTTAAAATATGCCCAGTAAAACTGCATTCACTAAACCTGTATAGAGAAGATTAAATTAGAATGTAAAAATGGACGGCTTTGAGAATACTCGCGCCGTCATAAAGTTCAAGAAGACTGAAAGAAAGCGCACGTCGGTTATAGAATATCGGTTAAATAACTTCCGAGACGATATATGAATAAACCGTTAGGCGAGCCAAAAGATATTTGCGTGTATAGAACGTCCTGATTCATAGAGCTAACAGCTTCGCGGCCGTGATCACTGAAATTTTACCAGGAACTAGATGGTAGTATTACTTATGAAGAACGAGTACAATCAGTGTCATATATTCAAAATAAGCCAAGCATGACAGTCCCACATTGATAAGACCATCCAGGGTGCATGCCAGAGTTTGTGAGCATTAACAACACCCATTCCTCCGGATTAAACGCGATGTTTAAACGTGGTGGCACTCACATTTTCAACTTTATTTTCAGTTAGAAAATTCTGTTGTCTTCCGAATAGCCTGCTCCAGTTGTTATTTTGTGTTGCAAGTTCATACTGCAACAATTTCCGCAAGATGCATTCCTGGAAATTTGTTCCGAAGATTGTCAATCAGGTGAACAGAAGTGTTTCGGATTAACCTGTGTGTTTGCCTCCTATGATGCCTCCATGGTCAACCGTAAACTGTATGTAAACACACAGTCCTATCCCATAGAAAATCGCGTCAATTGTGTTCTTCACAAACTATCGACAGTACGGATAGCACTATTTTCAAAATTTCGTTGCGTTCTCAACGCTGTTAGCGTCAATGAACAACTGCCCCTCTTGTTGATATCAGAGTGTTCAAGGAACGGAAATTGACTTGTAGCACTCAAATGTGGCCGGCAAAAGTGTGGCTAGGACACTGTAACCCTAGCACTTCGTCAGGGGAGCTTATCATTTCTGAAATACTTCATAGCACACTCTCATGCAGAACAACGTTCAGCCTTGGCGAGTGATTTATCGAGGCTCACTACTGCTGTATAAAATTTTTGAACGACAGTCATGTGAAAATCCGACACAACCTAATTCCCCTAAATATTCAACCCTCTGCATTCAACCTCCCCTGATTCTGGACGTTAACTGGACCTTGACCTAGACGATTTTGTTTCGCCACGTCAATTTGATGGTTGTGCAAATAGCCAGTTGTCAGTCACTGTACTTTACTTGATTGGTGCGTGCACCCCCTTTTTGGAGCTCGGATTAACCCCAGTGTTTTGAACCTGTTGACTGCTCGGAAGAGCTCTTTTGGGTATGAATGCCTTATTATGTGATTAAACTTCATATTTAGCCCGTTCAACAGCAAATTGTGACCCATTACCCGAAAACGATCTGTCGATCGAAACTATTGAGGTTGTCTAAATATTCACCTTGATAATTTGTTCCATAGTACTGTGGCATTAGGATCCAATCTTGTTTTGAATATTTGGGATCATCGGTTTATCGCTACTCGTTGCTCAAAGTCTTCATGGAAGATCGTACAACTGCTACGTGAGGACATGTATCAGTGTTCATCATAACTTTGATGGTGGATCACTTTCAGAGTTCTTCTACTGGAGACGGAGACAGTACATGATTTTCGGTGACTAACTTTGTTGTTTAATCGTTAGTTTACTAATTCAATCAAAACAGGCTGGACAGATAACAATGGGTGCAAATGGTTAATCTCGAAATAACTGGACCACAAAAATTGCAGACAGCTGCCATAGATCCTTATATGGTGTTTGAACGTTGTTCACTAAGAAATTATCCCCATCCTTTTCATTCATTTTACCTTAAAATAAATGTTCGCAACACAACCCATTGAATCATGATTTTATGACAGATTAGCACCTGTGTCATTTGCTGCTGTACTTTTCTCTATGCTGGTGACGATTATGATGACAGTGAACGCGATACTGATGTTGGTGTTGTTGTTGTTGATGATGATGATGATGATGATGATGATGATGATGATGATGATGATGATGATGATGATGATGATGATGATGATGACATACTGTGTGTTAACCGGTTTATTCATGTCACAATGTCAGTATTCACAAGGTAGCTACAGAGAATGGAGTTAAGTGCTGCGGATTTTTTGGGAGTTGTTTTCAAAGTTTCATATCTATTACTTGGTTGATCATTTATCATAAGGTTAGATAAACACCAAGCTTGGTGAAGTGTCACATAGATGAATCAAGGTAGGTGATTCGGAATTGCATCAGCGGACGCATTACGGTAATTACCGCCAAGTAAAAATACAGGTTATCAAAGCTACACGAGTCAAATACAAAAGACTTACAAGGAAGACCTTTTGGAAGTGTAGCTGCCTACTATGAAATTAAACATTTTATGGATTATTTATGGCGTAAGACGAATACATAATCAGTACTTTTCTTCGATCCACTCACGTACAGTCATCGTCAAACTACTCATTTCCAACTCATTTCAGAGTGGTTGCTTTCATTTTGAACTGCCAGGTTTTTTCTAAAAAATATCCTAAGAAAGTGGGTGTAAACTACAGGGAAAGGATGAACTGAGAACTTACTGAGAGGAGAATGAAATAAACAGCCACTCTGGTCAACTTTATCCATGAGAGATGTTATCAATAAGTTGTAAAATATGTGCATCCGTCACTGAAAGATTCATGATTGTACATTGTATACGACTACATCATTGAAGTCGGACAGTCGATGATATTGCAGTGAGAAGGCGTCCAATACAGCACAGTCTTTATCGCCCAATACGCTAGTCCTCATGCCACACGCGCGCTCGCGTTTATTAGTCATCATTCCGGACCACAACACCCACAGGTTTCCGATCACGCATCGTGTGCACTTCTGCCCGTATTATGTGCGTGATCGGCGCCGTCTATCGGGGGATTTTCTGCCTGCCATTTTTCGCCCGTTGGTCCGATTTCGTTGGGCGATGGCTCGTCCGGTTGCTCTTGTTCTCCTCCATCTATCTCCGCTGGCTTCTGAACGTAGTTCACGACCGCTTTGCGATATTCCTGCGAATGTTGGAATAATCGCGCCTCCGATCTCGTCGTCCCTTCTCTTTTCCTTGCCATTTCTCGCCCGTTGGTCCGATCCAGTCGAGCGATGACTCATTCGGTCGCCCCCGCCGTCCCCGATCCGCTCATTTTGAGGTTTTGGACGTGCCTCCCCCACGTCGAGGTATTCCGCCGTGTGTTGGAATACCCGCACCTCCGGCCTGAGTATCCACCACAATATGTTGATGATCGCTCACTGTCGAATATTACTGAATCAATAATGGCAGCATTACTTCCGTTTATATGACCAGTGAAGATTTTGGAGCATGATATTATACGTGAATTATTAGTATTGAGTACCAAGTTTATTAGGCATTGTTTGCGAGCACGATTTAACCTGCCCTAGCTCGGAATCGTCAATCTTCAATTCAATGAAACGTTTTTTCACAATCTAATTAAATATAGCTCACGTCGGTGTGACACTCACATTATTACAAGGACTTGTCAGTGTTGGGTAATTTGTTGTTGACCCCTTTTCACCCCCGATTTCTTTGGGTTAGGTGGATCAGTTGTCACTGTGAAGGTACTTACGACAAGCTATAGTTGAACTGCTAGGCACCTGCAAAATCAGTCCATCATAGGTGAAATGCACGAAGATGTCAGTTAGTATTATTCCGTTGGAATTGTTGATCACGGTAGGTCAGGAATAGGTGAACAAAAAGGTGAGACTTAATTCGTCAGAGTCAAGCAGACAGGCTTGTTGAAGTGTTTCCTGTTTCGACCTGTTGATCTGTGTGGTTTTATTTTCAGTCTCTGTGGTTTCTCAATTTCTCTCAGCATTAACCACATCATATTTGCAAGTGATTTCTCCGAATAATTTGAAGGCCATCATTTAGATTTGACACGCTAGCTGCTAAGCCACATTGGAACACAGTTGACAACTTGTACTTGGAAGGTATCTCTGATAAAGGATCACGTCAGACAGCAACTTCGACTGGAATTGCATATCTTTCTTTGGACTGTTCCTGCTCATACGACATCTAAATTTATATCAGTCACTTCCACAAGTCGTTGTCATAAGTTGGCCACACAGTCTTATCTTTGAATTCAACGGAAGGAAGTTAATTTTTCCATACACCTTGTCCGTATATTCTCAGGATGTCTCAGTTGGGTGACATCAAGTGCAAAGCATAATCAGTGATTCACTTCTATGATTCATCGAATAATGTCAGCCAGGTTTTCACTAGAATCCTCGTAAAGCAAGGTTAAAAAACTCATTCAACTTTAATCGACCCAAGAGTGTGAAATCAAATGACTTTGCATTGTAAAACACGCGGCTTAATTTTCGTTATCTTCATTTCAGGCTTTTGTCAATTTCTCTCTCCCGACACTCAACTACAACCACCACTGGACTAAAGCAGACAATTCATGGATCTTGCAACACGTGGTTTTCGGATCCGTCACCGTTCTGGTAATTCTTTTGGTCATTACGTGTCCCATTCTGGCCGTGAAGCTCGCTCGAATCCCACTGGATTCAGTGCCACAGTTTAGCAACAGTACAAACGAACCATTGCTTATGAGATACGGGTTTTCCAATCTATCACAGCCTGCACGAACCTCACCGTTACGCATAATGGAAAACAGCAGGTCAACTAAACCTTCCGATTTCGCTAGACATGATGTGATGAAAAAGCAACCTCGAGCTAGATTCAGTATGAAGCGGAACAAATTTAGACGAAAATTACCTCCCATTGGTGCTACTGTGATTAGTCGTCGAACACATGTTCCAGCACGGAGCCATCGTTATCAGCCACCCAAACGGACAATCAAATTCAAGCCCAAATCTGGCCGACACAGTCCGGAGACCAATTTTATCTTGAATATTTGCAAGTATTTCATTGTGAACCCCAAGTGAATACAAATTAGTTTTTCATAATTACACACCACCGTCGACTAACTTTGATAGAACATAAAACTCTACCGTGTCGTGTACTTTTGAGTGATATGTACTGTGGTCCTGTTTGACAATGTTAACGATTGATCGTGTTTGGATTCAGTTGAACACAGATGACAGTTGTATCATACATCTAGTAGCGGACTTCATTTTTGTCCTTCCCAACTGAATTCTTGCAGTTTTTTCCTAATCTTTTCTTCTATATAAACAGTATATACTTTCGAGAAACAATATGATATATTCCGCAGCAGTTCACACAAGGAGTAACGATTGGTTCCGGCCTTTCAATAGGACAACGATCTACTAAGTCGAAGGTAGTTTAGTAAATCTTGGTGGTTAAAAGTCGACTTTGAAAACAGAACAATTGGAAGACCCGAGTCACTATTCAATCATGTGCAGTTAAGCATTAACGCCAACACATTGGAATCAGGTGTGCCATCGCAACAGACTCATATGTCGCTCCGGTAGTTGCCCCTCAGAGCCCAAATACAGTAGAAAAATATATGAATTGTGAAGTCGGTGTTCCTTGAAGTGATGGTAAACAAAACCATAGTAAACCCAGGGGTCTGTTCATCGTCTAGAACCGGAATTAGTACAACCGTCAGAGCGGACCATTATTTTAGATAAGCAATGATTCTTTTGTGGCCCTCAGAAACATTCAGAAGGTTGCTAGTTACGGCCAGTCAAAAAACATCGCCGCTGTTTTTATATGGCTGCGTTCGACTCCTATGTTGTAGTACTATTTTGTTTTTTTTTAGAGACAATGATGTGCTACACCAGTAAACGAGTACAACGACTCACAAACGCGGAGAATTGTGTGGTGTGGGAATGAGTGAGCTGAACACTAAAGGTCATGTCTTGCTGAACGGTTTTGTCTCAAACTGTTTGACGTATCAGGTGAATTCCTGTGTTTAGTGATTGAATATGAACAGACTGACATGGTTAGGCTGCGTAATGAGATCTTCTACCGATCGATATACGATCTTGTGTCATGCTGTGCACTTATTGTCTACAGTGAAGCTAAATAGCATAGGACGGGAAAGGACCAGCCGATGATTTAGCATGGTTAAATTAAATTGATTCGCATGGGTCGATCGTCGCAGATCGGGTTCGCCTTCAAGTTTACGACTTTCGCGGTTCCCAAACTTGGTGAATGCGGATGCTATGCGAGATGTCGATTAACCAAGCTCAGTGGCATGAAGGTTGTCCTTGTTTGGTTGTCGCAGCCATATAGTCGATGAAACGAATGACGCTGGATTGTGAGTGCCACCATACTTCCACTTACAATCTCTGTCTTTACGTGGGGTATGAGTATCCTCATGACTCTGGCACTCCTTGTGATTATTTTCAATCCTTCTTCTTTGTTCTTTTTCCTAGTTAAAATTTGTTCTCCTCCTCGTTGTCCATATGAAATATGAAAGCTACGGATCACACGCAGACGCTGAACAAATTTTGTTATATTACTTAGATTACTCACGAGTAACCAGCAGATATACGAAACTTCGGACACTGGTTGGTGGCTTCACCATTTGCGATTAAAGGAACGTGCTACGGATGATTAAAATGGACTTGATACGAATTTTGGCATTTAAACCAACATGAACAAAGCCGCCGTACAACTGAAAGGACATCGAAGTGACTGATGAATTTGGAACAGTTGAGATAGTTGAACCTTGCTTGTGGTGACTAAGAAATAAGCTAGACACTTCGTTGATCCATGAACTGATAGTCAGCAAACTAGAAAAAGGAGTTCATTGACGTTCATGCCATGGCGTTCAATCCGCTTTAAATAAACGCCGCAAAGTTTGTGGTCATGAAAAATTCAACGGACACATCAGTAATTCATTACTGTAAATCTTTACATACTTTCAACCTATCCATTCGTCCAGTAATGCTCTAAAATCAACTAATATCCGTACAGATAAGTGATGACTGACAGAGTGGCATGTTACTGATGGTGGGACTAAAATAGTAATGAAGAACTATGATAGGCGTTCTTATCAAATCAGCCAGATTCACTTCAGTGATGAGAAGAACAGACGATAAAAGACACTAGTTGCACTTTTGAAGAGCTCGCAACAAGTGCGTTATTAGAACAATAAAGTGAATACGGAATATAGGAATCACATTACCCAACGAATTAGTACAAAGTTGAAAATACGCATGAGAAAGACAGCAAAAGTATGTGTCATGATGGTGAGCCCTGATCTTATGTGTAGCAACGTCGTAAGGACCTAGGTGGACGTCCAAAAGCCCATTCGGGTTTTATGAGTAACATCATCGAAAATACACTTCAAGATGGAGCATGACAGAAGAGCTTGTATCACATTATCTACCTTATCATGCAAACAAGAGGACGTCGATCCCTTTTCAACAAACGACACGATCAGTCATATGCTTAAGACATTTGCACTCACCTTACAGGGTAGACATCGGTTCTCAGTATGCAATAGATTATCACTAACAGGAAGTAAACCTAGATATTTCTGAACATTTGCTCAACAAAAACCAACATCAAAGATTATTGTATCATATACTGACCACCAAAATAGACTTCGATAAGTGAACGACAGGAAGTGGTCTTCCCATCCCTGTTGAGAGCACCTATGATGTGTTTAAACATGTTCCCGACAGAAGATTTTACCGCTTTGAGGCCAAGGCTAAACCATCACAAAAGTCACGTCAAGAAATGGACTTCTACTTCCCCTGTGAATCTGACAGTTGTAGAACAAGTCAGGTTCAGAGCAAGGTGTGTATTCACTACACCACACAAAACATCTCATCTAGTCTGTTATGGATACTATAGATATAGTTCAATATCGAACAACCTGATTGGCCAATGAAGATATGGTGTACATAACTGGCTGCACTCCACACACATCTAGTCTAGTTTAAAACGCCTTCAGGTTTCGCCAAAGAATACATCAAAATGGTAGATTGAAATGGAATCCGTACGGTTTACCGTTCAGTGATGTACAAACAAAATAGTGAAACAGTTGGTGTCAGTTAGGCAGACGAGATGTTAATTTAGTTCTGAATACAACTTGGAAGGATAAACAGCCATTATGCTTACCTACTTCTCATCTGATGTGATTGGAGAGATTGTAAAATGGTTTTCAATGGCGACCAACTGTTTTCCACCAGGATTTCACCAGAAAATTTGTACGTGTTTTCACTTGTTCACTGCTAAAATACAGGATCATAATGTCGATGTATCAAGATTGACCATTCCATGCTTTCGAAAGAGTAGTTGGTGTTAACCATTAAACGACACCAAAAACCCTGAGAGAACAGGATGACCAGCGGGTAACATCCAGATGCTGATTAACCACGACGAGAGCTGACGACAGATAAAAAATGTTGACCAGACGAAACGGAAAAAGAGAATTTCCTGACTTATGAAAACGTCCTTGATGCGGAGCGGCCAGTTTATTTTACGGCATGAGATACCTTTAAGGGCACAGAAGTGATNGTGCAGGCTGTGATAGATTGGAAAACCCGTATCTCATAAGCAATGGTTCGTTTGTACTGTTGCTAAACTGTGGCACTGAATCCAGTGGGATTCGAGCGAGCTTCACGGCCAGAATGGGACACGTAATGACCAAAAGAATTACCAGAACGGTGACGGATCCGAAAACCACGTGTTGCAAGATCCATGAACTGTCTGCTTTAGTCCAGTGGTGGTTGTAGTTGAGTGTCGGGAGAGAGAAATTGACAAAAGCCTGAAATGAAGATAACGAAAATTAAGCCGCGTGTTTTACAATGCAAAGTCATTTGATTTCACACTCTTGGGTCGATTAAAGTTGAATGAGTTTTTTAACCTTGCTTTACGAGGATTCTAGTGAAAACCTGGCTGACATTATTCGATGAATCATAGAAGTGAATCACTGATTATGCTTTGCACTTGATGTCACCCAACTGAGACATCCTGAGAATATACGGACAAGGTGTATGGAAAAATTAACTTCCTTCCGTTGAATTCAAAGATAAGACTGTGTGGCCAACTTATGACAACGACTTGTGGAAGTGACTGATATAAATTTAGATGTCGTATGAGCAGGAACAGTCCAAAGAAAGATATGCAATTCCAGTCGAAGTTGCTGTCTGACGTGATCCTTTATCAGAGATACCTTCCAAGTACAAGTTGTCAACTGTGTTCCAATGTGGCTTAGCAGCTAGCGTGTCAAATCTAAATGATGGCCTTCAAATTATTCGGAGAAATCACTTGCAAATATGATGTGGTTAATGCTGAGAGAAATTGAGAAACCACAGAGACTGAAAATAAAACCACACAGATCAACAGGTCGAAACAGGAAACACTTCAACAAGCCTGTCTGCTTGACTCTGACGAATTAAGTCTCACCTTTTTGTTCACCTATTCCTGACCTACCGTGATCAACAATTCCAACGGAATAATACTAACTGACATCTTCGTGCATTTCACCTATGATGGACTGATTTTGCAGGTGCCTAGCAGTTCAACTATAGCTTGTCGTAAGTACCTTCACAGTGACAACTGATCCACCTAACCCAAAGAAATCGGGGGTGAAAAGGGGTCAACAACAAATTACCCAACACTGACAAGTCCTTGTAATAATGTGAGTGTCACACCGACGTGAGCTATATTTAATTAGATTGTGAAAAAACGTTTCATTGAATTGAAGATTGACGATTCCGAGCTAGGGCAGGTTAAATCGTGCTCGCAAACAATGCCTAATAAACTTGGTACTCAATACTAATAATTCACGTATAATATCATGCTCCAAAATCTTCACTGGTCATATAAACGGAAGTAATGCTGCCATTATTGATTCAGTAATATTCGACAGTGAGCGATCATCAACATATTGTGGTGGATACTCAGGCCGGAGGTGCGGGTATTCCAACACACGGCGGAATACCTCGACGTGGGGGAGGCACGTCCAAAACCTCAAAATGAGCGGATCGGGGACGGCGGGGGCGACCGAATGAGTCATCGCTCGACTGGATCGGACCAACGGGCGAGAAATGGCAAGGAAAAGAGAAGGGACGACGAGATCGGAGGCGCGATTATTCCAACATTCGCAGGAATATCGCAAAGCGGTCGTGAACTACGTTCAGAAGCCAGCGGAGATAGATGGAGGAGAACAAGAGCAACCGGACGAGCCATCGCCCAACGAAATCGGACCAACGGGCGAAAAATGGCAGGCAGAAAATCCCCCGATAGACGGCGCCGATCACGCACATAATACGGGCAGAAGTGCACACGATGCGTGATCGGAAACCTGTGGGTGTTGTGGTCCGGAATGATGACTAATAAACGCGAGCGCGCGTGTGGCATGAGGACTAGCGTATTGGGCGATAAAGACTGTGCTGTATTGGACGCCTTCTCACTGCAATATCATCGACTGTCCGACTTCAATGATGTAGTCGTATACAATGTACAATCATGAATCTTTCAGTGACGGATGCACATATTTTACAACTTATTGATAACATCTCTCATGGATAAAGTTGACCAGAGTGGCTGTTTATTTCATTCTCCTCTCAGTAAGTTCTCAGTTCATCCTTTCCCTGTAGTTTACACCCACTTTCTTAGGATATTTTTTAGAAAAAACCTGGCAGTTCAAAATGAAAGCAACCACTCTGAAATGAGTTGGAAATGAGTAGTTTGACGATGACTGTACGTGAGTGGATCGAAGAAAAGTACTGATTATGTATTCGTCTTACGCCATAAATAATCCATAAAATGTTTAATTTCATAGTAGGCAGCTACACTTCCAAAAGGTCTTCCTTGTAAGTCTTTTGTATTTGACTCGTGTAGCTTTGATAACCTGTATTTTTACTTGGCGGTAATTACCGTAATGCGTCCGCTGATGCAATTCCGAATCACCTACCTTGATTCATCTATGTGACACTTCACCAAGCTTGGTGTTTATCTAACCTTATGATAAATGATCAACCAAGTAATAGATATGAAACTTTGAAAACAACTCCCAAAAAATCCGCAGCACTTAACTCCATTCTCTGTAGCTACCTTGTGAATACTGACATTGTGACATGAATAAACCGGTTAACACACAGTATGTCATCATCATCATCATCATCATCATCATCATCATCATCATCATCATCATCATCATCAACAACAACAACACCAACATCAGTATCGCGTTCACTGTCATCATAATCGTCACCAGCATAGAGAAAAGTACAGCAGCAAATGACACAGGTGCTAATCTGTCATAAAATCATGATTCAATGGGTTGTGTTGCGAACATTTATTTTAAGGTAAAATGAATGAAAAGGATGGGGATAATTTCTTAGTGAACAACGTTCAAACACCATATAAGGATCTATGGCAGCTGTCTGCAATTTTTGTGGTCCAGTTATTTCGAGATTAACCATTTGCACCCATTGTTATCTGTCCAGCCTGTTTTGATTGAATTAGTAAACTAACGATTAAACAACAAAGTTAGTCACCGAAAATCATGTACTGTCTCCGTCTCCAGTAGAAGAACTCTGAAAGTGATCCACCATCAAAGTTATGATGAACACTGATACATGTCCTCACGTAGCAGTTGTACGATCTTCCATGAAGACTTTGAGCAACGAGTAGCGATAAACCGATGATCCCAAATATTCA
>QNGE01000184.1:13944-95370 GCA_008508345.1 Paragonimus westermani
CTGAATGTGAAGGCTGCGATGAAATGTGGGTGATGTTCAACTTGAAAATAAACCAAATCCCCGACTACTCATCAGTAAGTTAGCGAATAACGGAAAAGGTAACACTGAAGCTGGTCGTCCAATCCTGATGTGGTAGCTTAAGACGACACTTCGATTGGTCTATTGTTAAATCTTCTGTTGGGTCGGGGACTGGACAAGGAGTGAATCTCGTTGACTATTACCACGCTATTCCTGATGGTGATGTCGCGGCCTGGTATTCGTCGGCTACCCATCAGTGACTAAATTATGGATGATGCAGCATTTAACGGTTGCCCCACAAACTTGGCTGAGTCAGAATAAGAAACTGCGCACGGAGCTGGCAGTACAGTCCTTTGTTCCGTCTGAGGTGATAAAACTGAGCTGATTACTGGATCAGATGTATATCTTTTAATTGACTAACTAGTGACGACTAGAAACGAACGTTGATCTCTAAGATCTAGTAACATGCTGAAGCCCACTAAGAACGTGGCACCAAGACGGCTGTTGAGACGTCGGCGATTATTAAGATCCATCTGAAGGGACGACGAAAATCAAAATGTAGTGACATTGGACTGGAGCAGTTTTCTGAATGATGAAGGTTCAGCTGGTCAAAGCCCACATGCGAGGTACTACAAACCGAATTGCGATCGATCGAGGCCAATCAATCAGGAATTTCGATCAGCCGATATGTTGATTAATGTCGTTCCCCCATAAGAACAGTGCTATTCTTCCAATAAATTGGGACCGCTTAGTGCCGCCCTGAATTCAGTTGTGAACTTTCTCGATTTGGTAGCCCAGCACGCGATAGAGGGTCACTGATCCTTGCCTGTTAACACCAGTCGTTGTGTTACTAGCGGTAAGTAGGACAGTTTCACTTAAACCGATTCTGTCGTTTAGAATGGAAGGGATCACACTGATTTCTGCTCCAGTATCAACTAGAAATATGCAGCTGAATGTGACATATATGTAGAATAGCCGGAAACAATACCAGCTGTAGTCGTCGCCATCACTGACTGGCTTGGTGGATTGTGAACGAGATTTGTGGTTTGAATTGACAGGGCTGACTGTACTTATACGCATCTGCACCAAACCTGGAGTGTTGCCAGTAAAATGTGTGAATACAGTTGCTGAGTCAATGTGTTGAAGTTTTAGGAAATCGGTTATGAATCCTTGGTTTTCGTGAAATTTTAACTTCGTAGAGTCACTGTTGACAAGGCAACATTTCTGTTACAACATCTTTTGGGGTATGAAGGTAAAGTAGAAATTATCAAAAGTATTAGGTGTGTTCATAGTGTCATCAGCCACTCCACTTAATTCACGTAGTGGCATGTTGTCCCCGGATGACCGAAGGCTACGGTCGGCATTAGTTAGGCCTTGTCTAAATAACTCATTGTTAATGAACTTTTCACCAAGTAATTGTTGCGCCCTCTGCAGCAACTGAAACGGTTGGTGATTACTTGGCTCTTCAACGCTGATCAGAACTTCAAGTCTTTCTTGTTTTTTCAAAGTGCCGTTGCGCGGTTGAACAATGTTACATTTTGTTGTCATCATGGCAACATGGACAGCATTCTGAAATCGGCATTTTACGTAGTTCAGGGTTGAAAATTTTCGGCTGATCAGTGTGTTAAACTTTTCACTTCCAGCGTACCTGTTGCATTTTTTAAAAGCCATCACGCTCAAATCTTCATTAGCGAGGTAACTTGATACCCGTCCTATGATTGTGGACTTTGTACTTGTGAGCTCTCAGTCTCCAAGTCTTAGACATGCACAATGTCAGTGAGCGCATGCCAGACATGAAAAATAGGCATCATTATTTTGATTAGCCAACGTCCGCTTTGCTGTGCATCGATAAGTTTTCGAACAGATAATCCCACTTGTCAAAGTGGCCCTCATCATATAGCTTGACCCAGTGTCACGGCCTGAGTAATGTACTCGACCGGGCAAAAAAGTGTCCCGAATAGGTAAGAGCTTTTGGTAGAATATATCGTATCGTCAAACCAGCTTAACTCTCAAATTACTTCATCTACACGCCGTTGCTGCTGACACGACTGAACCACTGTCTCCCTCTGACCTTGAAAAGTGCATACAATCATAAAATAGTTCGTCACAGTTTTCATAAGCAGGTATTTTTCCATAAATTGTTCCTAATTGAAAGCATACTTCACTTGTTCCTTATCCGTAGTTTATTCAGTCAAAAAATATTTTTATTCTTTTCAGTCAGAATTTCTTGTTCGCTAGAACTGTATTGAACCAGGCGAGCTATCGAACAGCATAAGACAGTTTGATTGAGAAATGATGACTGGGTAAATAACTAGATTCCCGTAAACGACATAAAGAGTAACTAACAAAGGCAACAACATTATCGCACTCTCTGGTGACATGAAGGTTCAACCAAATTGAACTAAGCCTGAAAGAAGGCAATTGGCGTTGTACCAACCTCTGATTAAGGTGGATTGGGTGCTGTTAACCATTCCATTCACTGTGTAGCCTATGAATTTCAGCGATATGTCAATGTCTGTAGAGTCGGTAAACAGTGAGAGGGGACCTTAGCGACCGCAGCAACATTAGTAAGGCTGAACAGCCACTGAGATGAGATCTCTCCGTTTGTCGAACAGAGATGACGTGTAACTGCTCCTTACCGTATTCAGAAAAATGTTTGCATAATGGTACACACCTCTGGTTGGGTGTCAATTTATTCAATGATTATTCCCCCGTCCGTTAACTGTGGGCTTATTTGACCAACGGTTACTGCGATTTTGATCCGCCTGATAGTCTCATTTGGAAAACCACAGACTAAAGATGAAGCGCTAACAACTAAACGATTGGCTACCCTTCCAAATCCCTTTACCGACAAAAAGACGAGAACAATGCGTTAGGAAAACACTCCATAGTTGGACAGTTGACTCACACAGCCTATACCGTGTATCCTGGGCATGACTGTGCCTGGTTTCCATCACAGCAGTGTTGCCAAAATACAATTCAAACTTTTGACTAAGCAACATATGCCAGGTGGGAATTAAAGTTATCCTGAATCACAGGACAGCAGGTGGGCTGTTAAACGCAAATCGATCGGCAAATATGAATCGATTTAATACTATTTAAATAAAACTAACACGTCACAACTTATGTGTGCTTTGTAATAACAGCTACCGATGGATCAGACAGTATAACCATGTGTGATTCGAGTCGCCTACCATAAATATCACCAATAGACAATTCACCAACGTGATCACTCTAGTGCAATGCAAAAGCAACACTCAGCAGTGTAGGTGTTGACGCTGAGGCCATGCCGAACAAGCCAGAAGTTCTGAAATCATAACTATTCAAAGTACCCACACTATACCACCTGCAGCGAAAGACAACTGCTACAATGGGAATTAGAAAATCAACACATCAGTTAACTACATTCTCTCCTATCCAACCTCCTCACGAATAGTGTCGTTATTCAAACACTCTTTTCCCTTTGTCTTGACAATAACGAAACACTCACCGTAGTTGCCGGTGCATAGTCCTGCCCAATATGAGATCAACGCCACAGTGACCAACACGGTTGTCTCACGAAAGTGTGGATCGAGATCTAATCCCCACCGTGGTAAGGATATGGAAAGTCTATGGGAATGCGACAACTACTCTCCATATGTACCATCTTAATTGTTCAGCTCAAATCCCTCTCCCTCGTTTTCATATGGTAATCTGCGCGATCTCACGTAATTGTTGATGTGGTATCACACTGCTGAATTCATCTTCATCACTGTTCTATAACGCATCGTGAAAGGAACACTGCTCGGTAGTTCCGAACATCGGACACCTCGTCGATCAAGAATTAATTAACTTCGAGCCTAATCTGAACCACAGGCCACCAACAAGTGGTCTCAATTCTCACGTGATCAGGTTTACAACGAATAACGAACTGCTCATTGTAAACCAATTGTGACGATGTGGACACAGGCATTCATGTTCGGCTTCGGTTATCGTGCTCTGAGGGATTAATCTTCAAAATGCGAATTTCTATCCTGATAGGCCACGTACGTTCCACGAATGGCACAGTACTGCATATCACACGACACACGTTCAAGGAAGCCGCGTGCACATGCGAGTTGGTACATGGTACTCCTCTGATGACCAGTCCACTCGAACGGATTGTTGAATATCATAATTCGGGTTCAGTCTGTGATTAGTGACTCACTCAAGCACCCACATTACCTGACATCGTTCACTTCAACACCTACCAATGTTTGTCTTGGCTCTGTTGCAATCGCTTGTTGGAAGCAACCGACTCAATGATTCGTGGATTACTGCATCCATTCGGTTCCTTTCCTCTCCCCCTCCTACCTGTCCTGTCTCCAGAGCACATTCGCTCGCCAGTTTGTATGTCCGTTGTTGTCCATCTCGTGTCACCATCGCCCACTCGTCAATTCAAAATCAGATATGAAACAGATGCTTGTCCGCATTTTATGACCAACTGCGTCGTAATAGTTGCAACATCAACGAGCGATGGGATATGGTTTATTGGTTTGTTCAATTTCATTAAATGTTCATTGTTCGTATGAGGCCAAACGGTGAACTCATCTTCTCGTCCATCCGTCCGTCTATGTGGGTTTGAGTTCCGTTCCGACCAGTTACATGCACACACACACACACACACACACACACACGAGTGATGTTATCATTTGAATAATCATTCATATGACAAATTAATGTATGGATTTATTTTGCACACTCACATCGGTTGTAAACACGTGACTGAACTGGACAGAATGATGGCTTTTAATTGGAATGTGTAAATTAATCTGGATTACAAATGTCACTCACGCTTGAACCAATGGTAAACACAGATTACCGGTTCATTATTTTGTGCGCGTAGATACAGCCGCCTCCGGCTGTTCGATTATGCATCAAACTACATCTAGTGTGTTGGACTGTGGATTGTGGTGCAGCAGCCACCTTGTTACCCGTGACCTACGGATGTTTTCTGACGGATGAATCAGCGTTGGGTTTCGCTTGGGCATCGCTTACCAGTGTGTGTGTGCCAGCGCATTTTTCTGTCTATTTGGCGTGTTCGCCTTGGACTTCACTTCCTTTCTCTTCTACTGGAGAGATGCTCCCTCAATTAAGGAAAGGACGGATAATTTCTTGAGCCAAATGGTAGCTCGCAATGAGCATACTTGCACGTGGTATACTCGTGGACAAGGTGAATTATCAGTCACCTAACGGTGGTTAGCTGAACTCTTTGTACTTGTACTCACTTTTCAACAGTGGTCGTCTGTGTGACTTTACCGGACATTGTTCGTTTTTCGATTTGCCACTTTTCTGTCCGCCTGATTGGGCACCATTTCCTCAACTTCGTACATTACGGAGCAGTAATGAAAATCGTAGGCAGTGGGATAGTCTTTTCACTTTAGGCAGACTTAAAATTTCTTACAGAGCTATGTCGGTGAATCAGAGCATTACCCTTTCATGGAGTTGTGACAGTACACATAGTAGTTATATTAAACACGCACACAGTAAGTTTTATGGCCCAAATTGCTAGAGTTGTGATCCAGTCAGACTGACCATTTTTTCGCTGGACCATTTAGCAGTTAAATATCCGAACTGAATCACTGACAAATTGTTGCGTGGAATGTCTTCATCGTTGTTGAATATGTCATCTTTGACACCCTGAAGGAGTAAATTCGAAGCTATAGTCTTGAGTCGAAATCGCCATTGTTGGTAGCGACGATCTCGAGGTCGATGGAATTGTGCTGGGTCGGATGAGGTGGTGATCGATTGAATGACAGTCATTCAGGAACTGTCATCTGGCCGGCTGGTGCCAGAATGTAAGCAACAACACTGCCAGCAGACCGATTTACTCACATTGGATAGGGATGTGTGGTGTTGGTAGGTTTCGGGCTAGTAGTTCGCAAACGACAGCATGTGACCGTGTGGTCATTGCCTGTAATGACAGCGGAACAGCCAATAAGGAATGTCTGGCTTACCTTGCTTTCACTGGCACGACAACTGTCAAACCGGTGAGTCGTCCGCGGCTCAAGCAAAGAAAGACGTTGAGGTGACCATCACCTGCCTGTTTCACATTATCTAAACAACTGTCTAACGCAATATCACCTGTAAAGTTGTTTGTAAACCGAAATTCAAAGGAGTTTTAAATGTGTCCACAGCCTGTGCCGATGCATTGAGTTCGAGTTGACTCATTACCTGCCATCAGTTCCGCGAACTCGATTGCTGCATTGAGGTAGTCAGCTAATGCATATGCAGAAGTGTAGCAAGTTGTGTACGTGAGCGTCACCTTGTTAACCTCAAGTCACAAACAACCAGCTGATATTGACTGTCCCGGTTCACGTTGTTGTCTAACACCTTGGACGGATCGAGTGACGGGTAACACAGGAATTCACTCTTTGACCATGATTACGAGCTATCTATTGGTTTTTGTAAGATCATGACTTGTTTTCTTATAGTGGATGGGCCATTTAATGTTGTTTTTGAAAGTAGTCATTAATCTTTTGTCCTAACAGGGTGGCTTGATATTGTAGCTTACTTGATCATCCTCACAACTGACGCTTTGTACAGGATGAACTTGTTTGGACTTCTGTGGTAGGTTTCGGCAAGCCTGTATCAGGAATACTTTAGTGTCACAGCATCCACTCGGTCAGTAGTCTATCATCGATTCATATGCTTGATAAACGACGAAACAGCGTGTGAATCAGTGACCCGCAATATGTTAGTTAAGGTGAGTACAGCGTAAAATGTCACTGTTGACACTAGTGCATCCGCGACATTTGTACCCCAAAACAACGGGAGTTGCTATACACAACCTATACACAACCATATAAGTGATTCGAAGTCGAACGTCTAAACCATTGCTAACCGGACTGCGAGCAGTGTGTGATCGTGTGTAAACGTCAGTAAGCTACTATATTGGATGCTGAGATGAACACTGATAAACAGAAACACACGACACTCCGCTTTGATTCACAGGACTATGGTGTTTCCTGTTTCACATTGGGCTGGAAACAGCTTTTGTAGTTCTTCTGTTCGGCGAACGTAAAACCAACCATCGAACACTAATGCAGGGAGGAGTAACGGAAGTGAAAACACTGGACGTAAGTTACCACCTCAACTTAATTCAATCCAAGGATCCAGATTTCACCATCTTTGCTCAACTTCTGTAGATTCAAAGTAATCACAAAGAGATCAGAAAATCAAGATGTATCTGAAGTAACTGTAAAAAAGTGAATGTTGATGCATCGTTTATTTTAATAAACAGTCATTTTCTTGGATGGTCATGGACAACAAAGTCCGCAAAATGTTTGTTTATGTCACAAAAGACGCTGGTTCTATTTTTCATACCCGGCTGCTAGACGGCAGTTTTTTCCTGCTGGACAGATGTGTAAAACATGGTATAATTATGGAGTATTTCTTCTATAGAATTCGCACACAACTGCCACCAGGCCGAGTATAAACATCTTCCGGTTAACTTTAAAGTCCAATACTGCTTCATAATAAACGCACGCTTCAAAAGCTACTATAGCAAAGTTTCTCAAACATCCGCCGTTTGCTGAGCACGTATGTTAAGGTCAAACTGGTGAGAAACGTATCAACTCTAACTTTATAAACTTCATCGAATGTTCCTTCCACCAGACGCAACACCAAGTCTACTACCAAAGATTGTCGTTCTGCCGCGCCAAGTCTTGCGTGTTCACATGAAAAAACATGTATGCGTACTTCATCCTACTATCCGCCAACATCCGAAATTTCATTCTGTACTTCTCTGGTTCGTTCAGCATAAATGCAATTATTAGTGTCCTTTTTCACTGGCGTTAGTTATGCATTAATCATGGCACAGAAATGTGGACTTTAAGCAGTTGTTTATTTTGTAGTGAACCCATCGAAGACCTTGTTTCTGAGCAAACGGATCATCGTGTCTTCATCTGTGACGACTGATCTAATGGTCAAAATGAAAGTATGTCTTTATCGCACAAAACCAGCTTTGAGATACAGCCTGTCAGAACAACGAATCCCGATTTTCATCCTCGAAACACGTTATCAGAATGGTCTTTTCTATGCTATTCTGCAGTGGTCTGTAGGCCACTAAACATCTCCAGCTCCTGCAGGGAGATCGTGACTCCAGATTATTCAGAATGATTCATGATAGTTCGGAGCGTAAATTCATCGAGGACAAATGGGGATGAGTCATAAGCAATACTGATGGAATGAATCTACTTTTTTCTTAGTCCACGAGGGACGGAAAATACGTCCGGCGCATGTGTTCGAACACCGCGCAAACTCGTATCTCCCGTTTTCAACCTACATCAAATTTCAACTGCAATGGAAACAGTGAGGCAATAAAATATAGTTACCAATTTGCCTGATGTTTCCCTACTCCGATAATCGGGTGTCTAACAAAATACCTGGGATCACCTAATTAAGGCGATTTGAATAACTGTGTTTTGGATATGGTTAAGGAATGCCAGGACAAAGGACTACACAGTATTTACGTTATTGACGAACGCATTGTAGTGGTTCGCTACCTCACACTGTTATTGCGTTAAATAAGGCACTCACTGTATCGTATTTCATTTGGCTAAAAAAACTACTTTTAATTGTTTTGGAAATAGAAAGTTATTCGCTTCTAGCAATAACAAACCAAATGATGAGCATATCAATGCTCCCCGCAGTACGAACAAACGCAAGTCGTATTAAATGTAAATCGAATTGCATTACGAGTAAACGGTTACTCGAATGCAGGACAAAAACCAACTATTTGGAACGATTCGATTTTGTTTTCACATCAGCCAATAGTTTGTAGATTAGTTAATAAAATGACAACTTCAGCAAACTCAGTAGATCCAATGGTCTTCAGTAGTTTAGAAGACAAGCGGATTCGTTTGGGACATTTTTGACTGAGGTTTCCATCTGATAATAAAGATGTGGTCTGTCTCCTAGCTTGATTCGAGTGGTGTTCCTGGCCTATCCACCGACCTGCTTCGCTTTGCTGAAATCATTTGTTTAGTCTCGAATTCCACATATGAAATAGCAAGCTGGGTTGCTGGCTGTTCTATTTGATCGTGTCCTGTGATCATTTGGGTTGGCCCCTTGAACACACTCAGGCATGTTGGTGTCGTTCGACTCAACATGTTCGGCGTAACCACCTATACAATACGTCCAACGGTTATGCCTTCGGGCAGTACAAAACAAGGGACCGACCTCAAGCCTATCCGGTGCACCGACTAGTGCAGTCCAGCTGCAGTAACCATTTAGCGTCCAATCGTACGCTTGCATCACAATTTATCCCTCAAGCTAGAGAGCCTACTGCCAGAAGATCAAATAGCACGGACGCATCGATGTGCCACACGAGCTTAGACTAACTGAGTCATGATGGAAAGCAGGCACATACGTGTCAGCTTGCAAACCTGGAAAGCACGGTTAAGCTTTTCCGAAGGCTGTTCTAAAATAATTGGTACCGTTTTGAAAGGTTGTGCTCAGAATCGCCATCACCCACTCAGACACACTCGTGGATGCTAACTGGTTGCGGCACGCTCTCAGTGCTCAGATGAATCGGTTAAACGGCGGAGATAAGAATACCCCTGATCAAACGTGTGTAGTCAATTTGATTCGACCTATGTTTACACCACAGGGTTGGATCAACCATAATCAAACTGTTGACAATGTTTTCTATCAGATGATGATAACAGAATGGCCAAATACATCACTCCTTGTTCAAGACTGTGTAACAGGTCAAAACACATCTGAACAAAACCCATATGAAATCCATTTATTCAAGTGAATTAGGATAGTTATATTACACGATGTACTGCCAGATGGCTGGTGATTAGGGCCACACGGTGGTTCATTCGTGTTAAAATTGGATTAGAATATTGGGAGATGCGACTGATTAGTCGCATTGTAAGGGAAAATCTAGCTTCAAAACTTCAATGGGAAAACTCTATGTTCATTGGAAAATAAGAAGTTGTCACAGATGAATACTTGTTTGTAAGATGGAAATTGTGCGTGTAACGAATACGTTGACTCAAATGCTTACGGCTTGCTGCAGATGTCTCACCATAAACGATGTTCACAGAGCTGGTGACAAGGTGAACAATATGAGGATCGCTGACTCAAACCACTGTCCGATTAGCTCAAACAGAACAAAAGTGTTTTTATATGCGTAATGCTTTTGGGAGTTGGACATGAAAAACATCAACATCATTTACAGTATAGAGGTGCTTGCTGACCGCTATTTTAAGTCGTAAAGGTATTGTCATGTGATATACACGTACCACATGACAAGAGCCACATCTAATCATGCTTTGAGTGTTGAACAATGGGGGCGGAAAACTGTCTATGGGATAAGACAGTCGATCGAATTCACAATTCGGCTATTAGGACAACAGATAAGAACACAAATCTACTGGAATAATAGCCGACGCAAATCAAGTTTACTGTTAGCCTTATCAGGGTGCATAGGAGAGTTTATCAAAGTAAACAGTGATCACATATTATTTGCTCTCTATGGTCATACAATATCATCATTTACACTATTCTGACGAAGGAAATTCAAAGTAGAGGGCTGCGCTCGAGGAACTGTTATAGAACGAGTAGGATGGATCAACAAATCGCTGGCCCGTTTTGGATAACCCGAAGTCTCACTGCCATCCGACTTCGAAAGGCGCGCTGAATTACACTCACCACCGAGAACCCCGTCGCCAGAAGGACACACAGCATTCGAGTGACTGCACTCCGATCTGCTATCCTGTTGTAACTGTCTGCGATCTGGTCTACTCGAGAACCACATACGATGTGGATCAGCCATAAAAAACGTGGACAACAGCGCGTCTCGAGAATGTTTTTTCGTCCTATCTTCATATGTCTTGTTCCAGCCAGTGTGTGCGATGTTGTGTCCAGGAGCACAGAGACTGCAGTCGGACTCATGCTTAGGGACCCGTCTGGTAATGCTCATATTTATATGGGTTGGATCCTTGTAACCGAGCCATAACTCCGCTACTAAGTCGCTCGCTAAAATCCCACCACAGTTGACGCCGATCAGGCGAATGATAAACAGGCCATCAGACCCCAAATAACTGTTCACGAAATCCAGTAGATCTCCGGGAGTTCGGTCCATGGGAATTAGTTGGAGTGTTCTCAAGTAGTTACGGACAAACCTTATACGCGACCGGGGAGAGAGGACACGATAGAGCCAGATTGCGAGACTGAGTAGAGTGACCGTCGCCATTGCCACGTGCCAGAACCAAAGGAATATGTAAATCTTCTCCAAGAACATATTCAGTGGTAGCACACACTGTAGGGTGTAGCTGAGATTATATACAGAACAAAAACGAATGTGAGAATTAAAGGGCGCAGCTGCAAATCCACTGAGCATAGATTAAAAACACCTAATTCAACTTAGACAGCCCATAAACCCAGTCCTTGGTGTCTAGTATGGGCTGCAAATGAAATGACACAAGTTAAGTTTTGCATGTAGAGCTACCCAGCATACAGCCCGTCAGAATGGGTGTTAGGGGTCGCACCGCCTAAGGAAACGGCAAGGTAACACCACGTCATATCGATCGACCGGCCCAGCTCGGATGGTGGTATGGTACCACTCAGCCAGTCAGATCGCAGCCTTGCGGTCGGAAGCCTGCGCCCCATCTGAACTGAGTTTTCTCGCATTGCTTTCTGATGGCCCCCGTAACGTGATTTGTTCTAACGCCCTTACTGTCATACATGGTCCTTTTGATTCGCTTCGCGTCTTGTGGGCTATGTATGGTAAACGTTCCGTCGCATAAATTTAGAGCCTCTGTGGCCTAATTTTGTCTCGTTCTTCCAATAAACGAGGTTGTTGCGCCACTTCGCTTTCTCGATTTTGGGTTAAGCGAATGAGCGCGCAGCCAAGAGTCTGATTTAACGCGGGCTTTTATCGGGGCACAGCCAGCAATCAGTGATGACGATACCCATTCCGTTTTTTGCTAGTAATAATTGCTGAAGGTGTGATCTGTTCTTAAATTAGTGCGGTTCCTTCAACGTTGGTTCGTGCCTTTTCCGGTTCTAGTGCAGTAGTTTGATGTACTGTTGGACAACAATCCACCAGCTCAGACACGGGGTTATTCACACGCTGAACTTGTTGTGCTGACAAGTCTGTGTTATAGCCTTAGTGATCGATTTTTGGCAGACAGTACTATTTGATCGACTAAAGTGACATGCTATCTGTAGGCGTTGACTGCGTACGGTAACACATTGATTCCACAATGATTCCAACACTTCATGATCAACAGTACATAAAAAAGCAGTTCGAGCATGCTATACTCACAGAACAGTTTAAGAAGCTGTATCCTTGTTATCAGTGATTACCAACCCGTGTTTATTAAACCTTTCATGGTTTCATACGCTCAAAGATTGTCACCAGAGTGTGAAGTATCCTTGCTTGTACGTTCCGGTCTCGGTTTTAGTTGGAAAGAGTTGTGGTGGTTAGTTTATAGATATGAGGGGGGGAAAATTAACGGACTTAAATAAAACGAAATTCCATTGAAGCCTCTGGTGTGCTATCATATCAGCAACGGACACCGAAACACGTTGAAACAATATCCCGTCAAATAATCGCACTTAATGCCCTATGTGACTGGGCTAGAATGGCGGTTGAAAAACTCAAAGTGAAGGTTGTACCTTACGTATTTGCTCAAGTGAAATTTTCCGAATTCCAACCGATTCATCCGCAATCACGGGGTTGAGTTGGGCCCTAATTTTGAAACATTTCTCAACACAAAGTAAGCGTTCATCCTTGAGACGTGCCAGTAGATGATTTGTGGCACGGAATGTTTTGAAGATACGAAATGGGTCTTCCCGGAAGTGTCTGCAATTCATTGGGATTTGACCCAATTTACTTGACTCTTCTGCGTGGGAAAGTATCCTGGATATCATACTTATTTCGGCGGCCCGTCTGTGGACACTTTCAGTTAATACCGAATATTCACTGAGCTATGGAGGACAGGTCTGCGTGTTCCTTTCTATGCTTGCGTGGATCATGAAGATGTGCACATTGAGAGACATTAAAGTGAGAGGTTCCACAAAGCCTTCTCAAGAGGGTAAAGGTTATTTCTGCCTTCTTAGCTATGGCTGTACGGTTTACAGGTGGATCTGAGCTGTCTATTATTAGGGTTTCAAGATCTCAGGCGCACACGGATACGGTTGTAGTGTAGTGAGGATGGACGGTCGCACCATACTACTCACACCACTATTCAGTAGCCGCACGGATCGAAATGATCGCGGGATAAATACGGGAGATATCTGGGAAGGATCGTTGGAAGCCACAATGACATTTAATGACTTTTACCACGTGATGGAACTGAGACATGGTGTCCAAATCGACTGGAGCGTCCTTAGAAGAGGGCGGTGTACAAATGAGTTTTTGTTCCTAGTCCCGTTGAGACGCTTAAGTGGTGTGTTGGTTTCTCCAATAAAACAACCTCCGTGTCATCCGCCTTCTGGATTCACAACAGTAGTCACAATTTCAAAGGGGGATATGAACGACTTCACATTTGTTGATAGTGAATGGCATTTTTTCTATCCCTTGTTAAAAATCTTTCCGTAAGGCTTTCACATCTTCCAGGCCTTACAGAACTCTTCAGAAATTTTCATACTAATAGGGGATAAATATCAAAACATTTAACCCGTTACTGTGAGTTTTGAACGCCACAAAGTTTCGTGATCTATTACTTTGAGCATTTCGGTCGAACTGGATCGACAGCTAGCTGGTCATCAGTATGTCAACGCTCTGCAGCTACCGAGAATACAGGAGGCGTTGCCTGTAGGTTTGAGATTTACCATCCGTGCGGAACGACTGTTCGTACCTACGACAGGACCTAATTCAAACGGTATAAACGATTATGGTAAATGTTTGATGTCCTTCAGTTTTGATGCATTCAGTTGTTTTTTTAATAAGTGGTCTAGAAGGCTTTGAAATTCAGGTGACACCCGATTACTTCGTTTGCAATTCTAAATAGCAACAGAAACTGCACACCAAGACATGGCAAACACTTAGCCAAATGAGCTACGAAACCATGCCAGGGGATCAGAAATGTAACATTTCGTCTCATTTATTACCTACCAAACCCAGTGCGTCGTGTGGTCCAGGAGGCGGGCTGTCCAAACAGAATTTCTCACACAGTTCACGTTGGAACCTATCAACATAAATGTTGAGCACTGAACTTGAATTACTGGAAAGTACTGTGGCAGATTTGATAGTTTAGCAGAGACTTAGATCCAGAAAATTTACACTCTCATTGGATTCGTAATACTGACAGTACATTGGTTAGTAAAACGTCTGACGCGTTTGAGCATGCCGTTTCTGTTGCCTGTTCGAATCTGGCTGCAGCACAGAATTTTACATCATGGTCTATTAAATCTATTTTGTTTCGAACCTGACGTAAATTTGCACTTACTCACCGCTACACTTCGCCCAAAAATACAACACTCATTTTGAACCAGTACGGTAAAGTGTAGTTTTTCATGTTCCGGTGGTTGATCGTAGACAGTGCTGCTTTTAACCTGAACGCGTTTAAACTGTTGTCAAATTATGTTGTCATTAGTGTAGCTTGCGGACGCTCTATGGGATGCGACGGTCCTCATTTTCATCACCGCAGAAAATCTCGCCGTCGAAAGTGTTCTGAAAGTCACAATGCCCCACAGTCCACCACTGAAATCTTTTACCACCGTTGATTCGGAGTCGCTAGGCTACCGTACGGCTTATGGACTGGGGCTGCTTTCTTGTTTGGTCGTCAAGCAATCATAGGTGAAACAAAGAAAAGACCACTCGGAATGTCGCACGTGTGTTAATACGGCACAAACATGTGATAATGCTTCAGCGGATCGTCAGCGCTGAAGAACTGCCAACAGCCAAGTAGTCCAATCGTAATGTTCATGAATGGCGAAATCAGTAGATGACGTGTGCCGATCGCCTCGAAATGTACACCTGTACACGAAATCCGAATTCCAAACCAATAGGCAGGTCTTCCAGTCGAGCCGGACGAGCGAACGGCCCCAAAACACCAATGTTACCACAGCCAAACTAAATAGCACAGTGATGTACGTGCATTTCCACTGAAGTCGCTCAGCCCATCGAACCAGTGTTCTGGCACCACGGCTCACGAACGCTAACACCTGGCTGTTCACGCACACCCCTGCTATAACCGTTTCTACGCTTGAAAAATGATGCTGGACTGTAGATGCAGATGGACAAAGTAGAAACGCGATATTTCCTTAATGGATTGTGCTATCACAACAGTTTGTCACCGAATGATAGAACGATAGAAAGCTTCATTCACGGACGAACCAGATTTCCAAATTATTAAGTAATTCCCTGGTTGGACCTCAACGAGCTACGGTTCGGAAGTACCAACTTCTGTTAATAGTCAGATTTGCAAATTATTACTAGGGTGGTCGAAAACCAAGAATTTTCCCATAGAATCTGAAGCACGTCATCCCTTCTACTCAGGTTTTTCGCACCACTGATGCATTCTGACGTCACGTTTTGTAGCCATGCTACCAAGACACTGGGTGTCGCTTGGTACGTCCCAGTTCTGTGGTCCCGTTACTGAGCCGTGTGGTTCCACTTTCAGTCAACAAGTTCAACTGGACCATTTTATTGATTTTGTGATTAGGGCAACTTATTGCGTTATTCTATTACTTACGGTCCGGGAATTTAACCAGGTTCCAGCATGATAGTTTGTCCAGAACAAGATGTGTGCGACTACTGCCTGGCAGACTGAACAAAGCAGTCTGTCTCTACATAAAAAGAGGCACACAGACAAGAAAAAAACTGGTCACCTCAGGACCCGGAAATCCGACGTGCCTTCGGTGAAACGAGAGCATCCATTCTGAACCGCCATCAAAAGCATCTACACTCACAGTCCGTACAGTCCTGTAGGAGTCGATTTGCGAACAGACCCGCTCAGTTCAATCAGCGCACTCACATTGATTTGTTATCCTAGGTCGTAATCACCTAAAAAAACGTATTATGCGAATGTTTTGCTTCCATCCGAACTGAACGGCCTTTGCATCCTGTATATGTGGCTTTCTATGATGAAGCGGGTTTCTAGAGTACAAATCACCTCAGTGTGGACAACATTCTCAAACGAGCTGTCTACACCCATCTCGAAAACGCAATAAGTTGCCCTAATCACAAAATCAATAAAATGGTCCAGTTGAACTTGTTGACTGAAAGTGGAACCACACGGCTCAGTAACGGGACCACAGAACTGGGACGTACCAAGCGACACCCAGTGTCTTGGTAGCATGGCTACAAAACGTGACGTCAGAATGCATCAGTGGTGCGAAAAACCTGAGTAGAAGGGATGACGTGCTTCAGATTCTATGGGAAAATTCTTGGTTTTCGACCACCCTAGTAATAATTTGCAAATCTGACTATTAACAGAAGTTGGTACTTCCGAACCGTAGCTCGTTGAGGTCCAACCAGGGAATTACTTAATAATTTGGAAATCTGGTTCGTCCGTGAATGAAGCTTTCTATCGTTCTATCATTCGGTGACAAACTGTTGTGATAGCACAATCCATTAAGGAAATATCGCGTTTCTACTTTGTCCATCTGCATCTACAGTCCAGCATCATTTTTCAAGCGTAGAAACGGTTATAGCAGGGGTGTGCGTGAACAGCCAGGTGTTAGCGTTCGTGAGCCGTGGTGCCAGAACACTGGTTCGATGGGCTGAGCGACTTCAGTGGAAATGCACGTACATCACTGTGCTATTTAGTTTGGCTGTGGTAACATTGGTGTTTTGGGGCCGTTCGCTCGTCCGGCTCGACTGGAAGACCTGCCTATTGGTTTGGAATTCGGATTTCGTGTACAGGTGTACACTTCGGGGCGATTGGTAATGTCAACCTTAAGTTTGGAGCTGACTAATTCATGGAGGATTAGTGGCCTAAGGCATTCCCACATGTAAATTTCCAATTTTTATCTGGAATTTCTTCCCAGTGGCATGAGTAAGAAGACTCTGATGCCTGTTCATCTAATTTGAATGTCATAGGAGTATCGCTTACAGCGGGCTAGGGCTGCTGGACAGCTGGCGGTATTAACGAGTTTTCTGTGAATATCAGTTAATGGACTTCAGATCGACTAATAGATTGTGCGCCATCAGAAATCGGCGTTGTTACTGTGGTTTGAGTTTGACACCTGCGACACTGTCCTGTAGAGTGTTGTGCGATTGGTGCGACACTATTTCAAAATCCATTATCAGTTGTTTTACTTATAACTATTTCTAAAAATATTTGTAATTCCGATAGAAACCGAAATGTATTCGGATCTTACATTCTAGTCGTGCTCCAACGATGGTAGTTTTAGGCTTAAGTTAATTCATTAGCTAGCGGCAGTTTAACAGGTTCAAATGGTGTATTATTCCGTGTGCCTACTGAAATGTTGAACTGGGTGCCTCCAGGAATTTTTCCGTCCACTTGTTTGATATGGAAAACATTTTTGGACGTACGCAAAAAATGCTAGGTAGACACATTCCGCTCAGCCGTGCAACAGCGGTCGTCGACCAATTCCAATTAAATTCACATAGTGGGGTGGGATTGGGAAGGATGTATCAACCATCCGTACAGATACTCAAATGGCTTTCATGTTTTATGGCTGAACGCGCGGTACCACACAGAATCAATGAAGAAGCATCACGCTTCAACTGGAATAGTGCCAGTGGACCAATAAAATAGAAACCAAATCGTCCTTCGAGAGCGCAAACTGTAATAAAACTTCTAATGGAAGTACGAGGGTTTGGATCATTTCAAAGTGAACACCACCCACACTTGACACAGCTTTCGAAGTGGGATGGCCTAGAGACTAACCTCAATGCGAAGGCTGTGATCAAATGTGGGTGATGTTCAGTTTGAAACAGTGTAATAAAATACTTACATATGGTTTTTCCCCAACTTTTTCGCCTCCAAATCACAGAATGTCACCCTCGGAAAATGACCCGAGTGATGCCACTCACGACCTTGAATGAGATCGATCAACACTCGGGCCCCATATGAGGTATACTTTGTGCCGATGAAAGACTGCATCAGGTAGAGTTGACCGATCACGTTGAGCAGATAGCACAATTTGACAAGTAGATAAAGAGATACGAGGAAGTTCCCCTGTTCTCGACCACAAGTAAATGGGAACGAGAATTTGAGCTGGTGGTTGGATTTTTGTGAGGTCACTTGTGTGGTTTTCGGTAGTTTAGGAGCAGTTCCGTTTGAGTCTGCTAGAAATTTACAAGTAAAGTTGAACAAAGCTACAACTGGTTAGAAGGTCCATATGAGTTGGGTTATGAGGAACGACTAAATGATATTACGGTAGATAAATGAGACGTTTTCACAGTGATTTATCACGCGAAACCTACGTTGGAGACCGTGGCTCACTGACATTCAATCAATTGTAATTAGTAACGGGGTCCATTTTCACGGGATTTTACGGGAGAAATAAAGGCATTTGCCTACACTCTCCTGTCCGTTTCGTCTGCAGACAATTGGTATTACACGGTTTACAACTACACACAAGAAGTGACTGGCAGCGAATAGCAAGAATTTTTAATAGAGCCAATGGTATGCAGTTGCGTCAGCAATAAACACTGAAACAAACTGAAGCAACCTACAATCGGATATTCACATTTAGCGACTTAGGAGCGGGATGGGATTACAGCCAGGAAATTTATTGTGTGGGTTGTCATTCACGTACGTGTTAATCGAATAACATTTATAACTCTTTCAAATCTTTTCTAGACACAGGTTTGCATAGCGTTGTCCAATATGAGCAGAAACTTTCAGTGTACAAATTCTGGGTGCACGATATCCTGCCTATTACCTGCCTCAGTTTAAGTGAACAATCACAGGCGTTCAGTCCTGTTAATTGGAATGAGAACTGCTAACGGATGGCAAGGTACGTGTCGGATTTTGAGGGTTAGGATCACGTATCCTCTAAGGTGTCTGTAATGTTCTGGGAGTTAGTCCATTTTTGCTGCCCCACTTGGAAATAAGATCTTCCTGGACCCAAAATCTCCTTTGGTGGCTCGCCTGGGAGAGAGGTTCAGAGCAGTTCGTCCAGAGAACCCTTCGGGATCGAATATTCCATTAACTCTTCCCATAGCTTTAAGGCCATCGTTGAACGTTCGGGAATCTGATTGATACAAATTGAACAGTTGATTGCCGCTGTCACATTCCTGTGGACGTACAGGTTAGTTCCGTTTGAAGAGAAGCAATACACTTGAATTTCGTCCTTGTTGAAGTCATTTGTGCTCTTTGGTCATGACTGAACAAGTTGTCTCTGTCTTGTACACATGTGATTATGAGTAACTTGGTAGTGTTAAGGTAGTAATGCAACATAATTTTGTTGGAAAGTTTGTATGGCCGCATACTCGTTTTACCTTGTGAACTACTTTTTAAGGCAGTTTATGCAGTTCAGTAGGGTTTCTATATCAAACAGAAGCTGTTTTTACTCGCTGGCATACAACAACATCGACCAGTTGACGATATGAACTGATACAAAAGTAAAGAACATGAACAACGGGTGAGCAAAGGTAAATTTATATGGAACGCCACTTTTGTGGAATTTTTTAAATTATCGTTTGATATATCTATAACATAATTATTGGACGAATAGTGGGCTTGTTTTTACTGTGTTTCGAACGCCTTCAAACACAACAGAATAAATGTGAACTAAAAATGTAGCAAGCTTCATTCCGCGGAGTGTTATTTAGGTCCACTTGTTCACTCATTGAAATGCATTCGTGAACTAGGGATTAACAGGCATCGATGTAACGGAATACGCTAGAATATGCGGAATTTATTGGTGCGTTTGTATGTTTCAGTCCGGTCCAGTGGTTAAACTACTAGGTATCACAAAATGGTAGCCGTTTCTTCTGGTAGACTTGAAAAGTAAACGGCTGACTAAACCCGGCACTTTTGGTCACTGGTGAATAGTAGAGGGTTCTATTTTCCACATAAATTGAACAGCATCCACAATTGATTGCAGCTGTCGCATTCCCATAGACTTCCCAATCGGCACTAGACTAGAGTTTCGCTCTCGTTAAAACTCGCCAGTAATGTATGTTCTTGGCACGGCCGGAACTAAGACTCCCACCATGCTTTCACGAAGTAATCGTGTACACCACTGAGCCAATGACCTCACAGTAGACACGACCGAACTATAGTGTGTGAACGCTCAACCACATTCACTTGTGAATAATGCTATGATTGTCCAATCGCCTTGAGAGAAGACAGTAGCTGTCCTGTTAACTCCAATCGCTGACCCCACCCCCCACTCCCGACTAGGACTTTACTGCAAGTTGCAATCACAGAAACCACTAACTTGTTGGACGATATTTTCTATTTCTGATGAGTACTAGGGGATTCTGGTTTTCATACAAATTGAACATCACCTACAATTGATCGCCGCTTTCAGAATCCCGTAGACCTTTTAGAAAGACACCCCCACCTTCCTAGCACTTTCAGCTTGTTCTTAAATCACTGGTTGTGTATATACGGAGTACAACTGTGGTTTTTTCGTGGCATAATAAAGTGATCGACTCTATCAGAGGCTTCCGAAAATTCAATTTATTCCACATCAGTGGTCACCCCTGCGTCGGCCGCTTTTATCTAAACGTCGTGATTGGTTATCAGATTTCCGACGTGTGAATAGTCTTCACGAATGTTGTGCTTAGTTTTGAATTTGAGATCGGCCACGTAGACCGAGAGAGTGGGAGTCATGCAGCAGGATCATTATTTTGAAGGTCATTGAAATCAACGTTATTGGTCGATAGCTGGCTTTGTGTTCTCTGCATCTATCTTTGACGTATACGACAAATAGGCAATTTTCTAAACTAACAAAAAACTGAAGCGTTTTTGTTTCTTATTTCAAACCTAACCCTTACGGAAGCTCAAACTGACACCTCTCGTCCCGTCATGATCACGCACTCGGTCTGTCAAAGTGACGGGTTTCACTGCCGCTTGGATAGCTGGCGTGTGACCGAACATCACGTGACTAACCGTTGGTGTGGTTGGCTGTCGATATCTAACCAACACTTGCCTAATTGTGTACACGAATACAGCTTACTCTGTTCAATCACCGCCCAATATCCGTGAAACAGCAGTGAGCAATAAGGAAATGTCACCGATAAAAACGAATCACCGTTCACATTTAACTGCTGATCTCGCACTGAGGCAGCCTGTTGATTCTGCACCGCCTGAGGAACGATCTGTGACCCGTCGGCGGTGGACTGCGTCTCACTGCGTGAGGTGTACCGGTCTCGATGGCATGGAGAGGTTATATCAAGTAGCTCGCCAGACGTTATAAATCAGCCCGCCGAGTCGTCAGGAGTTGGAAACATCCGTGAAGATAGCGTTCTAACATGGTGTTATATGGATCAATAATAAAGGAGATCCCCGTAACAAACCTCGATTGTGATTAATCGTGTAAACCTCAACCGCGGAGAACCAGTAGGCAGAACAACACTTGGTGCTAAATGAACACTGAATAACGCAACCGACATAGACTAAAATGATTCAAGAACTGGGCCATAAACAGGAATGATACATAGGAAAGACGGCCCACTGGACAGAATTTAGTCGTTATATCAATAAGAAAGATAGTTTAGGCACACAAGCAGAGTGAGCTGATCGGTGAGTAAGACAGTAAGCCACGCGATAAAAACTTAGTGAACAAAGGTTGCATTTCATGAAAGAACCGGCATACACATTGAAAGCAAATTGTGGTCAGACGAATTAATACCAGTTGCATGACAAAAAAAATCGCTTGTTCAGTATAGAGACCATTGTCACAAATAGTCGAATATAACAAGTTGCCAATATGAATTGGAGTGTATAGTAGGAAAGAAACGAAGGAAGGATGAAAATACAACGTATGAGGAAAAAATTTGGGACAGGTAACGGCTTGAGCCTGAACACTCACGGAGTCTACCCAAAGAACAGTCTGTGATCAGGCGAACACCGGTCTTCAGAGACTCAAGATCATGTGGGCAAGCAGTCAACGGAGCGCAAAATAGTAAACAGCTTTTTTCGCAAAGAATCGCTCGATTCCGTGTGCTCTTGTTTTGGAACCCGCTGAAAGTACATATTTTTTCTACGACCTTCCCATGTTCGTACGGGACGAATACGTTTAACACTGTGTCACTAATTTAATGTTAGACACTATTTCAGGTTGACACCACAGAAGTAAGCTACCTGGTAGGATCGTTGAAAAGATGCACTTATTCGTTTAGTATCAACTAGACTCGACGTATTAAGATGGAAATTTTCTGCATTCCTACGCCAACTATGAAACCTGGATGAAGAATGTTACTGATCGATCGGCGATTTTGATCACAACTTTTATTCAGAGTCCCACGGCCAACTCATCTAGTATACCGAGAGTGTCTCACTCCCCTCAAAGTTGCATGGCGCAGCGTCCAGATGGGCTGTGTCCGCTTTTCGCTTCACTGTCAGTTTTGTTCGCAATCCCGGCGAACAGTCAATAATTTTGCTTATCAGTGACGGTGACCAGCGACAGTCGGTTGACAACGCAAGACCGGAAAGTAAATGGATGTCAACAAATGTGTAAATCCCAGCTAACTGAACAAACTAGTGACTAAACGACTGTCATCTGTACCATTGATAAGTTTCACCGCTGGTCGAAGAGACACTATTGATAGGGACAAAGATAGACTTATGGACAAAAGAGGCGGAAAAACTGGGGGTTAGTGAAGGACGAGTATCCAACTTAGCTACGTAGGGCTAAATAGGAAAGAAGTTGGTCAAACGGGGACTGTTAAGCGTACTCAAATAACATTGTGGGTAATTTTCAAGACAGTACGACTCTTAGTCGAAGGACAATCAACTATGTGTGTTCACCATGGTCCAAACCAGACAGCTACTGATCCTCTTGGCACACAGACAACTAGCTATCATGTGAAAAGTTTCCAATCTTGGCTAGGTGGTCCCAATTGTCTGCCTTATGCGACGGAAGATGTCTGCATCACTTGGTCTCCTGATAAACGTGTTACTACCATGATCAGTCACTTCTCTACCTAATTGGGATAGTAAAACGTCTTCCACACCTTGGTTTACCCGGCCTTCTCAGTGATATAAGCATTCTAACATAATATAATGCAGTACAGTAAACAAATTGTGGATGCTAAACGGAAGTTTCATGCTGCAATAAGCCTCACACCTGAGATTCCCAGTATGACTGCTGTACTCAGTCCGTCAATTTTTATATTTAGGTTGAGTAAGATGAATGAAAAACAGACATCCATAGAACGCTGATTTTGATAGGGGACTGTTGACTATCAGGGGACAAATTTCAGTCCCGTCCATGGATTGTATGTTTTGGCATTTCTGTGTAAGTGTTGAACGGGTATGTAGCATCAGGAGGATTGTGGTGAGATTAACCACTGTAAGATTCGGATTATTTGGGACTTTGGCCATGTTCTTGTAGCTTTTCACACGTGCAGTCAAGCCTTATCTTGTCGGGAGACAATACCCCCATGCGTTAATGATGCACTGAATTGTAGAACAGTCTGATTTGTTACCAAGCTGAACCGGGAACTTGATAATAACTTACAAACCCTGTTTTAGAGATGACATTAATTGGAAGCACCTGACAGGGAACGTTAAAGGAGTGCTTTTTGTTGGTTTTAGAAACCCCTGATCGGTATGCACCGAAGGCCTCATCTAGGCACTGTTGTCTACTACTGAAGAGACCGGCTTTCAGCCTCTGCATAACTCATCATATTTCTGTTGTCACACCTATGACTAAGACAGAACAACTGTTGTGCGTAAGGCCTGGGAAAAAAGTCTGCCTTGCCCGACGAGCGTAATATTAGCAGTTTGTTAATTAGGTTATGCCGCATTCGATCCACCCTGCCGTGACATATCTTGCTCAAATTCAGCCTGTCTGATAGTCTGACCTATATATTGCGCAGTCACGTTGTATTAGTTCATTTATTTGAAAGATTCAGTTTCTTTGAGCTATCTGATTAGGATGTCTAAAAAACGTCACTTCTCACTCTCGTCAATCAATGTTGTTTGCGTGAACATAAAATTAGCCGCTATTGAGTCAAGTATCAGGCACATTTCGGTCCGACACATAATTGATACTGACAGGTAAACCTATACTATTCAAATGATAACAGTTAGTTGTACACTAGGTTTCCAAAGGCTGATCAATAAAGCGTAACAGTACCGTATTATTCATGTTTGTTTACCAGTAACGCAAATGTTGACGTAATACTGTTTTACGATAGAGGATACATTCACTGAACGCTGTCCACCAGCTTATGAGCTAATGTGTTACGCTGTTACTTTGGTAAATGCTATTTGGCTCCGATTTCAAACACTACACGTGTCCTGCGGATGCAAACGCTTACATCATTGCATAAAAACAGAGAAGTGCAACAACTGGTGGGTACTTAATGCTTTCTTTAGTAAGGGTGAAAATAACCTAATGACAGGGTAGGAAACTGCTTCGCAACACTGTGGATACGTCTCCGTGTGGATCACCTCAACTCGCTAAAAGCGTTCATGAAAACATCGTTACCTAAAGCAGCCTGATTTAGACAACTACTGGACACATCTCTATGACTAACATTTCGCTAACAAACCAGTGAGCGACTGTTAGATTAAATACAGTAGTTTTTAATCTTTCGGAGGATCAGAAAAGATTTTCATGCATTTTTTAAAGTTTGTGAGAGGTATGCAGCCTGCAGAGCGAACTAAATTTTATCAAACGTACACCAGTAGATCACTTTTCATTGTTGCTGTTACGTAGACGATACAGAAGCAGATCATCAGCATATTTACATAATATAAGCCGTTGACTTGTATAACTGGGAAGAAAGTCTCCACGGGACGAAAAACTGTAAATTTCGCTTTCAACAGTTCAGCAGGGACCCCAAACTGGGTCAAGTTGATGATCCATGACACTGCATTAGTTTAAAACGCCATGACAATCTTACTTCAAAAGTGTTTTGAATTCGAGATACATCTTTAGCCGCAGGTACCCCAACGATTAGAAGTACTGGGTTCACGAACCTTTCTAAGAGCAGATCCAAAAGGAAGCGGGCGTTGATAAAAGGAAGTGGTTGGGTATTATCTTTTGTGAACGTTAAATGTGTCCAGCTGGACAAAATAATGAACGAGTCTGGAGAAGTCCCATCGATAAAGTTGGCATATGAAGTCTGAAATAGATTTTTAATCTTTATTCCCAAGGCTTGCTCAGCTCAGATCCAACCAAATGAGTTCCATCGCTTTTCTATAGCATTCTATAAACTCTTAATTAAAAGAATGCTGTTGATACTACCATTTACTGAAGCTCTTAGTGACAAAAATGAGTCATCACACATATTGATTTTGACTGAACAGTTTATGAAAGCATTTGGAAGATCGCCCTTGCTGAAACTCAGCCCTTTTGAACAACCCTCTTTAAATGGTTGGCCCCTGTCTTGAATTGAAGTCACACTGTGGACTGAGGGTGGTAGTACGGCCTCCGATTTGCTCAGCGTGTGCAACCAACAGGTTATCTCTACGTATCAGATCAGGTGATCACTACCTAATTTGGGGGAGTACGTTCACGCGTCCACAAAACAGTTCATCTCAAGTTTCATCCTATTTTCAACCAAGCCGGAATAGAGCACCGCCTCATCTATCTTTCGGTCACGTTGGAGGAATGAAAGTGACAGATGGCATACGGATTTAAAAGAATGCGCAGTGGAAGGTGACTTGGCAGGATTGAAGGAAATCGACCACGACGGCGGTGGTGGTGATCATGATGATGCCGTCTTCTTTGTTGCTGCAGATGTGACGGCAGTCCACAATAGCAATCAGGAAAACCGTCACGAGTCTCCATCCTTGTTCTTATTACCAAGCGGGACGCAACGTTAAATAGGTCAGCAACAACATCTGCAGCGGTGGGGGTGGGACGGTGTTGCAAGGGGAGCGTCTGTAGATTGGTGCACTCAATTTGTCCAGTGCTGATGAATGATTATGCATGAATATTTGCGAAACTGACCGGGAGCACGAGCTTTAGATCAGTGCGAACGAAAATCAACTCACAACTTAGGCTGTGATAGACCGGAAGTAAACCTGATTGTTCTGAATATGAAAAACAACAAAACTAACAAGGAAAAATGAGATTAAAACCAAATTTGCTCTTCTTCCAAACGGTTAAATTAATTATTGGAACTGGTGGACTGAAATAACGAACCACGTAAATCTTCCCAGCTCAGTTAACTAAGAACGGTTGTTTACGTCGGTGATCCGGTTGGATCTCCGAACGTATAGGTCTGTGTTCACTCCAGCAAACCGACTACGAGTGTTGAGAGTCCGTATCAAGCCCCACTTTTCAAACCCACTCTTAGCCCACAAAGAACCAACTCTCCTTTGCATGCACGTTGCTCGTAAAGTGCATTGTTCTTGCTCAGACTTGTTACACTGTCGCCTACATAGTCAGAAAGAACAAAACAACTTCTGATGGTTGGGAATAGTGGTGGTGTTGTTTGTAGCTCGGGTTGATGGTTTTGGTATTGATATGTTCGCCGAGCTTGGCATTTAGGTTGCAAACGTTTCATCACCAAGCGAGGTGACATCATCAGTGCGTGAGTGTTTCGGCGTATAATTTTGAATGTGGCGTTTGGTGAAGTTGGATCGATGCCTGCTCTTATACAGCAGAGTGGGTTGACCTACTGGTCTGAATTCTGGTTGGTCGCTTTTTGTCGTGTTTGGCCTGACCCACTATTGGTTGAGTTTGTCGCAGCCAATCAGACTCCAGCCCAAGGACTCCAGGGAACAACCAATCGGACATCAGGTCAAAGCTAAATTGCGACAAACTCAACCAATAGTGGGTCAGGCCAAACACGACAAAAAGCGACCAACCAGAATTCAGACCAGTAGGTCAACCCACTCTGCTGTATAAGAGCAGGCATCGATCCAACTTCACCAAAAGCCACATTCAAAATTATACGCCGAAACACTCACGCACTGATAATGTCACCTCGCTTGGTGATGAAACGTTTGCAACATAAATGCCAAGCTCGGCGAACATATCAATACCAAAACAAAGCAACTTAGTTTTGCTACTGGCATTTTAGTAATCAATATTTACGCCACATTTTATCAATGCCAATGACTCGTCCAGTCTCTCTTTTCTGCTTAATGTTCAATGCATGAACTTCGTGCCCCGTGAGCTGGCTGACAAAGACCGAAAAACTGATGGTGAATGCAGAGGGGACAATGGAAGTCTATAAAAGTGAAGCTGAATGCGAGAGGGAACTATGTGGTTCTCAGGTCTGACCAACACCGTCTGACTACTGCTGGCTGTTCCTGTTCATATTTTGCCAATAAATTGATTGACAAGAACTCTCAGGTTTGAGAAGAACGATCTGGTACGTTAAGGAGAAAGAAACTACTGTGAAAACTTAGCTACCGGATCAACAATGACATGACGAATGACATGACAGAATGACAGTCACACTCATTGGGTCGTTGAGCTGTCATCGGTCTAGCCATGGGGGGTTGTTGTCCATGGGGGCTGTGTACAACCCTCCAAATGTTCCTTATCAGCACCACGCCTCATCAGTAAGACCTTGTTAACAAACATCATCTGGGTGACCGCTACACAGCATGTCTATGTAATCCGTACGATATATGGGTTATCGATTATGCGCATAAGTTCGAAAACAGACTTGGAATGGTCAATACATTCACTTTGACGGTTTCCTTCCACTAAATCAAAAGCGAAACATCATGCGATTTCTAATGAGTAAGGTGTTGAAGATTCGCACCTTTTACACTTTGCAAGCGGTTGCAGGTTTTCTACAAGATCTGTCCATGCAAAATGGCTACCAATGTTTTTTATTCAAGGGAAGATGCAGGCGATTAAGTTTAAACATAAGTCTCCTGTGATTAAGACATTTGCATTGACCGAAGTTATCACAAGAAAGCTCAAAAATCGTTAAAAACAACCTATCATGCCGCTCAGCTGTGCGTCAGTTTCTGTTCAACATCCGTTATCGTATCACAACTCAAAGGCAATTTCCCATGTTCCACAGCCAGCTGTTGTGTACTTTGATGAGTAACAGCGGATTTCGGTTTTTACATAAAATGAAAAGCATCCGTAACTGAACGCAGCTGTCGCATTCTCATGGATTTTTCAGTTGACCTCTTTCGAAAAGAAGCACTGGACTAGAGTTTCGCTCTAGCCAGAGCTCGTCAGTAGTTTATGGCCTTGCCGATTGGAAAGTTTATGTGGATGTGGATGCTGCGATCAACCGAAGGTGATGTTCAATTTGTACGTTATAGATTCATTTGCTTTCTCGTGTCGAGCATTAAACATTGGTCGTTCTACAAGGCAATTGTCTAACGGAGTACGTGAACATCTTCATTAATGCACATAGGAGATTATGTTACGATATGTTAACACCTCGTTGACTCGCATCGGTCGTATATGTAAAAGATGTAACACATAAATAAAGACAGACAGAGTGTGGATACCCATATAATCACACTACATAGCATATGATCAACACCATGGCAACACGACGAGTTGTTCCAACCATTTTGTACATATAACACCGGCTTCCGATCAACGTAGCCTCACCAAATGCCAGTAGCTTCAGGTTCTGACTGTGTAATGATACGTTGAATGAGCTGAGTAGGTTAGCTTGGTGTCCGGTTGCCATGAGATGTCTAGTGATCGATGATGTGAGGTTTCTGGACGTGATGTGTCACTCGCTGCGATAGTTGTCGATATGTTTCTGCCTGCGTGAACACCACCTTGACTGGCTGAACAGTAAGGTAACTAAAAAGGTTTTAGTCGCGATCGTTGCACATTTAACTGACTCTAATCCTTCTGCCAATAAGAAAGATGCCTTTCTAAACGTGTGCTCAGAAATGGTGGAAATCCAAACGCTGATCGTCTCCGAAGCCATTAGTATCCGATTAAGCAACCCTGAATCTCGTACTCAGAAGTTCGTGCGGACACTCAACCTTCCCTGGCTCACGATCAGTGAAGCCCATGATTTGAGGAGTGATTGAGTAATTGATAACAAACACGCCTCCCTAACCTTTATTGACCGTTTTTCTGACTCACCCTGGTTACCGTTTTCATATTTATTGTGTTATGGTTAGCCTGATGATCGGACACAAATTAGTAATACAAACACAGAAAACAAGTCTTGTTTGTCACTTCGTGATTCTCACGACTTCAGTGGGTAGTTTCGAACGAATCCAACATTCCAAGCTGTGTCGATCGCTTGTTTCTAACAGTTTCTCTCATTTCGACCAATGTTTGCTATGTTGTTGTTCCCATGTGCACAAAATAAGTCGGCTGCTGTCCGTGTTCATCAACTTGAAGTAACTAATGTTCCTCACTTTATGTCACACAGTTCACAGAAGAAGCATCGTGTAATCGAATTCTCACGAAGTAAACGAAAATGGCACCCTCAGCTAACCGACTTTGAAAGGAGGCTATGTATAAATCAAAGATAACTGAGATATTATTGAAGCCTTCGCCTTCACACAGACTTTCCATTTGGCTTTTTATCAATATGGGTCCGAGCTCTCAGGTTAACTGTTATTAGAGGTCATTAGTGGGACGCATACCTAGCACGACTTGCAGTTCACCTCCGGTCCGCATGCTCATGATTACCGCACCAATGACCTCAGTCTAGGTACAACCACTGGGCTATCTGGATAGCGAATACTGCTATCCGTTGTGAGTAACGTTCATTCCGTCTGAAACCAATGACTACTCATAACTAATCTAAGATGGTTGAGAAAAGTTGAGTGACTTATGTCCGTCTGCACAGAGTAGTCAGCAGACATGTAACATGATATTCCACCGTTGTTTTTGTGTCCCCATTGAAATTACTATTCACCAGTTGTTTTCCTTGACTAGGTGAAAAAGGATACTACACGTTCCAATAAACCCCCAAACACTTGTAACGTTGTGGTAATATTACTCACAAACAATTCACTGGTTTCATTATTTCACATTGTTCCATAAACTTGCTACCGAATTCCTTTTTACAACGCGCCCCGTTTATTTCGATGTCACCAAGTGTACTTTTGCACTTTCTGCCAGATCCTGGGTACAAACACTAATTCACACGTATCCAATCTTACTATTTTACTGTTAGTCCTTATCCAGCTCGACTTCTGTAGGAACGCAACCCATTTGAATCAGCCATCAGCTTGGATCAGTAGTTCTCTCCAGTTTGGACCTACTTTGGTCGATAACTAACTTCTTCACGAGATTTACGATTGTTGTCATTGTTATTGTGACTCAATATCAATCTCCCATTTGCCTAAGACGTGTGCATGTAAAATGTTGGGAGTACATAATGTACAGTATTTGCTTGAACCGCAGTGGTAAACATGTGAATAGCATATGAACGAGGTATAACGCACCTTAAAGGTAGTGGCTTAAAGTACAGATCTATCTGAATTATGAGTGGTACTAATCGGGTAATAAAGAAACACTGACAGTCGGTTGATTTTGCACATACGCAATTGGCTGTTGACTCTTGATTATTAAAGCTTCAGTGTACACCTCAGAGTTCGTGAACTGTGAGCGTTTCTTGGGGCCGCGAATGATTATGGGATAGCGATATGATTTGCGGTTGACAAACACTTTGCGATGAATGGAGCTGCGTTCCGTTTTCAATAGGTGTCTGTTACTTGTGAGTGCACTGATGCCTCCACCAGGCACTTAGAGATTTTCCTCTGTGACCCTGGTCTCACGTACTACTTCTGTCATATCGATGCAAATACCTTCATAACTGAAGGGAAAATGAAAGATGCACTGAATGTCAGAGAACATTAGACTTCGATATTTTGACGGAAGTAACGGTCATCTAGTAGTCTGTGACAGCAAAACAAGTTCTGCTGCATTGTACGCACGTTTCAGTGTATGACTGATCTTCTCGCTGCATGTTTTCCCTAACTTCCTGTCTTTGAAAAAAGCTTGATATATATGGCCTTTTGAAACATTTGAAAAATTAAGCTAATTGGAGGAATAAGTTTGTTCTATTTCTTGGCACCTTGTTTGAAAAATTTGCTAACACGAAGGACTTGGCGTAGTACCATTTGCTCAATCTGTAGTCATTCACTGAAATATATTCCTGGCGCTCTGTTAAACGGAGTACGAGCCAGCAACATCTTACACTCAACAGAAACGGGAACCAAGTTCATGTATATTGTTCAGTCCATGTCGGATTCCGGTGCACCGAAAGTCCAACAGGTCCGTCTGAACAATATCTGATTAACATGTCTTAGCATAGTCACACTCACTTGTGTGGGTAGGACTGGAAACCAGGATTACTTTGTCGATTAGTTCTTTATTGTGTGGAACCAGAAACACAAACGATATGGTCTTTGTGCAGTCTCAAGTCACCCACAATTAGAGGGATAGGTTGCTTAATTTTGGACATGAACATCTCAACTAAACAAGGTTAGGCAAGTTTTCCATGAATACATCAAATTTTTATCAGAACTCTTATACATGAGATAAAAGTCCAAATTTTCTGTGTAAAGTAAAAGTGGGCGTTTTGCATGGCAAAGATTGGGAGAAGTAAGGAGCTGGATAAACCATTATGTTCTCCTTGAATTGCTCAATGGGACATTTGTGAACGAAAGAAATAACGTTATTTTGTCTCCAGCAAAATCGAGTTTTTTGCCGGACACATCCTAACATATTTACTGTCCCGTTTACACTGGTAATGACCGTCTGTAAATCCACGCACGCTGGGACATTTGTGAGTTAATTTATGCACAAAAATGCTAATTATTAGTGAATTTTGATCGGGGTATTTAAGCAGGGATTGACGCAATAGATGAAACAAACCCGTCACTAACAGCTGGCTCAGACGCTTCTGTGATGTACTGACGATACAGATAAAGATGAATCAAATTGCGTAGTCTATATCTGGATCATCGGTATTCAACGCTAACACTCAGTAAACCAGTTGAAGACAGCCAAACGAGGTTGGAAGTGAACCTAAATACTTGACAATCACAGCCCTATTAACATACAAATCCGTCTGACGTGACGATTTTTAAAAGAAATAACCAGTATTCGCCATCCAAATTTCTTCTGTCATTCAGTGACAACGTGTGGTTAGAGCTGAGTTTCTGACACAGGTTTCTTTGGTCAGAGTCGCATGACTTGACTGTTGCATAAGTAGGGCCCTGCGGGCACAACCTGACGTAGTGAAGATATGCACCACTGACATGATTTAACATGGCTGAAACTGAAGTCTACTGAGTAGTTCCGACAGGGCATGACAGAACAGTCTATGGGATTAGAAAGGCAGTAATCAACTATGAGTAGTGTTCGATTTTTATTAACCAAACACCCTGGATAGGCATCAGTAACCGAGGAAGGTTCGCCAGTTGCACTTTGTTTGCCATCAACGATTACTGTAACAACGTGGAGGTGGAATGACTTCATCACACCCAAAACACACTAACCAACTAAACTAACGAATGGGCATTCGGTTCATTTCATTTACCTGGTTTTTTGTTCGAGGGTTGTCTTTTCGATCCTCGTCGTTTGTTACCCCATTTTGATGATTTATTGTATGATTCTTGAGCGAAGGATGGAGGACCTGAGCGATCATCCAGACGACTGTTTTCAGTAGTGGTAGTCTCGTGGTGAGTATTGTTCAATTCGCTGTATGAAGCAAACGGAGGTGGCGGGGGAGCCGGTTTACGCACACGACCTGTGGTGAGTAAATAGTCATAGTGTTCGGTGTAGGAAGGGCGGTAGCAAAGATGTGCTGCGTACTGCACTAAAATTAAAGCTTTACCACTGGTTACACTATCATGCCAAAGTAAACGCTTATTGAAAACAGGTCAGGTAAAACTCAACTTCAGAAGGTCCTCTGGATAAAAATGTGTATATGCACAGTATTTGACAACCTTGTAAGTCAGGCAAACGTATCGCTCACTTGAGCTTACGCGCTCTTTCATTTTCTCTCAAGGCTTCATACGGCCGAAAAGAACACGTTTGATTTCAACCAACTGTTTCTTCGGTAGCTCATTTTGGAGAACACCGTATACAGTGAAGAGTCATGCCAGCATTCTCACTAATTGAATTCTATATGGAGTTGAAATGCTTCAGTTACAATATTTCGAAAAATGTCCGCTATTTCTTAGCTATCTTTAGATGATAGCAAGGACTGTCATCACACGGGGCAAGTCAGACCATAAATCGTACATTCTCTTGACAGAAAACGAGAGAGGACGTGACAAATATCATATCTACCAGCTCCAACGATCGGTGATCAATTCTGCCACCGTTCGCAACTAAGTAAACGACAACGTTGTGTGTAGAAAACTACGACTGTATCAACCAGATTATTGGAATTAAACCGGGTCAACTGTTCATAAAGGTTGTATGGTATGCGGTGTGAGTGTTCAGAGCTGGAACTTGCGGTTCTGGATTTCTTCGGATGTCCGAAGAGGTCATGACTTATGGCTAGAAAGTTATTGCTGCGGTACTTAAAGATCACCAATCCTCAATGTCTTGTTAGAAGTAGGCCCATAATCTTAAGAGCGTGGAGCAACACGAAGTCTAACTTAACGCTGTGTTCGCAAAAGACACCTGGCCCTCGACGTTACACGTTACAGCACACTCTTTGCAAGGTACGTGAGAATGAACGGTAACTCAAACCTTGTTCTGCACTACTGGCGCATATCCGTTACCCACGTCTGTGATGTGATGTTAGTTTTTAATGTATACCTCCTACACAGTTAACGCCCATGTTTCTAGTCGTTGCTTTCGATTTTACGTCTTCCTGAGGTTGAGGACTGTTGTCAATCTCGAAGCGCGGGTTGCCCCTTCTGATTTATGCCACACTATGATGGATGGCAAAGTCGGAGGCGCGATTATTCCAACACTCGGTGGAATATCTCGACGCGGTGATGAAATATGGCTAAAGTAAACAGTGGATGGATTACGGACAACACGGGTGACCGAGCGAATCTTCATTCAGCGGAATCGGACAAACGGGAAAAAAGTGGCAGACGAAAGTTCACGACAGAAGGTTTCAGACACATGCAAACGATGTTTGAGTGGAAATCGCCGCTGCGTTGTGCACTCAGATTCCGGTTCATAACCGCAGATGCGCGTGTAACGTGGGAACATACATGTTGGAAAGCATGGATCTTGGCTCAATGAACGACTTTTCGCTACAATATTACCCCCAGGTCATATACTACACATCACTGGTGTTTACTTTCAATCGATCAACAAAAGTGAGTACCTTCTTACAATGAATACTATTGGGCTACTCAATTTCGCACCGAACAGTTAGTATGAGAAGCAAGAAAGCTTGAGTTTTTTGGGTACAGCATTTCGACGAGGACTGCCGACTGTGAGGTAACAAGTGGTTGACACCAGTCTAGACCGTACATCGTGTTTCAATGGATGTATGAATGAGTCTGATGAAGAACGCCACGTGAATTCCGTCGGTACGTGCAGCGAAGGAGCACGATGTGTGCACGTCACTACTAATTCCCAATTGACACACACGCACTGTTGTTCGATGACACAGTATCATCAAATCGAAATTTGAAGTATTGAGCCCGCAAAGGCCTGAAACGCGTTGTGCAGTTGGTTGGTTAGTATTCATGTTCTCTTCAGTTGAATGATTAGGCAGCTGGTGTGATCCAGACGATGGCTACATAGGCAGGCTTGTGTAGTTGTGAAAAGAAAAGTTTCGGCTCGGGCTCATAGCAGATAGGGGTACACAGGATCGTGAACGGTTATATACGGTCTAATGCTTGATATGAAAAGAATATGGAGGCCGGTGTACCTGCCGTTTGAAAATGGAAACCTTGTAAATCAGTTGGAATAAATAAACAAACCAACAAACCCTCATTGATACACTTTAAACAGTGGTCAACATTTTGAGTCGTTGCGAACTGGACGCCATCGTCGCAGATCTCTGAACAAATGAAAAAGCTTAATTACTTTGAAAAGAACACGAGAGTGTGTAAAATTAGTTTACGGAATTCAGATTGGAACCACTTCTCATGGAAGCTGTCAGGCAGGCTGTGGGCTTGTTCCCAGCTGATGACTCGACGCCGGATCATGAGGGGTCTAGGCATGTCAATGACAAATATGAAATGTCCGTTGCTTCGATATACAAACCGTGTTATTGTCCAACGTTTTCTTGAACAGGTGCACCCTCAAAACATAGGAATTAAGGTCCAGGGCTTTAATCAACATATTTGAGCGTGAAGTGGGTGTAGGGTAGATTCTTCTTTTATCAGTGGGTCGTGTAACCGTTATCGTTACCATAGACTACCTTGGTATTCGGAAAACACCATCGACGAAAACATTTCCGCCTAATTCACGACAGATCAGTAATCTGACTGAGAGACGCCTAATTTCCTGCAGATATGAGCTTCCTGGTCACATTTTACAATAGCAGATAGTGAACATGATATTTCGTACAGTTCGTATGGAATGGCTTCGGAATTCAGTGACAAGTTTCTGAACACGAAGTGATAGTTGATGTGGCAATCTTCGCTAGTGCTCAACGCTGCTGTTTCAGACACTCAAACTGAAACTATCAGGGCTGGAAAGCTGATACTGAAGGATAGTCACCACAATGAGCAGTTTGAAGTGGATTATAATGTAAGAATGATAGTGAATAAAGGACAAAAAAGCTCATGAAATGAAAATTACGCAATCAGGAAATCACATCATTCTACAAGACACAATACCTACAGATCCTTCCGAAGAGGTTCATTGTCGTTTAGATTACTTAATCCATATTTACGGAACTCGAAGTTACACTTAAACTGTCTTTCGCTAGTGGCTATTGGCTTTCAGCAAGAAGGAGATAATTAAGTATTTTTTTATGGTTTCTCGAATGAGAATGAAATTCACAGGTACTGTATCGATTTTCAGGGATAAAGGTATACTACTAGCCGAAACGCAATCCATCACAGTGCCTTTGTCTTACCTTTGTTTGGACTTGTGCACATTTTGTAACGCAAATAAACTGATGTCTAGAATCACTTTGTTCGACACTGCCCTAAGCAACTGCGCTCAACCATCTAGAGAAAACGGTTAACAGTTGACTGCTCACTAAGAATTCCGATATGATTACATCGGCGTTCAGTATTACAAACGGAAACAAAACATGACTGTGTTCCTCATGTATGCACCGCTATGAACATATCCTCCTTTGTTATACTGCTCCAAAAGAACAAAGAACTAAGGGAATACGGATGACACACGACCCCGTTTATGCACCTTACTAGTTTAGTGAAAAAATTGGACAGTGGATTTCAAGGCCAACCATGCAGACGGTGTTAGAACCTGGGGTTCACTAAATAGCGTGAAAACCATACTCGGGAAGACCGTGTTTACCAGGAAGTAACCTGTTCACCTTTGATTAACTGTTAATGGTTTAATCCAGAACATATCTCCCTTAAAATGTTCGTCGGGAAAGAACCGATTGTTCCGAATACCAGCGTTAACTGGTTACGTGCTAAGTTTATAAAGTGCTGATTCACTGCTTAGCCATGACACCTGTAATAAGCCTCACCTGTACTCCTTAGTGACGACCGGTATTCAGTGTTTGATACAACTGTTCGACCAGTGAACCGAGTAAAATGCAGCAAACACTCACCTTCAAAATCGACCAGTACACACAAGTACCAAAAATCTCATTTCCAAGTCTATTGTGGTCGCAGGTCGTTACGAAAAAGCAGCGATATCCGACTTCGAAATAATGGTCGAAATGTTATTCCGGTATTCTTGCTCAGTTGGACCGAAAAGTACAGAACCATCCATTACAATCCTGCTATCAAGCTAATCATAAACCACAAAAGCTGAATTATGGATGAAACCCAACGCGTTATTGTACTCATCGCATAGTGCGGAATGGTTACAATTTAACCAAGTGAAAGTAATCAGCTATGAATGCTCAGATTTACAGTCTGTGTTTCCCAATCGAAGACGCCGGATTTCTGTTCGGGTGTTGGTATGCTGACCCGCCTCGAGTCAGTGGTTGCACCAGCCACTTGGGGATGTGCTCCGCCTTTCTCCGTCCCAGATTTCGGCCCGTTCTGTCCATGTTTGAGTCACCACAACTGCAAGTGAACTGGCAGATAACATGAGAGGCAGAGTTTTTCGAGAAAGAACCATCGGGGCAGTGACGACTCGTCGTGTGGGGGGAAAACAACAGACGCAATTCCGCTGCAGGATACGTGCGACCAAGGGCAGATTTCAACGTCCGACTTACATTGGTTGGAAGGTTGATATAACCTTGTTTCTTCGACACTAACTGTGATTGAGAAGTAGCCGTTCGTTCCTTGTAATGAACTTCAATAAATTTGACCAGATATCTATTTGCAAGCAGAACACTCTTCAAGAGCTCCTCTCTAGACTTTAGGCTGTCGACCATGCACAGTTTCTTTGCTCGGTGGAAAATAGTTCGCACCAAACTACGTTTGTAAGCCACGGGCGCAACTGAAGAGAATTGTATGTACTGCCCACGCCACATGGCTTTTCGATAAACAGACCTGCCGAGTGTATTGACTGAGCGCCTACAAATACGGACGTCTGAGAATGGTAATGCGTTCACGGGTGACACGTAGATTTTGGCGAGTGGAATCAAACTGATGTAAATGAGTTATTGTTTTGCGGTACGCGCTTAACCCTTACGACCGAGTATTTCATATAATCCACTGATGACAGTAAAGAAGATGCTTGCACTTCGCAATGTGGCTTCTTGCCGTTTTGATGAACTGGATGAACGAACTCAATGTTTCATATTTCTCAAACAAAGGCTCCTTCCATACACTGCGCGAGGTTTGAATCGATTGTCAACATCGAGGTACAAAACGGCAAATGAACGAACTCGCGTTGGTTTGTATCACAAGTGTATTCCGTCTGGTGGTTTTCCATCAGACCGCTTCAGAACATCTTTGAAAGAAAAACTGTTGATCGGTAATGACAACTTCGTCAGGCTTACAATTTCCCACATCAGCACGGACCGTGAAAATCTTCACAAGTTTATAAAACCTCAACATTGATTTGCTGTTATGCTAGCTGACCTTAATCTTGTATGCCGTATAAATTTCAAGAACTTCGCCAAGGATACTATTAAGAAAACCATAGTTGAAACTTTTCCAAGTCCCCAAGGTTCGTTGGGTCGTACCATTAGCAAACCCAACTTTCCCAGTGATGCCTAGAAACACGTCCACAAGTTGTCAGGTAGGCAGCATACGCAAGCACACTTCGAAGTACTATATTTAGGCTTAAAATACAAACTCCCGCAGAAGAAGGTCAATCGGTAAATACTCATGTTCAGTGTGAAAACCTGTGCGACCAGCTAAAAGAGTTGTATCCCACTTCGTCAGAAATTGCAGGTTGGTTTCGTGCTAAAATGACCGGTGTTTCGCATCAGTTTATATTGTCACCCATTCGCTAACATTGCTGTCTACTCTCTGAACATTATGAAGCCATCAAACAACTGAGCCAATTGTAAGACGTGGTATTTTTGAAACCTGGAAAGCCGCTGACATTGTAATCTTGAATAAAGATGATTACATGATGAAAGTGCGCATCGTCCTGGCTGCTGATAGGAAGTTCGAAGCTGACCGTATGCTTGATAACATTCTAGTGGGAAAAAATATCGAGGAAGCTGCAAATTCTTTTACTGTATGGATATATAAGTGGGTGGGAGTATAAACAGTTTAAACCGATTGGGACTGGTAAAACGAGAATGAGATCACCAAAATTGCACCAAGTCGGTGTCTCTCTGGGGCCCATCTTTCACATAGGTGATTCAACTTACCACAATCATGTTCGTTGGCTAGTTCAGCTTCTTGATCCCATCCGTAAAACCCTCAGCTCCCATTCTTTGAAAGATGCTTTGAGCTGTATGATACTTCGGAGAATATTTCGGTGAGTTCCACATAAAAGATGTACTCAATTGACGTTGACTCGCCATTCACAAACATCCCACCACATGCAACAGTTGATTATTTCCGTAGTTTTATTTACTTTCATATTACTTCTTTATCCACTTCTGTCGACTTCCTTGAAGAATTTATTCTTATATGTGCAGAAGACATTCGGTTTGGGTTCGGTGGATTTGCTTATAAACAATCTGATAGTGTAGCAATGAACAGCCCGTTGGGCCCAACACTGGTAGATATCATACTTGGATTGGTCGAAGATGGACTATCGGATTGTATTGGCCGTTCTTTACTTTATAAGTGGTATGATGACGAAGTTCTAAGATTCACCTATTTAGATCATCTTATAACCCTTTTACATCAGTTTGATTCCACTCGCCAAAATCTACGTGTCACCCGTGAACGCATTACCATTCTCAGACGTCCGTATTTGTAGGCGCTCAGTCAATACACTCGGCAGGTCTGTTTATCGAAAAGCCATGTGGCGTGGGCAGTACATACAATTCTCTTCAGTTGCGCCCGTGGCTTACAAACGTAGTTTGGTGCGAACTATTTTCCACCGAGCAAAGAAACTGTGCATGGTCGACAGCCTAAAGTCTAGAGAGGAGCTCTTGAAGAGTGTTCTGCTTGCAAATAGATATCTGGTCAAATTTATTGAAGTTCATTACAAGGAACGAACGGCTACTTCTCAATCACAGTTAGTGTCGAAGAAACAAGGTTATATCAACCTTCCAACCAATGTAAGTCGGACGTTGAAATCTGCCCTTGGTCGCACGTATCCTGCAGCGGAATTGCGTCTGTTGTTTTCCCCCCACACGACGAGTCGTCACTGCCCCGATGGTTCTTTCTCGAAAAACTCTGCCTCTCATGTTATCTGCCAGTTCACTTGCAGTTGTGGTGACTCAAACATGGACAGAACGGGCCGAAATCTGGGACGGAGAAAGGCGGAGCACATCCCCAAGTGGCTGGTGCAACCACTGACTCGAGGCGGGTCAGCATACCAACACCCGAACAGAAATCCGGCGTCTTCATTCTCTCAAAACACCTTACCACAACAGGTCATGTGGTTGAAGCTGTCACTTCGTTCCTTGTTCTGTGGCGCAGTCGCAACCCTAGGTTTTTGACCTTCTCCGAGGCATCGTTGATTAAGCGTCACGCACGGCCCTTTGTTGGTAAAAGTTGATGACGCACTGAATTCCGTTCTGTGGCAGTTAACCTTGGTTGCACCCAGGTGATATTCGTTTATCTCATCGTTTTGCCGCTACGCCCTTAACCCATACAACCGACTGATGAGGCTAAAGGAGATGCTTGTATGTCTTTTTGCAGTCTCGATGTGCCTGACAGTCACCCATGTTTTTAGGCCACTCATCAGATTGTGGTTGTGCCTGTTCGAACCGATGTTTATTTCAACGCTTTGTGATTTCCATTTTCAGATAATTTCTACTTTTAGAGTTAAAAGCACTAACTCTTTGATCCTTCCTGGTCTCTTGCACTCGGCTACTCTGATCCAATTTGGTTTGTATCAATTCAGCGTTTTTCATTCTTGTAGCTGGAAAGCTGAAGAGATGCGATAAACACTAGTAATGAGCATCTGTGACTTGTTGACGGAAAGGGCTCGTTGTTTCTGGCTGACCTCCGTCGTCCCAATTGGGAAATAAAACTGGCATACCAGTTTAAACGTCACATGGGCCCTGCCGAGTTTTTGTGTGTCTACTAGCTAGTTTATGAAACACAGGCTGATGAGCTTTGACCCACCGCATACAAACAGAAGTATAGAAGGGCTGAGTGAAAAAAGGCCACAGTCTCTGGATGTCGTCTGGTTTCAAATGGATCCTCGCATTTGAAGTGATGACCTGGTCGGACATGTTTATCTGTCAACCCCATATAACCGGTGCTTCCACACATGACGTAGGCCTTCATTCAATATCTATTTCTAATGGGCTCCTCAAAATAAGCCTGTTCGCCATGTACTGTCGGTTTGTCAGGAACTATCTTGTTTTGTGCCATCAACCAAAGCATTGCCCGCGGCGTCGCTTGAGACGGATTCTTACGTTTAGTTGGAATTTGGCTATGTATTCAGCGACTGAAATACAGGTCATATTCTATCATTGTTGAGGTATGTCCAGACTTCAATGTCGCGTTTGAATTTGTAGTTAGAGAGGCACTAACATTATCTGAAACGAACACCTGATACATACATTCACCTTGTTATTCTAAGTCTGTACTTAGCGTGGATATCTAGACAACGGTGAATTGGAGTATAACGCATTGACGTTAAACAAGCAATTCGTGTCTTATTTGAACTCATCTGGTGGAGTCTGACACAGTGAAACCAAACAGACCACACCAAAGATATACACGGATGGCAGTGGTCTTAGATACATCGTGTGGGAAAGACATCCGTGAGTGTGACTATTGGTCTGCAGAGCAATAGGAGAAGACCACTTCAGTCATTCTAGCGGTATACATGTTTCCATCGTTCCAGGTTAAACGAGAACAGCGTTGAAATAAGTATAATCAATTCGTTACCATCTTTTACGAATAGAGTCCAGGTTTTTGCCAGTCCTTAGATGAAATACTATATGTGAGAGAAATTTTCACTCAGGGCGCTAGTGCTTTTGGTGTTGTGCTGTTACCTGTATTGACTGTTTAGTCTAAAACTGTACATCAAACCGTTTAAACCTAAACTATGATCCCATCACAAGGATCAATCAATCTAACTGGGAGAGGCTGTCCACAAGCTTCAGACATGAGTGTGTGTACGTAATCCTTTCCAGTTAAACCACGTACAGTTGTGTTAGATGACAGAAATGAAAGTCCGAAAAACAGATGAAAAAGCGTAACCTCCATTGCGGACGCACTTGTGTAGCTTTTACGGATTTCATTAAGGAATTTCATTACGAATTTCATGTCATTTTTATAGTTTAGGGTAGTTCAGAATGAAATCAATCAGGTAAAACAGTATGATTGACATTTAAAATTCAACAAAAGAACGTCACAAGTAATTCGTTAATAAGCTTAATGCCTCTTTAAGAAGTATTCGTTTGTACGTCTGAGTTGTAATGCCACGTTGGGAGATTTGAAGCCATATATTTGGCTCGATCACTCACTAAGCGCCTCAGGTAATATAAACGGGCAGAACATATGCTGTTTGGGTGCATGCGATCTCTCTCGCTGGTTCAATTTCAGTTGAAATCAAGATTTTCCACACAACAATCTCGTTATGCTTAGAAAGTCTGTTCCATTAGTTACTAGCGCCACAACCATTAGACTCAGTAACAACGAGTGGCTGATTTCAGTTTCGGCTGCTCAGGAAAACCATCTTGGCAGTCTATTTCGTGGACCACTTGTTCGATATCACTGAGGCTATTTAAACCATACACAAAAATTCTAAGCTGTTGGTTTTATTTGCAGCCCAGCCGTTTCGAGGTATGTGGAGTTTGTCGCTAGGTGACATTCAATTAAGTCAGAAATTTTCACGCTAAGCAAAACTGGCATCTTAGCATTGACGTTCAAACCATTTCCGGTCCGTAGATCTATGTATAACCAAATAAGTTAAGACATACTCGTAATGCTGACCTGTCTGTGAACTGTGGCTTGATGGCTCCAGGGTCATTGTACACGAGCTGACGTTTTGTTCATTCAGGTCTGCCGGAATTGTAGGCTGACGTGTCAGCGAAGCCAGCTGTGTGGTAGCAGGCACATGCTGTGGGTCGTTTTCGGCGGTCTGCGTACCTCGCCGGTTCGAACCCAGTTGTTCTTCTTTGGAATGATCATTTGGTCGCTTGTGAGAGGGCGTTGAGAAAACGACGCCTGTTGGTGGGCGTTCTTCAGTATTCAGACAAGCGTATGCACCAAAACGAGCTGTCTGACGGCTGAGGAAAACAGGCAGCAGGGTTACCGGAAGACCAAACAATATTTATCGGGTGCTTCAATCATTCGAGTATCTAAAGTTGCCAGGTCTCAAGCACGTCCTTTGGACTTGTACAATGTTAATCGTAAGCACCTTTTGTTAACTGTTAGTGCTACGTTTTATTCTCAGTCTAAGTAGACAAACAAAACTCGTGCACACGACAAAAAGCGGTCCTGTCAAATCAAGTCTACTTTCAAACAGAATCGAATCATGCCCCAAGGGTCCGCTCAGCTGTGCTGTTACGCTATACTCGCAAGTGTATTCAGCCGAACCCGTTATATAGTCTGAACTATACTGTTGCACACCCTTAAATTATAGCAGGTCCCCAACATCGCGCGTGGTTCATATAACCGACCTCGGATATCTATACATAATTGCGATCTTCGAATTTGACAGCTGAAGTGGTAAATAAATGAGGCTGTCAGGTTACCTTGCCGAGGTCCTGTCACCAACTTACGTAGTTAGTCCCATGTTCTTTGGCTTTGGAGCCTTTCTCGCTAATAAATGGACAAAAGCGGGTAATCTCCGTTACAGCTCACAACCATCATACTAAGGATACACGTGCAAAAATCAGCGCGTTCCAATTAGAAGCTTTTGTGTAATCCGAGAGATTTCGTGAATTAAAATTTGCACAACTGAACGAAGTTAGCGTTAGTCACTTTTAACACCCTCCTGGTGAACTGTGCTGAGGGGGGATTTTGATGATCAACTAGAGTTAAACTGTTGGTTCCTGAACTGATCACTTTTGAATACGTCCAATGGTTAAATTCGCTACTTGATTACACATGTGAGAGAAAGATATTTTCAACATGCTGGATCTTCTACAACGAAACGTTTATGTTATGACATGACACGCTACACGCATTCCCCTGACACAGCCGAATGCGGAGATCGTGCAGACTGAAGGTAAAAGCAGATTGAATGGCTCACGGAAGGCCCCGTGTAAACCGGTGAGCATGTTTTTTGAACCCCGTACTCTTCTCAAAAAGGAACATCCAACAAACCGAACATTGTTCAGACAAGATTGTGGCTGGGCGTTTGGATATGATTATTCGATCATGCGTTATGATTAACATGCCGGTCCAACAGGTACGAGTGTGTGGAGGGAGGTGTTCACTACTGAGAGGCGTTATTAAAAGAGGAACTCGGGTCAATTGCTTTCTTTCGAAATGGGCCAGCCGAAACATTATTTAAATGTGAAGGCTGCGATCCAGTATGGACGGTGTTCGGGTTGAAATGACCTACATTCCCGAACTGCAATTAACAAAGCGCGTGTCGGCGGAAACAGTCGTAGACACTATGTTGCCCCTCTTCAGTGGATGCATTACAGTCGAAACCGACTTAAATTTTTAAGAACAGACGGAGCATAATTTGAACAGCAAATTGGGTGCATAACTCGATTTTGCACGTTTTCCAAAGTTTCTGAATTCTCATGCGTTGTGTTCCCTACCACCCTACTTCCCACTTGACCGCATACCTAATAAACTAGACCATGGGTGACATAATTGCATGTTAAACGGTTCCTATACTACTGTATGACAGACTGCTCCAGTGTACTATCAACTTCAAGAAGAGTATACGGCTTTAGTATTTATGTGCTCTCTGCTCTGCAATTGTGGTTAGAATAAAGTGAGGACGGGCGATCGCACTATACTACTCACAACGCTACCATTCAGTAGCAGGGATAGAGCGTGGAGTTCGACATCGAAATGGACGCGGGAAAAATCTAAGAAGGAACATTGGAATGCGAAATCGCAGGAAATGGTTCTTGCGACATAAAGGATCTGAGCATTGGCATCGGTGGCAACCGTGACGTCCCGAGACCAGTGTCGTACGCAGATGAGTGTTTTCGGTTGTGGTCCTGTTGAGACGCATGAGTCATTGATTGGTTTTTTGAATAGGTAACCTTGTGTCATTCGCATTCTTGGCTCGCAACAAACGCGACTGTGTTTCTTCTGCTACCTTCACCTGTTTGGGCCTCTGTTCAGTGTGTCAGAGTAATCCCATGATGTCACGTTTCTGTGACGATTTTAAACGAAATCCCAAAAAGTGACCATTGACATTCACTGCCGTTCAAGACTATGCTTCAATTCACTCATCTGTGTCAGATTTACAATCTACTGTAGGACGGGCGGAAATTAGTCATCGCAATACAATAGCAGTTCACTGCAAAAATAATTAGAGAACAAAGACAAATATTGAACCTGGTGATCACCATGTCATTTCAATCGATATTGAATAACTCTTCTCACCTATCGGTCACATCATGGGGCTAGGAAGTGATAGGTTAATAGAATAATGTATAATAAAGGTGAATCAGTTCGATATAACTACGCGTGATATCAAAAACATTGACATGCTCGGGGCAAATCTTTGCAGATTGCCTTGGTTTTGTACTATGTTTGGAACACGGTTCTCAGTCGGGTGGTTTTGTGAGGCGCGTGTGTACTAGAGTGAATGTCTAGTAGTCCACGAATCGTCCACACTCAATAAACATCTGGTTGACCTAAGAAAGAGAGTTATGTACTGGTCCACATCGGCCTAGTTTGCTGTCTACCCCCGTGCATGTCCGCTCTGAGTGAGGTGACAACTGAATGCTGCTCTGTCCCCACATTCGACTAGACCATTGTCGTAAGTTCGACGAGGGTAAGTCTACTGTGAATCCGATTTAACTGAATGGTCCGCTGTGCAATGACTAGTTCAGTCTGTCATGGTAATCAAAGGGGAAAACTGTACGACCAAAGCTGTGAGTCGGAAGCTGAAAGTATCATGAGCACTACCAGTAATTATTTTCTCTGAAGATAATTTACCTATTGGGTATTCAGCAAAACTTCACTGACAACAACACTGAATACCGATCACACTACTGGGCGTTCCAATTCATGGTTGTGTTTGGACAGCCTGATAGGTTTCGGTTTATATGTGATTTAGCTTATTGTATGACAACAGACAACTGACTGTACAAAGGCAGAAAACCGGATCTAGTAACAACTTGAAACCAACAGAAAGTTATTGGTGCTGCCGCATCAATTGAGTATTTTAACCTCTTTTGTCGTTCAAGTATACGTTCCAATAATCTAAGAGTCTTGTTCGATGGAGTAAATTCCATTCTGACTGTTTAACATCACAACGAGCTAGTCAACATCACACTTACAGTGGGTTAATGTGGCCGTTTTGCTGGGAACCACACCTTTGCCCCTCAGTTTATCACAGGGTCTGTTGGTCCTATTGATGGCGATGCTGAGATTGACTACTGAATTCTATCCCTACTTCGGTCATTCTGACCGACCGTTTAGGTTGCTTAAAATTGCTCGACTGAGCAAGAATCACGTTTCTACTGTTTGTCAACCCGGTGACTGTAGAATGTTAAGAACCTTTACTTCAACCTAAAAGCTTCATTCCCTATCAGTTTAAACGTTTTCCGACTTCGACAAAGTTACAATTAGTATGGTCAGATCATCACTCGTTTTCGTGACTAAATCAACCGATCAGTCCATATCCCTGTTCCAGCCGTTTCTGTGACCAACTATAAATGAGGGAGTGCCAAATCACACTATTGCTGTTAGCCAAGAACGCGAACGGCACAAGGGTTACCTGTTCAAAAAACCAATCAATGACTCATGCGTCTCAACAGGACCACAACCAAAACCACTCATCTGCGTACGACACTGGTCTCGGGACGTCACGGTTGCCACCGACGCCAATGCTCAGGTCCTTTATGTCGCAAGAATCATTTCCTACGATGTCGCATTCCAATGTTCCTTCTTATATTTTCCCGCGTCCATTTCGATGTCGAACTCCACGCTCTATCCCTGCTACTGAATGGTAGCGTTGTGAGTAGCATAGTGCGATCGCCCGTCCTCACTGCACTATCTAGCCAGTGAAATAAACGGATGATAATCATAAAGTTCAGTCAGTTGGTTGTGCGGACTCAAGTGACTTGTTTCGACAGTTAACCGAGTCCTGGACGAACTGTAATGGAAAAAGTACGGTAAGCGTAGGCCACACACACATTCTGTAAACAGTCGGTCAGTTGCCATTGGGCACAGGGGTCGCGCTAGCAACCAAAATCTAGAAAGATACTGAAATCATAAAGTAGTTAAGTGTGCAAGACGAGCGGTAATCTGGTCCATTGGGAAGAAACCTCAACCCTGTTTTGTGTGGAGATGTCCGAATTCTGGTGCCAAACGAAAACTTCAGTGAGACTTGTTGTAGACTGCGCTTCGTTCTGCAATATTACAAAACAAAAGGCTGTCAGCATGAATGAATATATGGGTTCCAGAATGCTTATTCTAAACGAGAGGGACGAAAAAGTTAGTGTGGACGCTGCAAGGAAACACACATTAAATTTGGGCAAAAATGGCTTTAGTACTCTTGGGTTTGAGGTGAACTGTCGTGCGGAGATTGTACAAAAATTTGAAGACGCAAAAGCTGCAACAAAAAGATGACTTTGTCGTAGTCGTTTAACAACGTAAAACGGGCGACACACTACTTTCGTCTGCGTGTGATTACGTGTGTTCGTGTGTCCATGTGTGTGCATTTGCCATGACCTTTTCTGCCGGTGTTGAACTGGAGGTATATGTTGACTAGGGCTTCCGTTTCCCCCGACTGCAATCATGTCATATAAGTCAAAAGAGAACATCCAAACAGAGCAGGGCAAAATGATGATGTTTTGCTTTTCTGATATCTGCATAGGAGCGTTGGGGCATTGAGATACCTCTGTACGGGTATACAAGAAAACTATGGTTGCGGCTCCGCTCTCTTCTGCGTATGAAAGACGGGGGCTAGAAGACAAAATCTAATACGTAGGGAACCTTGAACGCTCAACGACTGACCATGAGCTCTGGTGTGTTATCATCTATTGTTGAAAAATTCGCACTGTTCTTTAAAAGTTTTGTGTAAATTACAGTGCATCTACCGCGTGTAGCAGTAATCGGAATAAGTTGTCAACATCTTATTGTGGTGAAAATCCACTCGGTTCACCTGTTATCGAAACCTTGACACAACAGAAGTTTTAGCAAGGAACCAATCCAGACATTGCGCTGAAGATACCGCATCAAGATTTGGCGAACGGTCTTAAGGTTACGTCTTCCGTTGTTCGCTAATTTCTTTGTTCTATATGGTACCAATTAACTTATGGTTTGTGACTTTGCACGTGCTAATACGACCAGCCAATGACAGACCGTGATTTCTTCAACACTGTTGTACATCCATAAATTCAGCCTATCATCTTATGTGTATTAACTGCTTCCTTCAACCAGCACGACCTCTCCTCTTTATTACTTGCGTGGGAGGTTCTAATTCAAGTACGATTTCCGGGGTTATTCGACGTCCCTAATTCCTAGTATCATGCTTATCCACTGCGCCCTGTGGCTGGGTTAGCGTCTTACTGCCAAACGAGAGGTTTTAGAGGCAATAGCTCCGGGTAAGGTCTCTTAAAAAAATCCCTGTTTTCTTTTGCATCGAAAGTCAGACTTCTGAGTTACAGACTCGCGGTGGTGTCTCTAAATGATCTGAGACATAACAGTGAACACAGCAAACAGTCCGCCAGGAATTGGAATGTGAGTAGTCGCTGAATCGATGCACCAGCATACAGTCTAAACGCCACTTCGTATCGATCGAGGCAGAACTGCTCTGCCAAGGCATCGATCTTGCAACCTTGATTGGGACAAGGGGCGCAAATCACAGTAAGATCCCGGAGGCAGACACTGGTTATACCCTTTGCTGGATAGATTATCTGGCAGAAGGTTCTCGGGAGCACGGCGTTTGTTTTGCAGTCGGTGACCGCATTAGTACGCTGGTGATATACGAACTGCACAGTATCAGCCTCCAAATAGTGTCCATGTGCTTGCAACTCAATTGAGATAAGTTCGTCACCTTTCTTATTTGTCAAAACATTTTTAGTGTTCACTGTGCGACCATGTAAAGCACCGATAAAACAACAGACCACTTCTGTGATTAGGTCTCTGTCATAATTCACTCACAATCAGTTGGTGACCGACGGGTTTTTCTCAGCAATGTCAACGCTCCGGCTAGGTGAACCTCAGCAGACTGGCCAGAGGGCTCCAGACTCCTCGGCACTGGTGCAGTCAATGAGAACGGTAACCGTCTGTCTCACTTGTGTGCTATTTACAAGTTGACTATGACAGACACCCGAGTCCAACTGAATATCAAAGCCTAAGTTCATCTACGAAGCGGTCACCACCAAGGTTTTTGATCACGTGATCGTACGACGACGTGAAATTAAGTTAATACATATTACGCGATTGATTCGCTGGGCTGGATGTAGCACGGATTATAGACTGGTCTGGATCAAATCATTTATTCATGCTCGCAGACTGGATTGTAATAGATCTTTTGGCCATGGAGGATAGCTGGATATTAAGAGGTTAGAAAACCCTAAGGCTAGGACAGTTTTCTAGTTTGCGGATGCCGTTTGTCTTAAAAGCGCCCACCAATCCACAATCCGTGGCGCTACCTGGCAGCGTCTCAGAGTGACAACCACAGTAGCTGCCGTTAAATTACATATTATCCAATACCAGGAGCGCCCGAACGGATTCGATAACGGTGACACAGCTATTTGCAGCTTTATACAAAGGAATACTGAGGCGTCTGTTGTTTTGTTACCAGCCCAGGAGGTGGGGACAAAAAGGGAATGTTTTCCAGCTCTTGCTGTTGACTCGTTGAGTGACTTCTCGATATCGAGAATGATTGGTGGGAAAAGCAGCTTAAGCTGGCGAACTGCTATGCTGGCTCCCGACAACACCGAGTACTGTACCTCGATTAGGACCATTTTCATCCCGTCCATCCAATCTGGTAGATCATTAATAGAAAGATCCACCAGTGTCTTGTTCCTATAACTGGAAAACGTTGTGAGAATTTAGTAAATATACTGGTCACTAACTGGATCTTCCTGTCACTGACTGTCTTACAATAAATAACCTGCCACAGCAAGTCTCCAAGTGGACGGTTACTCTCATTCTGGACATGACCGTGATTTATAGGGTCGTGAGAAAACTGTCAAGCGGAACGGTTATTGATGAAGATGGGTTAGCGGGAGAACTTCTAAAACATGGCGGCCCAGTTTTACAACATGGTTTTGTTCCGTTTGGTTCATTCCATCTTGAATTAGGAAACAGTCCCTCAATAGATCAAGAATATCCTGATAATTCCTTTGGTTAAAGACGAGAAGGCTAACAAGGAGCAAGCAGAAGGTGGTGTATCAGTCAGCCGAAGTGAGCTGGAAGGGTTCTAGCAAGAATTTTGATGGGCTGACTAACTGTGATCGTTTTGGAGGTCAGTGTTCTTGAGGAACAATGCGGATTCTGGGCAAGTAACAATACAATGGACATAGTGTTCGCTACTTGACAAATCTATCCAACCGATGTCTATCCCTCTTGACGATTTCATCGAGTTGTCTGATTCCGTGAACCGTGAGGTATTGTGGACCGTGTTTGGCAAGTTTGGATGTTCAGTTAAGGCCGTCATTTTAATTAGACTGTTGCATGTGCGCATGAACATGAAGATACATTCGTGTAGATTGACATTTGATGATTGTGACATTTCTCGCGAAAATCCCCATTGAATCATGGAAGAGAAAAAGTGGTAATTCATTCTCAGATCAACGCAATTATATATATATATTCATAAAATCAAAACAGTATGTATAAGTGACAAAGAAGTATGGCAAAATGTCATTGGATCATGCAGAGCGTTACAAAATACTCAAGCTTCTATAGACTATTTACTCAGAGAGCAAATCGCCAGTGTTAATGATGAGTGGTTTGGAGTTTCACCCAACATTACGTCACGAAGTTATCAGTTATAGTTTGGATAGGTATGCAGACTGATGATGTGACAATTGGCCACGGCAGCTGCGGGGCTTGCACGAATTTTTTGTGTGATCACAAAATCCAAATGTGTAATTGAATGGCGATCGACCTGGCAGTAGCTAACATGCGCTGACTGGTCAGTTTGGCGTGGTTTACCGGGACTCTGTACAGAGCACAGAACGCCTGAGTAGGGTCGATCCGGTAATCAGTGTCTGTCAAATATGCGACGACTGCACTGTTGATAGACTTGGTCGAACCTGTCTGACACTGTCACTGGTTCGAAGCAGAATTTTGTCCTAGCTCCAACTCCGTTTGGTTTATATTTGACCGCCATGCTACCAGTCGCTCTTTAGGACTCAGTGGATGATGGTGTTGTGGTTGAATACCGCACGGATGAACGCTTGTTGAATATTTGACGTCTTGGTGTCCTAGGCCGGCTACTTACCTCAACCATGCGCATGTTTCCATTCGTAGATGATAATGTATTCTTTGCCCACAGTGAAGATAATCGTCAGCGACTAATCACGGTTTTCGCGACCACGGAATCCAACTTCGGGTTGGATATCAGCTCAGGTAAGACACTTTCTTTCAGCCTTACCTGGCAAAGGTGCTGTACCTGCATCTGAAATCCGCATCAGTGGAGACATTGTGGATAGCTGTATGGACTTCTAATTAGGTTGCAATCTTTAGACAGATCTGTCCGTCGATCGTGATTTCTTGGTTGTCTACACTACTATACGGTAATGAAAATTAAACAATGTATCAACGGAATGTGCATTATTTCAGTCGCCTCTGTATGCAATGACTAGAACGCATCCGGATTTTTGGTGACCAGAAATGGTTCCAAACACTTGTGTACTTCGGAAAGTAGAAATGGACGAGAGTGAAGTCATGCTGGTGCCCAACCAACTTCACTCGCTGGAGACGTGTCCATAAGAGGGATGACAGACGGATTCCGAATCAACTACTGTGCAGGCAATTGAAAGCAGGTAGGTGAACACCTGATGGTTGGAAATTGAGGGACCAAAATGTTATACATGTAAGTCTTTTGTACTACAACATCGATCTTAAATCGTGGAGGGAATTGTTCCTAAACCGAACGGTCTAGAGATATATGATAGGGACAGGCGTCCGTAAGTTAAATGAGCTACACTTGCGTAGCCATGAAATTAAGTGGGCAGGACACGAAATGAGTACAGTTGCCACAAGTCCTGGTGATGTGACTATGCGGCTTTGTGTCGAGTGTGACCGTGGGTGCACTCGTCGTCTCCGATTAGTGGATCATCAACGTACTCATGGTACGTCCTCAACAAAGAGATGTCGGGCGCATCAAGTACAAGTTAATGAGTTCGATATATTTTCTATTGTCAACCAGCGGCTACCACCGCTTGTATAATCACCCGCTTTCGTGTTCAGAAAGCTGAGCTATGATGGCCCTCTACCCTCTTTCTTTCAGCCTTTTGATGCATTATTGGGGTGGATTACCACGACGTGTGGACCGGAAGTGCTGACTCATAAACGCAAGCGCGCGCGCACTATGGTGAATAGCGTGTTAATCAATAAAAATTGTGCTTTATTGGACGCCTTTTTGCTACACTATATGATTAATGTCTTGTATGTTTCGGTTCTAAATGTATACTTTTGTTTTCTCCTCATTCCATCTCGAATGTAGTAGTATGCACTTCTACAACAAACTACTTTTTGCCTTATATGTTCAGTATTTTTCTTCCCAATCTAAATCTTGCCAATGGAGTCTCCCTATTTTTCATCTTCGAGAGATAGGGATTTCATGTTCATACTAGACTACCATCTGATTAACCAGCACGAACCGACTGCTCACAGTCCCATGCCTCCTGGCCTTATTCCTTCAGGTTTACTCTGGATGTGTGATTGCGACCACAAACGTTGCAGCACAAGCCAATTGTGGTGTTATGCGCACAAGTCCGCTGGCTTTGATCAATGTGACAAGTTAATCCGAACCGGATGCTGCCAACCGTGCGTACGCGTGCTAGCAGAGGTGTGTCCATACAGGTCATGAATACCTTAGGCCACGTCGTCTTGATCGGAGCATTTTTACGACACAGTTGTCGCAGAGAGCTGTCAGATTGTTTTGCTGATGGTGAATTCTGCTTTTTCTCAATGATGATGACTAGATTAATTTCTTTATCACTTACCTTATTCAAGAGCTCGCTGACCTTTGTGATTGTCTAAAGTGCCATCAGTTAAAATACAATATGGAAACCGGAGCTAACAATCTATATACATGTGGAATCCACTGTGAAACGAACAGACTATTAATAGTGAATATACCAACCATTCCGGATCCAAAGGAACTTAATTCCAAGCTAAAATTGGCAGTGAACTATTGCACGAGTAACTTTATTTTCATGAATGATTGGGCAGGTCATGGGCGTATCTAATAATGTTCCCCATAAAAATGTATACCATAAATAAACATTGGCGTTTCAGAAAGGTCCGAAACAACATGAGAGGAGAAACTTGAGCTCGCGGTTTTCAATTTTTAATAACATTAATTCAAATGTAAAACTTCTGAGCTTCTCTCATGGCTTTGTAGCTGAATCGACGAAGCCGCGTCTATAAAAACTGTCTGTCGTTGGGTCGAACCCATTCAAAGCCCCGATTTTTCACAATTGGATCTGTTATAATTTACCACGTGTGCCACACTACTTGGCACTAATACTGTTTCAGTGACAACGATGGTATTTGTGGACTCCAGTGTGAACTGTTTGAGAAATTCTGCTTAGGCCATTAACTTCCTCGAGTATCCGGTGCATTTCACATGACGGTGGATTGGGTAGGTAAATCGGTACAAATGTGAAATTTCTAAGCCTCCGACGTGGCTCCGTAAATTACCTAGTTGAGCATTTGCCGCTTTTGGGTCTGTCGTTTCTGTCGCCGGTTTTAATCTAGCCTGAACCAAACTTTTTGACAATTGTCTCTTCGAAATCTCTATATGCTTACTTTGAATTCGAACGCGCGTTGTGTCCCGAGGTGACCAACGCTGGGAAATAAATTTAAAATGACCCATAGTTGATCAAAACTGTCGCGTTCCCATAGACTTTCCAGTCAACATTTTTCGAAATGTTCAGTTTATATGGAAACCAAAATCCTCTACTACTCATCAGTAATAAAAATATCGCCCAACAAGTTAGTGGTTTCTGTGATTGCAACTTGCAGTCGGAGGTGGGGGGTAGGGTCTGCGATTGGAGTTAACAGGACAGCTACTGTCTTCTCTCAAGGCGATTGGACAATCAGCATTACTCACAAGTGAATGTGGGTGAGCGTTCACACACTAGTTCGGTCGTGCATACTGTGAGGCTGTTGGCGCAGTGGTGTACACGATTACTCTATGAAAGCGTGGTGAGAGTTCTAGTTCCAACTGTGGCAAGAATATACATTACTGGTGAGCCCTCACAAAAGCGAAACTCTACTCTAGTGCCGATTGGGAAGTCTATGGGAATGCGACAGCTGCAATCAATTGTGGGTGTTGTTCAACTTATATAAAAACCGAAATCCCCTACTACTCACCAGTGTTCAGCAAGTGTTTCACAAACACAAGGTACGGTGGTAAACCCTAAAGAACGGCATAGTAGTTTTGGTACAACTCGACCGGTGCAACTTCCTTAAATGTACAAAGAGACAGTTGAGCGGTGAAAATACTAATCAGTATCTTTTTTGAAAAATTATCACTCGTGCTCCATGATTCCTATATTAGACAGTTCAAAGATGCCTTATTTCTGACGAGTAGTCAGGGATTTGGTTTATTTTCAAGTTGAACATCATTCATATTTGATCGCAGCGTCCGCATTCAGATAGACACTCTAGCCAGCCTCTTTCGAAAACAAGCACTAGACTCGAGTTTTGTTCTCATTAGAGCTCATCAGTAGTGCACATCCTTGACACGGCCGCGATTTGAACTCCGGCCACGCTTTCATGAGGTAACCGTGTCGACTAATGCGTCATTGACCTCAAATTAGGCACGACCAAATTATCTAATCTGAACGCCCAACCACTGTCGCTTGTAAGCAGTGATCAGGTTGCCCGATCGTCTCAAGAGGAGACAGTCACTGTCTTGTTAACTCCAATCGATAACCCCGCGATTAGGACTTCCGAGACGGGTCGAGATCACTGGTCTCATTAAACCTGCAATCACTCATAGGTGATGCTGATTTTATATCAACCAAAATTCTGGCCAATTATCACTAGTCAAAATATCGCTTAGCAGGATCAACAGTTTTCGGTGAAAAGTCCCTATGTTTGGATTGACGGAAGTTAGCCGAACAGCTGACGGGTCTCCTTTCGAGCAGATGGATATGACTGAGCTTTTCTGTATGCTAATTTGACCAGGTTTGATGTGAGGCCGTTTGAGCTGAGGTCAACAGAGATGCCCCGTTAAACCATGGACGGAATTCAAATCCCGGTCGTGACAAAGATAAGCACAACCACTAACCAAAACTCGAGTCGGGTGATTCTTTGCGGAATGGGCTAACTGCCACTTTAGGTGCGAGCCAAAATGCCATACTATGATTCTGAACCGGAGCAATCCATCTATATCATATTAGATTCCATCCAGAACATCTTAATGAAGGGATTTGAGTTTGTTACGGTGTTTTCAGCGAAATCTTTCGCTGTCACTTGAAAAAAATCACATTTCCCAGTCGGAGTTCAGGTAGTATTCTGTCTTGCACGGGCCGACTGATTCACGCGATATGCAACAGGGATCGATGGGAAATTTACAGAGTAATCGTGTGGTTTATTGTGAAATTAACGGCATTCAGCTAGTCTGCACTATTTACCACTGGAAGGTTTTTTAACTCATACTAAAAGAAATCATGTTATGAACAAAACCACAGAAAGCCTTAATCGAGAAACTCATTGGGCGTTCCAATGATCACGCTGCCTTAAGTCGCTCTCTTGTACGTCAAAAAACCATAACGCTTTATCGAAAAGAACAATTTATTTGAAAACTTGTGGCTACATATTTCGCCGAGAAATGAGCAAATTGGAACAGAGTACCATTGCTACGAGCTTTGAGCTTAAGGTTCGTCTAAGGTAGTGAAACCCGTGGCATTCCAAGTACTCTATGACATGTCCATACGCCGTAGCGAAGTTCAGTCAAACCAATTCTACTGTTTTCAGCTTCCTGTAAAAACAGTGCTACCAATCCATAACGGATACGAAGTTCTGTACACTTATCCATACTGTTGTCGTGCCACTTAATTGAGTATATGTATATATATATATAAAGAGATATGTTTACGCGCATATATTGAACCTTATAATAGTGCACTAATCCTGTATCCAACACCAAATGGAAGACAAAGAACAACAAAAGTGATCGAAAGTCACGAAGAACAAACTGTTATAACATAGGCACCATTGACTTGGAGTCCGCAGAAGCTCTGACGGTATCCCAACTGCAGGTAAACACCGTACTTACGACTATGACCAAAAAGTCGGCAACATCTCGTAGAATCATGTTCTTACCTCCAAATTGTCACAATACGTGAGTCACCTGACTACCGTTTCTAGCCTAACCTAGGTAGTATGGAAAGTGTACGAAGTGATGGTTAATGGGTTGGCGTTTACAAAATTTGCCTAGGGCACCTAATTCTCTGTAGTGAGACTAACACACATAGATATGTAAAAATGCCGGCTCCAAAAAACCGCTAGCAAACAGTATCGTCGTCTTGGAGGCGCCGTGATCACGCATTTGCAGTGCTATGAACACATTGACGATTGAGACCAGCGGATAGTCTCTGAACGCCCTCAAGACGGAGAAGCCAAGTTTTGAACCTGTGCACAATGAACTGGTGTGCGGAAACAATGTACACTCGGTTCTTGAGTGGAAGTCTGATATATGAATATCATGAGAAACGTAGACTAACAAATACTGCCTGGACTTTGGCTAATCGAATACGGATATAATCGGATATTCCATCCGAGCTGATACAATTTACCAGTTAACTAAACTCCCCGACTACTTCCGAATGGTCGCCAGGATAAGATGCGAGATGACTGACCACGTATCAAACTATATGCAACAATCACTGACAGATAAAGTGGATGTATCGCAGCGCATTCGTCCGACATTACAAACAGATACAGTCACATGAGAAAACTATGCCAGTACAGAGTAGAAGAATCACTGACAGACCATCCACTTATCCTACATCTTTCTCAATTCAATTGTTCAACACTGCATGGTCAAAATTTCCGTTGCAATGGTCTGCAGTACAGTAAATCGGATCAGAACAAACCCACCAACGAGTTTTGTCACAAATGGATTGCGTCAATATGACAGTCTGGTGCTACCACCTTCTATGAACCAGAAATATATTTTTTCACTCATACATACGCATTGTCAGATGGAGAGCTCGGGAGTTGTTCAAATAACCATGTGATCGAGAGCCACAGCGTCAGCAATCTACAGTTTGACATGGTCTATCACCGAGAAAGTTCGAGGTGACATTCAAGAGCTAACGGAAATCTGAGAGCGCGCGTTCCACCCACGGCGACACGTTCGAGGCGCTCGGTTATCCGTTCCATTTACCTCGGTAGCTGTGTTAGCTTTGACAACATACTTGGTGGGGTCAATGACACAATAAGCGGTACTGAAACAACACTAGCTAAACAATGCTTCTTGCAGCGTCGGAGTGACAACGCTTTATTTTCAAACTGCAGGCTGTGCGATTCAATGTTAACCAAAGGTTCTACTGCATGTTTGCGTAAGTTGGAAAGCTCGTGAAAACGTTGCACAAGACTGAAATTTCAATTACCAGTATCTATGGGGCTTTAGATAAGCCATCATCATCATGGACAGCAATACATCAGTGGTTCACACCAATGCTTAACTGCCACACAACCATGAAGAAAAAGCAAACCTTGTACAGGGAGAGAGAGAAGGAAAAAAGAAGGGGACGGGAAGGGACCTAACTACTGAAAATGACTACGTCCATATTCAAACATTCAACATCAAGGTGCCTACACCTTGCAAACAAACAACCGAGCTGCAAGTGAGAGTAAGGCGTCATCAGCGAGACAGCTTCCTTACGGCTTTCACTGCCACGCGTCATTAAATGCACTCACTTCACAGACAACTCGGCCAAACAACGACAACATTCACGCCACTGAGCTCGATTAGCCGCCATCTCACCTAGAGTCTCCAACCACCGACTCTGTGAGTCGCGAGGACCCCAGCCCGGGAGACGAACACGACCCACGGTGGCCAACCCCTTCGTGAACGACTTCATTTCCCTACGCCAGGTCATTGTCTGTCCACCTCGCACCTTACACCAGTCGATCGCAGTGTCAGCGAATAGTGCTCGGTGTGGAAGACGACTAACTGGCATTCTTAATACATGACCTAACCATCTAAGCCTGTGTAAACGTAGAGATTGGACAAGAGAACTCGTCTGACAATCACTACCAAACACCCGCTTCCTAACCTCCTCGTTACTTACGCGCTGATGCCACCCGATACGAGCGATTGAACGCAGACATCGGTGGTCAAATACTTCAAGACGGTTCACGTCTTCTACCCTGAGCGGCCAGGTTTCGCTGCCGTAAAGTAATACGGCCCTCACCGTTGTCTTATATACACGACCTTTAAGCTTCAGAGAAATACACCTCTGTCGCCAGAGATGCCTCAAGTTAGCGAATACCGCCCTAGCCTTAGAGATACGCGCTTCTATTTCATTCCCTACACCTCCACCGCTGCTGATGCAGCTTCCCAGGTATACAAACCGGTCAACGACCTCCATGACTACATTATCCAACATCAAATCTACGTAGTCACAGCAGATAAGCCACTTAAACAACACTACGGTATGCTAGTATGGTTTAGAAATAAGCTAATTCAGTACGTTGATACAAACATGCTGTTACACAAATTTGCTGGTTGTAAATTCGATGATGGCCTTGCCGTTCTCTTTGCGTACCATGTAGATTGAGCGTTGGTGGTTGAAATCTGATTATCAGCATGGGAATCAAGGTTGGTTGAGCTTAACTTGTGCGAAATTTCAATTCTACTGCTGTCAATGTTGTCTGTTTGGTGTAGCTCAGGCAAGTCGTACTGCAACCAGTTGCAATGTAAACATGCACACAATCACCCACTAGTTGTTTCCGCTGACAAAAGTAAACACATTAGATTTAAAAAATGTGCAAATAAATAGATTTACCTACAAACTCTCTGACGTTGAATACAACTGCGAATATAGTGTGCCAGAATTGCAACTGTTTTGCTTGCTGTATCGGGCATCATCTCGTTTGCATCAGCAGCCATTTGGAGAATTCGATGTAAATTGAACCCAGAATGTGCCATACACAAACGCCAAGTTAAACAGGGCAAATAGAAAAGCAGAGCTTGTGCAGCCATCACAATGGGAGCCCACTGATAATAGACAAGCAACAGTTCACGTCTGTCTGGGACTGGAGGTAGACGGTCTTGGATCGGAGCAAAGTAGGTGTTGGCTACCCAACAGTAGTTCTCCGCGTACTCCTCCCAACCACGGGTAAATTCTTGTGGAATCCAGCACTGAATCGGCTTTCCTGTGTATACAAATATTTAACCAACAAAAATGTCATGCACGGTACATCTCCTGAGGTTGAAAGGTCTTGTAGTTTAGTCTAGCCAAACCCAGCATAGGCGCACACATACGATCAAGCCAAATAACATTCTTAATGGAGCTGTCATAATACACTGTCCGAGTCTTTAATTTATCTCAGCTTTTTCTGAAAACGATTTTTTTTCAAGAAGACCTGAACAATAGTTGAATACTTAGAAGCCAATCTACTCGACCACAAAGTTAATACGACACAATATCCCGTTGTTTTAGCTAGTTCACAAAGCAATCTTTTCAGTTTTTTCATTAAACAGTCAGGCCAATTGAAATCTCATACAAAGTTAACTGTGTCTTGTCTGACACTAATGTTTACACCTAATTTTTATTTCGACTGTCCCTATTCGAACCCGTAAGGAAGAAACTGCTATTTACAAATCAACGGTATGGGTGTCATAGTACGGGCTAAAGCTGTCAACCACTAGTCCCATTAGCAACACTTGAATCGAAATGAGCAACACAAGGTTTACAATTGAGCAAAATGGATGACCGAAAACAGCCCACAGTTGGAGCGACATCTAAACTTACTCATTGCTTTAACATTCAGGTAAAAACTACAGCAAGCTCATGTAATAGGGATGACATTTTCACTCGGTGATTAGAGCTATTCGTTGAAGCATCACCGAATCCAGGTCGGGGGTTAAATTACGGTAGTCCACCTTAGTAGGCGAACATGGTGAGCCTCCGCATCATGCATGGTACACTGATTCGCTCCGTGCTTTTGAATTGTGCTAAATCGGTTGTCGAATAATTCCAAACAGAGATTCAGAAGTCGTTTTGTTGACTTTGTATTAAGAGGACTCAACGGCATTGCAACAATCAACCTGACTGAAGCTGCTACTCGTTGCTTGAGGGAGTGATCGAAGGCTTTTCTCAATGTTGGAGGTTGTATACACCTCAGAGGCAGCTTACTGAATAATTCTAACTCTGGAATCAAACTAGGCTAGTTACTGCGCTGAATGAACACAATCAGGAGTACATACAGTTGATTGTGGCTAACCTATTTTACATGTGAGGGTTCTGTCAAGTTTGGTTTGGGATTAGTGCAATTGTGGGCAACACTCTCGCCTAACAGGTGTGGTTACGGGCGGTCTACTTGTAATCCCGACAAAACATTGGGCTGCTAGTACTTGTCAGCAAGATAATGAATCTGTTTACACAGCTCATCGTTACACTGTACACTTATGGAAAGGTTTTCATCCGTTGACCGTAATTATCTAGATCACGACCACCGATGTTTTTTACTAACCATTGCTAAACTGTGACCATGACTTTCAGCAGCCTGTCATCAATTTTACCTTGTACTGGTTGTCCAACAGGCTCACAAAGAACAAAGGTACACACCCATCTCGTTCGTATTTGGTCGTAGGCCGATTACTCGTAGTACGTACGTCGAACACATGTTGGTGTGTTGTCTATGTGGGATTCGATCATACGAACCAATAAGCTCTCTAGCCGGCAAGCCCTCTCTGACTTTGAACAGTGTTCGCCTGAATGGACTGAACGTCACATCAGCACAAACGACTAGGTTGTGTGGGCTCGGGTTAGTGAGCAAACTAAGGGACGGTAAAGGAGGCTACAGGCATTAGGTAGAAAAAGTCTCTGTTTAAAACCACAGAATGTTCGCATAGATTCACATATGAGCTGGATGCTAGAAGGTCATATAAACCGAGACAAAAATAGGTGAAGGTGTCAACAAAGTTGTATCCACCACTCGTGCAACCATCTGTGGTGTGCCTCAAGTGGTTACCCCTTGTCATCTTACGTTCCACTTATACAGGTGAAATATCATCATCAGAAAGAAATATGACTTTTATGCGTGCTGATAGTATTGTTTTTCTGAAACATCAACACAGTTTTGCAGTATAGGCTGTATGTCTTGTAAGTGTTACCAAACGATGGTAACCTACCTATAGGTACATCACTACGGAAAGGTATTCTCTTTTCACCCTTTGGTAACAAACGTTGTCAACAGCCTAAGAAACGGCACTCGGAGTTAGGTGTTCAGAGTATATTCATTCCCGAACCTAGATCATTCAACTAGTTGAGAGGTACCCTTGTAATCACACGCACTGATCAGTTTCATGAAAGTCAGAATTCATCTGATTTATCTGTAAGCATGTTTCACTCAGTTTCATCATATTCCAAAATTCATCAGCGCCTGCACCGTCTCTTGTTCCTTACACTGTTCTCCTGTCGTCTATCGCAAAGATATTAAAGTCTTGAACAGATCCGCAGAATCTCTCCCTCGGACTCAGCGACATTACAGGCACAAATTTGGCCAACTTTCATTTTGAATTCCACTTGAGGGCATGCGTGAACTTTACAACCGTCAATAAGAAGGATAGCATTAATCCGCTCTCCCCGAACCTAAACCAACCTACATTCAATCTTGCACTAAGATCGACACGGATTTTCACATGCTCACCCTCAAGCGTGCAATGCCTCAATGACATCTTGCCCTGTCATAACTGTGGTGAATTTTACATACGTTTCTTTTGATTGCACTGCGCGTCTGAGTGTATGGTAATGTGAATTATTTTGTGATTTGGTTTGTGTACAAATGCATTTAAAATCTTGTAGTTTCAATATTGTTCAATCGTTCTGAATTGGAAATTTCAAAATCACTGCTTCATTAGATGCATATTCGATGTGTAGGAAAAGCGAGTTTTTGACTTAAGCAGATGTGAAACAGTTTAATAGCATTGACCATAGATTGAAAAAAGGTTGGTTAAAAATTAGAAATGGTGTCAATCAGTTGCAATACCAGTGAAACAACTGAATTAAGATGGCAAATCACACAGCAGTTTTTTTTATAAAGTAGTTCTATCGAAGAGTTGACTTGATTGAGAAAACTTCAAATCTAAATGAATGGTAATCAGTTATAATTGGTTCTAATGTATAGATAGTAATTGGCATTAAAATGATCTGCTTGAACTGTTTCATGCCATTTTTGTGATAAGTCACGTGAAGGGTTCCCGCGCTATCAGGCAATATTCGAACGAATTCTCCAGCGACTGTAGTTATCCCGGTAGGAATCAGTGGTACTCAAAGCGAGATCAGTCGTTCAATGAAAGACATTGTTATTTGTGAATAACAATTCATCTACCAGTTAGTTGTGCCGTTTATCTCAAACCTAACAGATTCCGTAGATCAGTGCTGGTATTAAAAGCACAAAACCCCTTACGTGCTCTTCGCCAATTTTTACCCTTAAACATAAATTCCCTCTGCCACTTAGTCGTATAAACAAGATTCTTTGCTTTCTCAATCTGTATACTATCGTCAAACATTCCATTTCATATTTGGCATGATACGTCCGCATTTTATCTGTAACAATCTATACCAAAATACGCATTTCGATGGCAAAAACTCTTTCAAAAAAGAGTCATTTTTATTTTCGACGTTTCGTATGAAGTTCCTTCTTCCTGACAGTGACAACCACTTCCAATTCTCCTCGCATGCAATTTATGAGGTCGTCCATCTAGAACTGGTGCTAATCGTCCTGTGTACAAACAGGTCTGCTTGCTAGTTAAACTTTAATTTCAGGGGTCCTGTGTAGGCTGATCGTACAACCTATTCAGATATATCCAGTCTTGAATGCGTGAGTGTCGAAGTTGTGTAGGTAAATAGTGTCAATATAGAGAAGAACTATTAACAGAAACGAAAGAAATGTGCATCATCACTGCCCACATTGTTTATGTATTGATTTCCAAAAATGATACCTGGAAAATCCCGGATCATAAAAAATAGGAAGCGAACCACAACAGATTATTACACTAAACAGGTCACTTGTGAAAGAAAGAAAGAACAACTTACCAACGTACTGCCTCACACCGATCAATCCGATAAACAGGAAAAGCAAAACGCTTGTATACTGATAATTCAGTCGATCTGCAAAGTCATCATCAAACTGTAGTCGACGCGATCCAATACGCCCCAGCTTAGACAAGTTCCAGATGAATGCCGCATCCATGTCCACAACTCTATAGTTTAGATATGCTGGCAAAACAGGCAGCAGTATAGAGCGGTATAGTTGAAAAGAGTAACAGTTATAAGTAAACCAAGTACAATGTTTTGTTAGGCAATTCATTCTACCGCATAGCATAAACTGAGTTAATAAGGAATATATGAAATGAAATTATGTTCGATATGTCACCCTTGGTAGTGAGTGGCTTCATATCAATTGGTCGCTTACTGTGATACACGCTGCGTTCAGTTGGCAGTTATCAGTACTTGATGGCTGAGGTTTGGGCATGACTGATCACCCGTGATTTCACCGCCGTTTGAGCAACGGAACTAGCGTACGGCAGACGGATTCGGAGAATAATCTGAGTATCTTTGGTGTTGAGGCGATCTTATGGTTAAGCTTTTAGTTTGGATAGGCTGTTCGTATAGTGTTCCGTTGTCTAACATATTATGTTCTCTGCGAAACCCAAGGCCGGTCGGTAAAAAAAAAGTATGACGGGTAGGTAGTAAATGGGCACCGCAAATGAAAAAAGCTGACAACGATGCATATCTCTGTCTACTCAACCTGCCTCCTGGGATTATGATCCAAAGATCCAATGTAGTCAAGGTCAGAGATGCTGTCAGATACGACAGAATCATAGTCACAAATTTATATGTGGAAAACTTCATATCTACGAAATTTACTCATCACGCTATCTCCCTCCTATACAGCCAAGCTAGTTATATGATGTTTTGGGAGCAGTTTGATAGCATCTACACTAGATTATTCGCGTATGACTTATATCTACATACTGAAGTTTAGTTATATGGGAACTCCTAAACTGGTCTGACTACACATGTTCGAATGGTATCACTACTGTCTTAAGCACAGCATCCATTTTTATTTACACTGAAAAGTCCCTTTGTGGTGATCCTCTTGGTAGTAACAAGCTAAAGACATCGGTTTCCAGTTTCGTTTTGTTCGTTCTGACGGGGAGTTCAAAACCCCGCTGAGGACGTACTAGCGATGAAGAACGTTTCTTTAACTGAGTCTTCTCCAAGATTTCACTGAACCCTACGTTCTGTTCACACCGAAATGGCCTCAATGGCTTGACTATCAACCTACTGTGTCATGACGTGTTATCTTACGATTAGAAAAGGTAACCTTGAACGGGATATATTTCTCGCAACAGCCGCACTCGTCTACTGTAGAGATGAACAGGATAGCAGGAGCCGGACAAGTGGGTTACACCCCACTTGAGATGAGGAAGATTGGCGATAAACTGCCCTGAGCTCTGACTCTGCCCGAGGTATAACAGTAACCTGTTTTCAAGGTGTTGACATACTTCTCGAACACAACCTCCCTTAATAAACAGTCCCAGAGTGTGGCTTTATCAACCGAATCAAGCTCCTCTCGACTCATCAAAGATCAGCTGTCGACTTTCCATATGAATGACGACGTGCAGGCATCTCACGGTGAGTGAAGATGTGATCGACCCAATTAAAACCAAGGCGAAAACCAGCTTAGTCTATGAATGTTACAAGCAGCTTTAACACAATTGCATGAGCCCAGTTTGAAAGTGGGGATTATGTTAGCCAAACCCCAGTCATTCGGAGTGACATCACTGATCTAGCATTTTCCGACTAGAGACGCTAGCTCTTCTACTAAGGTTGGGCTCAAACCTTCAAAAAACAGGGGCCCTTTGCGAAGGATAGATGCTTTGTAACGTCCCACGAACTTTATCTCGAATGAGACTCGTTTCCGTGAGCGGAGAAGTATAGCCATGTCAATCAGCGCACATGCCCGAAAGTGTAGTTCTATGGTTTTGTGACGGTCGTTAACATGTAAACTGTCTTAGTTTCAGTTTTCTTCTTAACACTGACATTTAGTGATTCCGAGTAGTTTAATACGTAAAGTCTGCCCTGTGTTTTAGATGAACAAGCATATTCTTCAGAATCGGTTGGGCTATTAGTTATGGTGTGGGTTGCATTGGGTCGGTAATGTGGAGGTCCGGAACGGTCAAGCACACCAAGGGTGAATTACCCAATCGGTGGGTTCACATGACCCAGACCAACTGAACCCTGACGAAACCAACTTTACTGCCGCATTGACGTGCCACGCTGATGAGTCATGCAATCGTTCCAGCCACACACGGCCCGCATGAGCACTACGGACCAGGACGGAGTGTATCCACCTACCTATTAGACACCCTTGAACACTGCTTTCATGACGGAAAGTGGGGTTGGAAACAGTGTAATTGTACCAGTTCAACAGACCTCGCTCGACACAAGAGAATAGCACAAAGACGTCGGCTGACTGAAACCAACAATAAGAAAACCGAAAACAATTGTGTACAGGTAATTTCTTACTGTGGAAAACCGTGGTCAAACGGTGATTAACCTAACATAGGTGAATACGGAAGATCCAGAATCAATGGTTTTCATTAAAAGTGCGAGTGTCAGTCAATTACATCTGTGTGAACTGCGGAAACATGAGCTGTCAAACTTATGGAAGAAGTTGTTTAAAACTTTTGTGCGGATGTCATTTAAAAATCAGACAAACCACTTATCTTAAATAAAAGGTTGAACATTTCCTACAACAACCATGCCGTTGTTTTTTAGTGTGCCTCTCTGACACTACTTGCAACAACAACACCACCAGAACCTAACCGATCAATTGGCAGTTCATGGGAGCTGGTGAACCAAAGCCTCGCAGTAACAGTATTGAAGCGCAGACCTGATTGACAGGCCAGAGGATTTTGTGTACTTTCTAAGTCCTAATACAAGGTACACTGCTCCCCGGAAGCAACGCTGTTCGGCCGAGACCAATTCAGACAAGGCACACATGCATTTGCGTTATTCTCGAGAAGTAATTGTCGCACACTTGTATAATTTGGATTTCACACTACAATAACAAAACGGGGACGGACAACGACAACAGAAATTTGGAAAGTGACCGCTGCTGAGTACGACTTGATGTTCAACAGCTTTCTTTGAGCAATGAGGAAAGCAAACTTATTTTCATTGATTCTGGACAAGTTTGCTAATTGTAGCGCGACGCAAAACTGGCTACGAGATGTTTTTTCCACAGAGCTCTATGTAGCACATCTAAGCTCGATTTTAAAATTGTGAAATCGAACTGATTTTCTACAAGTGAAAATCTATGGATCTTTTTAACGCAGGCGTCACTTACGAAGGAGTTTCGTAGCAGAGTATTTAATTAAAGTCAACGCTGATAAATCGTTTGTAATATTTTGATTACAAAACTGTACTCACAAGCTACCGATATGTACGAATCACACAAGAACTCAGGTATTTCTACTGTAGAAACAAAGCAAAAGTGATCGGAAGAAAGACAGAGCAATTTTTTAGTGACTTTGAGGTAAAAATGAAAACTATACAGTGAAATTAACTGACAAACATAGGTTGATAAGGGATCACTCGTTTAATCAAGAAGGGGTCTATGTAAATAGGCGCAGACCACATCAAGATACCGGGTGTTTTGGGTTGATATAACGGGTGAGTCCTGCAAACGAGCGCATCATGCGGACACGTCTAAATACTTACTAATAAATTACGAATAAACTAGAACAAAATATTTAGTACCAAGTAAAGCAATGCCGTCGAAACTCAAACACGGATGAGACAATATAGCACAGTATTACACAATATCTTGATTGGACACATAGATGGTCAGCTGTAAGTGTCGATCGAAACTATACCTTTACGGATTTAAGGTGTATCGACGTCACATTAAGATATCTCAGAGAGTTTCTCTGGATTTCAACAACGAACGAAGCTATCTACCGGTGTACTATGGATCAAGTAACTCTCGCTGGGGTATAGTGTCAATGAGGTTAACATTGCTTTCTTGGCTGCTGGAAACGAATGTATGCTTACTTACTAGTAACCCAAAGAGAATAGAGTGGTAGATGCCTGCGTTCTCAAGTAGTGAGAAGTCGAACGATAAAAATTTTAAACAATCAGACGTAAACGACTCATCGCTACTGACACACTAGTGACTACTGCCAGAGGTTTTGCCAGATTAAAAAAATACGATTTTAAAACAAACACAGTCACTCTTATGAGGAACACAAACGTCAAGATGTTGTATAACAGGCAGTTTCGTCGTGAGTAGTATACTACTCACAAGTAGCGTATTACCCACAGGTGACATTCAAGAACAAAAGGACAAGCCCCGAACACGACGGACAAGAGACTATCGGAACAGTGTGTACATGCTGTGTGAGAACTTTCACCAAGGCGAATGACAACGTACTGTCACCCAATGTATGTGAGTGCATGTCTGTCGCGCAAATGAGTGTACGCGTTTGTGGTTTAGTTTTTGACATGACCTATACGGAAGTTTGCGCAATAAACCGACTTGTTGGCCAAGCGTCCTTTGCGGACACAACAAAGAGATGATTCAGCGTAGATTACACACACACATGTGATATCCACGTAATCCTGATATACGTCAAAACGTGAAAAAAAGTGGTCACATCTAAACATCTTATAAAGTGAAAAATCGCAGTCGCTTTTGTTCGACCAACATGATGCATACATCCAAATTTGGTAGTTTTCATTAAGAAGATAAGCGATAATTTTTCTGATTCCCTCTAGCCTGGAAAATTTATGAGCCCAGGAGTATACAGGACAATGAGCATCCAAAACCACATCAAAACTTTGAAGTTAAAGCCAAAGTGCGTCTTCTTCAACATGCAAAGACTTTTGTACCCACCAGAATGACAAAATACAGACTCGCCTAAGGAAGTGATACTCACAGTCAATGTTAAATCATCACTCGACAGACTTGATGCAGACCATTCGCAGTACGTCAACCAGTTCGTGTGTCGTCGTTCGTGTCGAAGCACAAATCCGTGATCAAATTTGTGTGGGCAGAAACCAAGTCGTCCCAGCATCAGTCAGACTGAGCATCGACTGGTCACGAATATCTGAAATAACCTGTGTACCGAAACCTGGTGGATACGTTGACAATGGGGCAACATTTCTGTCCCGGTCCTCAGTGGTGACATGTCTGAGAATAGACTGTCAACTATCTCCCTTCCTGTCTTAAGGGATTGATCCTTCACCATTTGCACTGGCAACATTCAATGCCAACCTTTCTCGCAATGCCGTCATTTAGACTCCAACCAGGTTCCCCTCAATCCGGGACGCAAAAGCTTCAAGTGAACGACGCCAATTTTCTTCCCGCGTTCCAACCTCATTGGTCAACAGTCGAAACAGTCAACCCCCGATTTGCTCTTATTAGCCATCCAAGACAGTGTTATTGTTCGAGTCATCAGTAGAAGGGTAACCGTCAGTTAACATGTCGGCAGATTTGCATACCGATGGAAATTAGCTAACGTAAGCGTGAGAGAAGCGCAGCCTAATCACAACCGGTGGTTGGTTTGATACTCCAGTAGACAGTCCTCTGAACATATTGGTGGAACGAAGCAAAGAAACAGTGTACATCCACGTTGTGGTTTCAGTGGCAATTTTTGGATTAGTTCATTTCAAACTATCGGCTCACATACATTCAAATGATCAATCACTCCCAGCGTTCACCCGCATCCTGACCAGCCACACAACTGGAATGCGGTTGTTCGCATCTACTCTGTCCTCCGTCGCACTGTTCTGTTAACACGGCATTCAGCAGATCTCGACGTCACTCACGCAGGACTGTTCGTCAAGCCTGAGTCACGCCTAGATCATTCAGAGCCAGAGTGGACTTGCACCGGATTGCCATCTATCCCGGACAGCATTTGTTCAGTCTTGGGGACCGCGATCGATCGATTGCTCTGGGTAGCTCAACCCTACCTCCGGCGTTTAATACAGCCATCGAACCGCTACTCGCTGTGGCTACGGTTCTAACACTTGCGAACAGGCTTGTCCGACTTAACCGGCCATATGGATGACGCAAACAACGGTGATGCCAATGTCCGCTGAAGTCCATGTCAATCTGAGTTCCTCGATCATGTACGCGCAGGCAGATGACCAGTTTGCGAAACGTTTTTTCAGTGTGGTTTCTACTTCGCAGGGGTACAGCCATGGCCTCAGTGCTCAACGCGCACACGTTAGCCTGCAGCTCTGTCATCCTGGTAACTAGGCCAAGTTGAACTAGCTTTGTTTTCAGCCTACACACGACTGATTTATTTTCATTCACTCCGAAAGAGCCAACCGCTCTTCTTCTGTCAGTGACCACGGGCCGTGCAAACCAGTTTTTCGGTGAATCCTAGACGAACCCCTTTACATGGCCTAACCTTACAAAGGACACGCGGGGATAATATTGACACGTCTCAAACTGGAAACGGTATACAATACCTCGCGCTTTTTACTTGAGAAAGGCTGGAACTAGATGCGGTGGTACACTTCACAGTCTATGTTCTATTGGCGTATATACATAACATGCACAAGGCGCGCGTGCGCACCAATGACACCTCATGAATCAATAACGGCTTGCAGCCACTGTCGAATGTTGTTGGGGTGTTGTAGGGACTGGGTTCAAATGTGCTAAAGTGACGAGCAAGACAACGGTTGTATTGACGATTGGGTTATCAAACATCGTAACCTGGGCTACCGGTTCAGGCAACGCGTGGTAGAAGACTAGATCGTGCGACATCCCTGAGCAAACAGACGAGATACACAGAAAGATGAGAATGTCGCTTTCAATGGTCACATATTTGGAGACAAACGAGTGCAGCTGGATTTTAGTTTTGTGGAACTCCAACGAAACACTGTAAAAAGATGCACTTTTAATAACGGATGACCACATTCGGTTACAAAAGTACGAGAACATCGTTCTGGTCAAAAGGGTGAACTGTGAACAAATAAATGATGAAGAGCGGCTGTGGAAATTAGGGACAGAAATAGGATGACGGGTCACAGGAACTGAAGAGAAAAAGAGAGTGGCACTTGAAGAAAGCCCAACAAATCTGGCACAGAAGCGTACCAATTTCAATTACACGTAGATCAGAAACATATCAAACCGTCCGCTATCAGTTGATGAGCAAGGTGTCTTTAACGCAGGGTGCAGGAGCACGCGACGAAATCTACCGGATGATTAGAAGAATCACAGCAGCAGCTCCGAGAGCAGGGATTTAGTAATCTACTAAGGGTTCTATGTATTCTTTTGTCCGAGCAAAGGGAAGTGCTGTGCATGTGTGACAGAAAGAAATGGGTTAGGCACACTGAGAGTGTTGTTAACAGGTCTATGGTTGTACTGGAATCCAGTTCATACTCTGAATTACAGAGACCAGACACGATGATAACTGAAGGATTGTTTGGGCAGCATGAGAGAGACAGTTCAAATTGGAACAAATAATTTTTTCTCTTCCGGGATCAGTGTCTTCATATGTCTGAAGCTCACCAGAAACATCTGGGTCTACCTTGGTCACAAGTTCAAAAAATTCCTACCTAGCCAGGATATTTTCAAAATGCCCCCGAAAACCGCCTGAAACATCGTCCCCATTGAACGCCCGTACAATTAGTAGTAATCAAAGGTTTAGTGTGTGTGGAAGTTGAAAAACCAGCTAACGATACATGCTATTGAAATCTGTGAACACTTTTATGAATAAAACTAATATTTTCGACCACAGCTTTTGGGCCATTTTGGCGATGAGAGCGTCTCCATGCACAAAATCTTTACTGAACAGATGAAGTTTTATCAATTACTTTGGCTAATCACAAACGGATTTCCTGAAACTTGTCTTTCCTGTGTGAATCAGAAAGCAGTTTCAGGACAAACCGAGCGGATGTGAGTACATATTCATCAAAGCAAAAGACAGAATCACATCAGGAATGTAACAAGAATGGTAATCCTTTCCTCTATTTCTCTTTGCCTGAAATTTGACAATTACTGAAATGTAACTGGTAGTATTGATTGTGTGCACCAATAATCCTGATGGAGAGCATTCATCTGCAGATTGCATTTTCAAAAATGTCTAATTTGGTTTGACGTGAGTATTTTTTCGCTTGACATGCATCCAAGCTATTCGGTGGTGGTAACCTTTACTAACTCGCCGAAGCAACCAATACCGGAAAGGAGGACGAAGTGTCCCAGGAGCACAAAATCGTTTTGATTCAAGCTCTCATGATTAACTATGTTTTAATCACACTGATGAGTGTAACAGTTCTTTGTCATTTGTTTACAAGTATAGAGTATTGTTTGACGATGTATAGTTATGTACTTTTTCATAATGGAAGCACCGAAGTCAAGCGTGGCCTTGTGTGTTTTCCACCTTATGAATAAAATAACGATGATTTCTCTTCTTTGTCACCCTTTCGTGAAAAAAGAAAGATTTATCACCTTTGCATACATTAACTCGATTGCCAGTTCCAGCCATAGCAGTGGGGCAATGAAATGACCCATAATCTATTGCTCAAAGTCACTCACCAAAGTGCACTGCCTGGTTTGACTTGATCTAGATTAGATGAGCAAAACTATCAGGTAGGATGTGCTTATTGTCCATTTTTTCAATGGATTTCTTTCTCCAAGGTAAACATTTGAAATGCACTGAACCACTCTGCATGTTCCTTCAAAGATAAAATCCATTTCGGGTTAGCTTTTCTTCAGACGTCACATGGAATTGCTCTTGTTATGGAGAATAATAACGCTTTGATTCTTAATGCTCTTCAACGTAAACTTCACTCTGTGTTTATGCTTAATTGCATTTATCGGTCAGACGTAATCGATCTTCGCTTCGAATTCCCAATCATCTCGTTCAAAATCAAACTATTAACACACTAGTTCATATTGTATAAGACTAGGTTATCGTGCGCAAACAACTGCTCTATCTAGAGACAAGTTCTGGTCAATCGCTCATGAGCAAGCGAGTGAGATGACACAAATCCTTTGATAGAACTGACCGTTGGTGAGACCAAACCCATCAGAGAAAAAGGTATAACTAAGGGGGTAACGTACAACGGCTTTTCGCACAATTATTGTATCAAATTGTCAGTGTGGTCTAACGATTTCTCTTGCTGCATTTTAATTACTGTTGTGTTAGATCTCGGCACTGACCACTGTTTCCAGTCCTCCGTAGCCTAAGTCCACAAATTCTTAAGGAGCTGTAATCAAGTTTAATAGGTAAAACTTGAAACACTGGGTTAAATTTAATAACTTGAGCAGTGCAGAAAGAAGACATTTTGTGGTCTGTTAACATTTCGTTTATCATAATAAGCCACAAGCGTAAAACATGCAAGTTATACATAATAGACAAATAGAGGTGGACAGGGTATGGATACCATACAGTCGCACTACGAATATATCGTCAACACCGCGGTAACCCGATGAGTTGCTTCAACCACTTTGTGCACACATCGCCGGCTGGTGAGTTCTGGTCAACATAACTTCATTAAGGATCAGTAGCTTCAGGTTCTAATTGTGTATTAATATTCTGAGTGATCTAAGTGGGTCAACCTGGTGATTTTTATCGTGAGGTGTCTGGCAGTCGATGACGCGGGGCTTCGATTAGCGGATTCAGGGGTTTGAGATTGTTGTATCATTAGTTGTTCTAACCACATCGATCCGTTTTACCACTAGCTCGGATAACTGTCGATCTGTTCTGCTTATGTAAGCGTCACCGCAACTGCGAGTGAACTGATAGATAACGGACAGAGAATACGTCCGTAATTACGTACAACAAGTCCTTATTCGTTTCAGCCGATCGCACTTGGGCAGCCACATACGTACGGGATAGGGCAAATTTTAACTTGTGCCTGATATCACTTGCCAAATGAACTCTTTTGAATTTGAAAAATAAAAATACATCTTACTCTTGAGCCGTTTGAACTGGCTGGTGGCGCTCGTTCATCATGCTGTGAATGAGCTTTGCCAGTAACGCTTGTCTCGGCATTTCTTGTTTGATCTGCAACTTATCAGGGGTACATATATGCTTGGCTCTGTGAAACAGGGTCTTGATTAAACCACACGAATGTACTGTTGGGGTAAAGCTGGGAAACTGCATATATAACCGCACCATGATCGTTCACGATGGACCGGTCGCTGTAATGTTCTATCCTCAAGCCTGATGATAAGTACATCTGGAGAAGCTAAGCTGTCGTTTGACCCAGTTTCGTGAGATAAGGATGGGCTCAGGTAAATAGAGTTAGAAAATTGAACAAAACGAATCAAAATGATCAATGATCATAAAAATCGGAAGGTCACTTACATACAGTTCATACAATACGGCCTTAATGACATTATCTCGGACTTGTCTTTCGATCACTCCCAAGAAGTTGCCGGCCAATGGTGCGTCTAACGCACTATCCATAGCCTATTTGTCTATTTGTCTGTTATACCTGGTTTGCATGTTTTACGTTTGCAACTGATGATAGTAAACCAAATGTTAAAATATTGCAACGTCTTTTTTTCACTGGTGAATTTTAGTTAGTTGTTATCAACAATTCAAATATATAACCTACCTTGAGAGTAATCGCCATTTTGACGTGCAGAAGCTCATTCTCTAGATTGTTCTAACATTCAGCTAACTATAGCCTCTAGTATGTTTGTCCACATTGGATGTGAGAACTGATTGACAAATAAGCATCCACATGTTTTACAGATGTGTCGGTCTTTGCGCGTCGTTCAGTCGGATGACGTCACAAACCAAACATAACTTAGATGTAACCACCGTTCGATTTTACTACTACTGAGTAGCCAATGCTTGATAAGGATGTGGGAAAATTGCTAGAAAAAGATTTTTATGGGCTAAAGTATGGTGATCACGTTTAAGAAACGTTAACTGCAGAGTGATGGTTAATCCAGATGGCCAAACTATCACAAGAAATCCTACAGTGGAAAGTAGTGCTGTATTGGTTATCTGCGAAAAAAAGGTCAAGATATAGGGAAAGCCACAGTACTGGGGGGAACATAACATTTTAACGTGTGCAGTGTACGTAAAAACTAAGCAAGGAATTGAGAAGGTATACAGTGAGACACAGGTACCTCGTTTACTTACTACATTGGTCCACTTAAACATGGCAAGAAAACATTGAGAACAAACGCATACTGCATACATACTGAGCACGGTACACATATCCAAATCCTCTCCGCTTGTTTAACTGTGACAATGATGACGCATACAATGGAAAACTGAGCTGAAACTTAGGCCAGAAGGTCAGAATATCTCTAAGTGGTTAAGTACAGGCAATAAAGCAGCTTCTGTTTGTAACTTAAATTCAGAACACAATCACAGCATTTTCGGTCACGTGGTTGACCACTAGTTTGTTCACAGTGCTAGTACGCATTGATAACCGACGATGCATGTGTTCACCTAAGCGATCTTGATCAGGGGTCACACGTGGACCCAAGTCAGCGAAAAGTGTTGAGGCAAATAGTTTCGTTGCCGCAGGACTGCAAGTGCTTTCCTCACTCATAACTTGCCCACATGGCATTCGTTCACTCGTCGATTTATTGCACATGTAAAGCCTATACTACTTGGTATTTGATCATACAAGTGATTGTATCCCACAGTGTGTATCGTGGTGAACTGTATGAAGGAAACTCAGCATTTTAACTACTAACAAAAGTATACTTTTTTTCAGTATGATTATTTACCAATCGCTATTTTGATTTGATTTATACGACCACACCACTGTTAGGAGTGCGGTTGGTTGAACAACTCTTCCGTGAACTTTCAAGACTGCAGAGGAGCATTTCAGTCACGTGCGCATATAATTGAGCTGATGGTTGACCTTTTCCAATTATTTGACTGAAATTGCCAGGATGCAATTTGGTGAGTACACTCTAGAAGACAGTGTTGAACACGGTTAAACAAACGGTGTAGGCATTTGTGACAAACTGATGTGGCGGACATCAGTAAACCGTTGACATGCTTTATCACCGTTGTGCCGAACTGTGATCAAGTTCCCATCTCAAGGAATTGATTAAATTGTCTATTACTTTCAAGAAAACACAATACGGGGCTCAGTTTCTATGCCCTTCCTTTCTGGTAAGCAGGTAGGGTTACAACATGTAGTCCAGTCAGCCTGAGGCTGAAATGACATACTCATCATCGCCTTTGAGGGTTCACGAATGCCAGTTTAGTGTTTTTTGGATAAGACACATTTAAATTTAAGGCTGTTCAGTTCGTGGTAAGAAAACGATTCTTTTGCGGCTACGGAAAATCTTCCGTTACCTGCAGGTCCGATAAGACAATAAGATGATACCAATATACGGTCAAGACGATACATCTACTTGGAGAATCTCTGTTGCACACGAGGCTTGGTAAGGACGTTTCTCACAAAGAACAGAAAGGTATCTATTGCCATAAAATTGATAAGCTGACAAGCAATCATCCTCAAATACTGTAAAAATCATCTCGAGACCTTGGAGCTATAACCACTGTAAACTGGCAATTCCGGTTGGACTGTGTCTCTCCCCACTAATGGACTGTAAACAAGCTACATAACATTTGTACATGAATTCGCCTACCATGGCGGCTGAGCGTAACGTGAATTGTTATCAGTTTGCTCCCCATTCAGACTAGTTCCACGTGGTGATTCTGAAGTGGGACGAAGTCGGTAGTGGAATGTCGGTCCTTGTGTGAAGGTCTTGAAGCGCTTTGCAGATACTTTACAAGCCAACTGGTAGAAGTGTATATTTTTCAGGAAATATACCAGTACCGTTTCGCTTTATATTTTAATAGCCATGGTATGCAACAGAACGGATTAATTAGATCTCCAGTTTCTAAATGATTGTCAGTCAATGGTAATCGTGAAACGTAGCACAATCCGTTGTATTCACACTTACAAGATCATGTGCTGTACGCTCCACACAAGCAATGTCTGTCTCTTCCACTGTCAGCAGTCAGTCCTCCACCGTTACAGTTCACTATTTGTGCAAGTACGCAGGTGGCCACACCGTTGGCTTTATGGGAAGAGCAAACTGACAACTAGCCGATCGTATGAAGAAATTTCTACTAAGGAGACTGAAACCTTTAGTCAAAAAGCACAACCTTTCTATTGATATTGACTCATGATGAGTAATTTTAGTTGTATTGGCGCATTCAGTCGTAATCGAGCTCCAAGTCAAGCGTCATGAAGTCTTGTCTGAAGTATGCCTTTGCATCCGGAATCAACCCATACATTTTGATGAAGCCAGTGTGTCAGATGCCCAAATCCTTTCTGTTCGTTCAAAAACAATTGGTTTCCAAGTTATGGTCCTCTCTATATTCCATCCGTATGTAAATCCATGTTCTGCTGCCCCCCGACTGTGAGTCTTTCTCTTTTCCAGCTTTTGTCAATGATCACTGTTCCATGCGCTTTTTCGTTGACCATCAAGTTCAACATTGTTGAAAGATGAAACCTCTTCTCACACCCTCGTCAATCACATAACATGTCACACAGACATAGGAGAAAAAACACGCAAAAATGTGAAAAAAAATTCGAAACGATAACCAACATGTAATGCTTGAGTATGCATCAGGATCACGGCGGTCTCAGCGTCACCGTTAGTTGCTTTGGCGCACACAGTTGTGACTGACGCTTGCCAGGTAACAAGGCAAGACTTTTTACTGTTGTGAAGCTTACGTCACATGATGGGAGTGAGAAATGAATCCATCTTATGGAATTGTTGTTCCCAGTAGTTTATTGGGTCGTTTAAATCTAGTTATATGTTCATGTGCAGGCAAAGCAAACGAAATGTCACAATGCGGACAACGTCTCATGAGTTCATTCTTCTTGTTTGGTTGACCCGCACCAAAGATGAAATTATTCTACAGTAAAAAATGCTTATGTATCTAATCAGTGAAAAAGATAGAAGGTTGATATATGTTAATCATTCCCGAGCAAATTTCTGTATATACGAATGCTTGGAACGTTGTTTTTAGGTCAACGTGAGCATCGTCAAAACCCACGGAAAGCCAGGACTTTTGAGACTATAACTATTGGTTTTATCACAGTAAGGTGAACCTACAAGCGACTCATTCGGAGCACACGGTGCTGGTTCGAACGCCCGCATCACAATAGTTTTGACGGAGATCAGAGAAAAAGTTAGCTGTGTGACACTGTATACAATGCCTAAAAAGCGGTTGTCCGCTCCGATCTACTGTGTATTTGGAAAGATACAATTAAGTTTACCTCAGCGCAAACCACGTACTAATACTCAAACGTTCTCTTTAAACAAATTCGTCATCGTAAATGGTAGCTCAATGTGGTTCTGTTACCCCTCTGTAAGAGTTTTTTCAATGAGAACTGGTTGTCGAGTGTATTAATTTCATTATAAAACTAAAGGACAGACAGCCCATTTAACAAACTGGTAGGGTCATCATACCGAGAAACTTTTCAAAGTGATACAGTTGCCAAAACCAACACGGATTACGCCGCGCTGGAAATCCATTTAGTGGTTCGATGATAACACAAAATTCTCAACGGCAACAACCTGATCACGTACGTTTCGAGCAGAATATTCCACGACAATGTAATATGAATGTCCATTAGGACGAGATGTGATAATTCACAACTTGCATTGCTTTTAATGATAATAAACAGCCAGCTTAAAACGAAGTGATGGCATATACAGTTGGCATACAAACGGTCGAACAAACGGTGAGACACAATCTTCTCAAATCAAAAGTTCTCGCACCACTCATATACGATCACAAAACTCAGTCAGATGGAACTTTCAGCTGGATCGTTATGGAATGAAGCGTTACATTCTGGTTTCTCTCTCACACTTTAGAACTCGTCGGCGGTACGTTTCATCGCCACTAATGGAACTGGCTTCCGATCTAAGTCTTACGACGTACCTAGGCCGACCACTACGTCACTGGTGTTAAATTATGCACAAACAAATTCAGATATCTGAGCGCACGGTCGTGTCCGTCTGTGAACAATACTCAGGGTGCTCCATGGTCTCAACACTTAGCAGGCTCTAAATAATGAACTCACGATCAGAGCTCTTCATCCAAGCTAAACTCATACATACTACATAGATTGAACATCACTCAAAACTGATCGCAGCTGTCACATTGCCATAGATACTTCAGCCAGCCTCTTTCAAAAACAAGCACTAGGCTCAAGTTTCACTCCCACTGGAGTTCGTCAGTACTGCATATCCACGCCAAGGCCATGACTAGAATTCTTACCACGCTTTCAAGAAACAACCGTTGTGGCCCACTGTGCCAATCACCTCACATTGGGCACGACTAAATTATGTTACTGAAAGGATATGCACTGCTGATAAGCTCTAACAAGAGCGAAAGTCGAGGCTAGTGCTTCTTTTCTAAAAGGGTTCACTGAAAGATCTGTGGGACTGTGACGGCTGTGATCAATTTTGAGCGGTGTTCAATTTGTATGAAAACAAAACCCTCTACTATTCACTAGTAATATGCATACTAGTTGTCCTGCGCAGCTGCGAATGATTTAAGTGAATCACCACATTTGTGAGAAATAAAAACACGTGGCTAAATAAGCGATTTTCGATGGAAGTGCCACTTGCTAATAAGTGGAACACTGTGCTTCATGAGGGAGCTAGCTGGGTGTCCTGCTTGCCAAAATGTATAAAAGAGGGGTTGTCACGATTTGATCTGGTTTGAAACGGTAAAGAATACATTTCTACTTGTCCATGCACCAACAAAACATAGGATTGACATCAGTACAAAAAATGTTTGTCTAATCAAAATTATCGGTTGGTAAAAGAAGAATTACTTAACAGGAGGCCAATAAGCGCAACCTCGGGAGTTAAAATTAGCGATATTGACTTGATGCACGGGAAAGTATATTGTAACCAGACAGTGCTTGTTACACATTGGTGACAGTTTAGTCATCGACTGCCTACAGGTTAGTGCTATTCACTTGAACAGCTTAGGTCAACTGGCGAAGGTAGCAGTTGACAGAGACCGAAAGTTTCTATACACCTGCAGTGAAGGTGGACTATATGTCCGAACTTTTGGGCAAAACAAGTCACATGTACACACCTAGTGACTTTTACCCATAATCGATAACTGGATACAACGCTACTCGACCACAACAGGCCAGGTTGCAATAAGTGGATTGATGACCCTCTCCTCAACGGCAGGATTAAGATAGGATGAATCATAGTAATAACCTCTAGAATGTACTGTAAAGTCCCGTCTGTAGAAAGTTTTTTTGTAAACGGCTTTTAGATGGATAAATGTTTTGGTTTCTCTGGAAGCACACAAGATGGCACTAATGATGAGGACTTTTCTTTTAAGGAGATGATGTGGGCACATTAACCCAGAAGTGATTTCACTCGATTTAGGAACAGGTATCTAATGCTGTTAGATCAAAATTACCGGGTCCCTTCGATCAATGGCACACTAATTAGGCCAGATCAACCAGTTTTGAATGCAACGGTGTTAACAAAATCAGTTTGCTTGCGACGGAAGAGATCACCTCATAAGCATGTAAGAAACGCAAGTTATTTTGTTTGGTCTATTTATGCGGTCAGTTTACCGGTCGTTGGTTTTACGTTAACGTAAATCACCTTCTAAGTTAGTTTTTTTAATACAAAACTGTTTGCATTCCAGTCAAACGGTGGATGCCGACGTCTGCCAATTCACAAGCCGTCTACCATCAATACTGGGGGCGCTACGTATCTTGCATTAGCAAAACCGAGTGTCGCTTGCAAACTAAGGTTGATGAGTACAGGCCTAGCCAGGTCAAGTAGCAGTTTGCGCAAAACGAACAACGTGTTATCAGTTGCTGTCACCATCAGACAGGTCTACCAACGGCCTATCTTGGTTATCGCTTGGCACTATCAACGCGAAACAGACACAGTGAGTCCTAACACTCGTAAGAGTGTCTATCTTTCAGAACAACATATACATAAACTCACGATCCTGACGAGATGATCCACCGCTGAATAGAATTTAGCACATATCAGTCACCTTATTGTCCGTCCGTTAGGTTACACCCGTGTCTGAATGTGGTAGGTGTGAGTGACATGAAAAATAACAGTCTGAATAACTTCTACAATTGTCCCATTGTTTTCAATACTGATATTAATAGGTCCCCGCAAGCTGCTGTGTTTGTCTGTACAGCTATTAACATGCATGACCAAGCCGGATGAACGATTATTCTAGCACAATGAAACAGCTCAACGCGGTGGGAAAATATAGTCAAGTCCCCTCAGCAAATGAATCACGGACAACATCAGAATTCGAACCAGTCATCACTTTATGAAATCGTTTCAGCGGGTAGGAACTAACAGGATAGAATCTACAACAGATAAAGTCAGTCAAACACACAGAACCAAGCAACAGTGCATGTGGAGTTTGTATGGAAATCTAGCTGTGTTGTTGACTAGAGTTCCGGCTCATAAACGCAAATGCACGAGTGGCGTGAGAATATGCGAATAGGATAACAGAGTTCCGGCTTCATTGGATGACTTTTCGCTACGCTTTATTCACAAAACATTTGACCAGTGCAAACCATATCATACTACTGATTTAACTTTAAGAAAGAAATAAACTTGCTTTGCACAAGGAGATATTTCTAGTATACTAATTCACCAATAGCGATAGAAGATATACATCGCGAGATGTTAACATTTCGTTTACTCTCTTCAGTCACGAACGTAAAACATTAGAATATATAGGACATGCGGTTAGCAACACAATCAAAAACATTCAACCATTGGGTTTACATGAAACAAAGTTGGTCGATATCTCGTACCATTTCCTGACTTCGCCTATACGCCAGCAATGTTGTTTGACATCTGAACATTACCAAGCTTTGAAACAACTGCGAGAAATGAAAGATGTGGTTTTCCTCCAGCCAGACAAAGGTTCCGGCACAGTCATCATGAACAAGGTTGATTATGAGTCAAAAATGAAAGATCTCCTAATGGACGGAAGAAAATTTCACACGGACAGTACTGCTGATAACATTTTGGTAGAGAAACAAATATCAAGAAAGCTCCAAATCCTGCTACTACATGGGTATATCTCGGAATTGCAATACAGACAGATGAAGCCAACCGGAACCCGCACACCACAGTTAAGAGGTGCTCCAAAAACACATAAAGGTGGTGTACCGTTAAGGCCAATCTTGTGCATGGACAACTCACCGTACCACAAGCTTGCCAGATGGCTTGTAGACATCCTCCACCCGATCCGTCAGATGTTTACTCCTCACTGTGT
>QNGE01000184.1:95837-116828 GCA_008508345.1 Paragonimus westermani
CGGCCAACTCGTTTCAAGTTCTGTTACGTAATAAGAACCCCAAGTTGCTTGCTTTCTCCGAGGCGATGTTGATCAATACTCACCGTCCGGCTTTGTGTGTGCATAAACTGTTGACTCACGCAGTTTGTCTGCCCTGGAACTGACGACAGTCTTTGTTTCATGTAAACCCAATGGTTGAATGTTTTTGATTGTGTTGCTAACCGCATGTCATATATATTCTAATGTTTTACGTTCGTGACTGAAGAGAGTAAACGAAATGTTAACATCTCGCGATGTATGTCTTCTATCGCTATTGGTGAACTGGATCAAGGGAACTCAGTGCTTTAAGTATACTAATTGTTCAAAACCGAATATGTTAGAGGACTCAAACCGAGTTCTAAGCTGGGTGTTCAATGGACGTGACTAATGATATTTAGCAATGAAGCACGCAAATCTGTTCAACATAATGTTTTATCTCCGTTTGCTGACATCTTTCTGTTTGAGTTAATTAGGTTACTGTGTCTCATAGGATGTGATACATCGAGTCAAAATGTCAAGCTATGGTGTAATTCAAGTGAATGGAATCAGGTTCTACTGGACTGACTAGAATGAGTAACTTACTCAGCCAAGACAAAGTTAATTTTGTCTACGTGTTCAACCATTTACCCACTATTTTGGTTTTCATCTGTGTATAAAATTTGAATGGAATGTATCCATACTGTGATGATCAGCGCTGTTTGATTTTGGAGGTGTATAAAATTTTGCCGTAAATTGGAACACGGCACAGAAGACAGAGATATCGCGTGTCGTTTGAAACTCTGGTGAAAAAGATTGTAAACAGGTATTGACTGGGAACCTTGCTACTGTAACGTTTTTAACGGTAATATAAATACACCTAATATGAGCACAGACTTTGTGAGCGAAAGTACGGAAAGGATCTTGAAAAGAAACCAAACAATTCATCCCTCAACATCTCAGTCAAAACTCGGGACCAAAATTGCTCGTGAAACCCAAGGAAACAGTCACTATATTTGTCAGTTTGCATATCGCGACTCATTACTCAAATCCAGCCAGGTTGTCTCAAGTGGACTAATTGAATCAAGAGTTATGATGATTCGACCGTACACTCAGACGACGTTCATGTCCTGATTTCTCTAAGCTAGATAGTAATGGCCGGCCGACCAGGGCTCGAGAGCTAGAAACGTGTGTGTGTGTGTGTGTGAATGCAACAACGCTGAATTTTTCCGTGAGCTAACATACGAAATGACTCGTTAATTGAACGTCACTTATCACGTGATCGAGCGATTTTCGTTGAAATATTGCTTCCAATCCAAAGGCCATCGGAGACGATTAGATTTGACATCTGGTTTTATTAACATCACTATGGTGGGTGCGTCCCTAGAAATTTTCATGACAGTGGTGTTCGTTTGGTTTCCGAGTTTCCATCCGTTAGCTCATCGTCGCAGTTAATTTTTGATAAAAAGAATAAGCGATTTCAGATTACTTTGGTTTATGCGGTAAAGGTGCGTTCGAGCAGCACACTTTTAAGACCGACCACACTTCTGATCTCATACCTGTTTGAGTGATTTTCCTCATTTTCCCTCTTCACTCCGTGATTACAAGTTTACATTCAGAGCATGGCTATAGCTTTTAGCAATACTCATTATCAAAACTAATCATGCAACGAGTATGGAATTCGACTTGAACTTATGTACTGAGGGAAAGCACCAATAGAATGCTCAAAAACTTGGTTCGCACACATCCCAAAGCCTGCAACATCTCGCAAATGTAAGTTGACCTCCAGTAGTCGAACAGTGTAGCAATGGTTTATCGGCACCACAGCTTGAAAACGCAACAGAATGAACGTTTAGTTTGATGTTCTTACTTAGTACGTGTACTCTTCCTAGTAAATGATGGACGCCAAACGTCATTATTCGTTGTTTGGGAGTCGGTTTCTTTTCTTACATAAATATGTTAAAACCCTGATGAAGCGAATGTTATGGCAGGTTTCAGTACAATCACACAAATCAGATTCCTAAATGATATATGAAAAACTGTGTTTCACAGAATCTAACATAATCCCACACCAGATAGCGTTTAGATGGTTCACTACAGGCAAATCACTTCCGTACAGCGAATAAGCGTGGGTGCGTTCTGCAGAATGTTCAAAGAGAACTACCTGAGATTCGATGAATATCTGGAAGATGAACAAATTTCAATGGACAGTCTGCATGAGTTTTTTCACCAGCAGTAGGCAGACTGCAGCAAGTAAGAAGAAACACTTGGGAACGTAGTTGTGGCTCGTTGTGCTCGTACGGAAGTGTCGTGTACAAATGCGTACACTGTACACGTCGGACCGCAGCTGCCAAATGGTAATACTTTTGTACATATATATATATTATATGATTCGCTGACTACAGCTGTAAGGTATTTTGGGTAGTTCCTTGTTGTTGTAGTGCTTATCGTGTTGAGAAGTCCAACCTGGAGCACTATCTTAAGAATAGAAATCCGACTGCCGTTGATAAGAAGGATGTCATGGAGATTATGAAAAACTTCAAAAATATGCGTGAGATGAAATTATACGTTATAACTGAGTTTGGAATTAAGACACGTTCTGACGATTTACGCAGCGTACGAAAGAACAAGATGAGCTAGACTCTTGTGAAGAACTCATTAAACTGAGCGACCTATTGAGGGTAGAAAACAGTACTGTCTGCCATTGAGGAAAAAATTTTGAGGTTTACGTTTTCGTTCCAGAAGGCTCTTTGCAGCTTTTAATTTTAGCGAGCCATTCACCGGTTAAACTGTAGTGGCTTTATACTGTGGTGCACCATTGTGGTTGATGTAGTTGGTGTCAGTTTTGTTTTTACGCACTGGTGCCTAATGAAACGACAGTTAGTAACTGAATAATCTTGGAATGTATGTCTCACGGCGTCATCATCATCTGGTAGGTGTGGACCCTTTTCAAATAAACCGCGTTTACCAATGGACGCCTAATATGGCCTTCACGTGAAACAGATTACGATTTAACAGGTCACTGCTGTTAGTCTGTAAGCTTTTCAGTATCTCCGTGAAAATTAGATGATCTGTAAATCCTGCAGGGCGTCTCATTTGTTGTAGGGGACCGTTCTCTTTGGTAACTAAGCAACCGAACGGATGGGGGACGACTACAGATATACTAAAAGTGCTCTATCTGGACTTTTGACTGTTTACAAATCATTCCAGCACACTGTTGAACGTTCGAAGAGTATGTTTGCTGATCGTCTGTACGCTACTGTCATAGAACATATGAGACTGTTTGAATCACCAGCAGAATGTGAATGCCTCTGTTCATTTTTGAAACCTCTATCGGAGTACGCGAGATGTGGTTTCCTCAGGCATTATGATGGTGGTGAAGCTGAGGATTTAACTTATGAAAAAGGGAAAATCGATGTTCGTTTTGTCAAACAAAGAAGGTTTTATGTCGCCGTTATGGAAAGTGGAAGATGTGATTGTTGCTTCTTTTTCCAATGGCCGATGCTCTGTAGCCATATCTTCATGGTTTTTTGTGTGACTGACAGATTGCCAGCCAGGTTAGTGCAGAAATGTGGGTGGACGCTAACCACCACATAATGCATTGCATAAATCTGTTGCACGTATGACTATCCCTGTCGCACATTCGTGTTCTGTTAAGATTAGAAAAACGGAGGACGTAGTGTAAGGCTACTGCTATTACGTTCGGTTGTTTCACTGATGGAAATAATGGCAAGCATATGGCTACAGTTTGTGACCCAAATGAGTTGTTGCCAAAGCATCCTGATCTTACATTTCACTGTTCACTCCCGAGACGAGAGTCTGCGCAGATAAGCTGTAGGAAATCGCTCGACAACGTATGGTCGAAGAAAAAGACAGACAACCGACGACTGGTACAACTGCTTTTCGCTTCCAACAGAGAGATTAAAAAAACCGGTCAGGAAGTGCTTGATACTTAACTGGAGTATCCCCTTTGTAGCATTTTTCAGACTATCGCCGATAATTGTCATATTCCCCCAACCCCAGCAACTAGCAAGGCGGTGTGTCAGATGAATTGAATCGTATGCCTACCGCTCTGAAAAGGTGTGCGTTAATTGTTTCCACAGAACGTAGGAAGTCCACACTCGGAAGTCGCGTCATTGATGACATTATGCCACAGATTCAGGCTACAGAGGATTTAAAAAACAGAATGTGTTGAGTGAGTTACTAAAGATGGCCCAAAGCAATTTAGAAGAAAGGTAAAAGAGCGTATCCAACGACAAATTGTCTTGAACACTGCGAAAAGTGATGTTTGCCAGATTTGTTACTTAGAGAAGGAAACCGTGGACCTGGAAGAGGACAAAGCAAACTCAATTCAGTACTATCGGTGTTCGGGCTGGTGCCATTATTCGTGTGCCAGCTACCAGCAACCTGATGTCAACTTTACCTGCATGGACTGCGAGACGATTGGGAAACCAATGTGAGGTTTACAACGGCACGCTCTTCAAGAACACTGGAAAAATCCCACCGATCTTTTCAATGGCAAAAAGAATGAACTCGCGGCCCTCTTTAGAGCCTTTCACAACTTGAGTCCCCACATGAACTTCTCTCACTTATTGTCAACCTGTGTACGTTTGTTCAACATGGTCCAATGAGTTTTATATCAGTGGTAGCCTCACGGGTTCTTAAGCGATTGGACCTGTGCTATATCGTGAACGGACGATGAAGTCCAATGAACCTTATTTCAGTCCGCTGGATTAACTAAGTACTTAGATAGAGTTTGTAAATATCCACTTGTCTGACATTTTACGATATAACTTAGAAAAGTCCACTCGGATCAAAGATCTAGATAGCCGATATGTAGATATGAATATTACGGGTATGTGGTGTATAGTTATACCCATAAACGTACTTTACCACACACGTGGATTCGTGAAGTCAAGGATGTAAGATTCATATATATATATATATATATATATATATATATATANTTTTAGATTACTGATGAGTAGTCGGGGATTTGGTTTATTTTCAAGCTGACCATCACACATTTGATCGCAGTGTTCCCATTCAGACAGACAATGCAGCCAGCCTCTTTCGAAAAGAAAGAGACACTAGACTTGAGTTTCGATCTCATTAGAGCTGATAATTAGTGCATATCCTTGCTTTGGTTAGGTCTAAAAGAATTATTGCTATTATCAGGTTACAACTTGCTGTTTGTTTCGAGAGGAAAATTACATTAGCGCATCCACTCGCACTACACGCGAATAAATTTCTCAAGACTGCTGCTTGAGTTAATAGTAGCAAACCGAAGCACGACCCTTAGAAAACTACAAACAATATAGGGTAGGGACGCTGTTACTTGGAAAATGATTGGTCAGTTTTTGGCAAGAGCAAAAACTCTGGTGAAAGCGAAACATCCGGAACTTGAGGCATTCGAATCGCATTGATTAGGCTTACGGTTAATCAGTGCTGACGTTGAGATGTATTGATTGCGAGGTGGAGCGAGCATGCCAGCAGAATTGAGGAGGTATTTATAAAGGAATGTCATCAGTTGTGTCAGATGAGGTGCCACCGAACGAAGTAAATAGTAAGGCTCGGAGCTCACTGAACAGGAACGAAATTTTACATCACCACGAACGCATCGGTGTACCAACAATGTCAGCCACTGATGGGGAATAAGCGGTCGAATTAAAACACCTTCCAGTTGGTCTCCGGCGTTGAAGATTGGGTGTTATCAGCAGTGGAAGTGACAAGTATCCTTCTATTGATCACTTGAGGCAACCAGTACATGGTCGTTGGAACGAAATAGTCAACGAGACAGACGGAAACAGCGATTAATTTTTATCAGCTTGAATTCACCGTATGCGAGACCCTTATGAACACATACCTAGGTCATGGAATGCAAGGAAGCATATTGACCGATCAAGGCTTTTTTTTCGACATGAAAGAACTTCGAAACTATTTTGTGGACTTAAGTCACAAGGAAATTCGCAGAACATTTTATCACTTCCAGTCAAACGGAAAGACAACGTGAACCAATTGCATGGTCAAAGATGGGTTGGCAACCAAAAGAAAGACCTAACGAGAAGTATCATCGGCAATACTGACAATCCAGAGTTCGACCACAGGACAACAAAAAATCCTCTAATGAAGCTAATGTTTGTGAGGACGTCGTGGCTTTCAGGTGAATGAAGAAGTGTCCGTTAAGAAGAAGAAATACGCGTGAGCTAGTAGGGGATTGAAAGTTTGCCTACCAAAATCTACCACTCATACTGGAGGCCACCAACGAACGGTTCACCATGAAGCCATCTGGTTGATTCACAATATTAGAACCTGTATTGACGGTAAAGTGAAAAAACTGATGGGATCTGAGATAGAAATCTAGGAAGTTCCTCACAAATAACACAATCCCACAACAGAAGTGAGTACACGTCAGCTGTATTGATAATATCATTGTTGACCTATAACCCATTAGGAGAATGAACAAACTTCGGTGAAGAGCGATCGAACTCGGGAATAATGCAGTGAATGTGATAATCGATCTGTTGAAGCAATAACGAGACAAATGCAAGAAGTTTTGAGCAGCAATCGAACAAAGGGTAACTTGCACTTACGAAATTATCAAAGATATTGGTTTTGCTGCAAGGCTATCGCTACGTGAGAACGAATATCTCTGTTTGGTATATCAGTGTAGAGTCGCTCGCTCCGGTTCATTGAATAAGTGGTTCCTGTGCCACCCGCGTGTTCCGCTCACAACCACTGAGGCTACAGTGTGGATAATGTATTTGTCCAAGTCACAATCATACAAGCTTCCCTACCTTAAATGTTCGATGAGAAGACTAAAGGCTGTCGCACTAACCAGACAAAAAAGACGACAGAAACTCTTAACAGCTACCATTAAGACTAGTCTTCAAACCTCAACCTCAGCTGCTCCACAATGACAGTGTAACGGAAGTCAGAAGAACCCAACGGTCCAAGTATCAGAGAAGAAACAAATCGACTTCAGATAAGTAGTGGGAGATTTTGGTTGACCTGATTTGAACCACAGTTACAACTGATCACAACTTTTGAATTCACATAAACCTTTCTGTCAGACACTTTCAAAAGGAAACCCTAGACCAGTTCAATAAATGGACCAACTGCATAAACAACAAAGCCAAATAATGGATGGGATTTGTTATCGCTGGGACTTATCAAATTTATTTCGTCTGTGTCAACGATGAGTAACCGATTAACCCTGTAGGCCGGATCCACGAAGATAGTGTCATTAGGAGTTTTGCTCCGACAGACTCACAAACAAAAGACATCTGTTATTCATATGGAGGAATTTTCATTTTTCATCGAACTGACTGCACAGACGAGTATTCGGAACACCGACTCTTGGACTCAGATGTTAGAGTACTTTCTGTAATCCATGATTTCTTCTAGCTGACAAGGGCGTACAACTTTTCTGTATGAGATAACGTTTTAATCGACAAATCACGCATTGTGAGAGCACGGATGTTTTGCAGACGGGGGGTGTTTGACAACATCCTTGAGAGTACTTCAACTATCCGTTTCGTGGCAGAGAATGGCCACAGCGAACATAAAATGAAGTGCTAACCAAATGGGTTCTAGTTACTCGATAACTGGTCCACGCTTAATCCACGAGCAAAGTTGTACTGTTGATCAAATGATCACATATCTAGTGCTTAAAACACACGACGTCTACTTGATCAGACAGCGGTGGACCAGCGTAACAACCTAAAGGCATCATTGTAACTTGCGGTTGCGTCTAATTTTGTCGTACTTTTGTGCAAAATTCATTTTCTGTAGTGGCAATCCGAAAAAAATCCAGAATCATTCATCCGTTTGTTACGAAATGTGACTTTTGTCAGTAGGAAAATCAGTACCACAAATATAAGGTGGTCGTAGTTTTTACGTGAGATACATAAGGTAGGACAGATCAGAACTACTGTGGACACCTGTTTGCGAAACATTTTCCCAGTCCCTTCCGGGGCTGTGATGAACGCTTGTTCGAATTGCTTGTTTGCAGGCCAGGCCCAAAACAGTTAGCCGAAGGGAGTCGTAACAACTCAGGGCTCTAATTCACATACCTTCCTGAAACCTCGGTGACCGCTACCTCGTGGCCCAATGGATAAATGATGACACCACAATCTGCCGCCTAATCACAGGTCGTGGATCTGATTGTGCCGAAGAGACCCAAGTAGGTCACAACAACTCTCCACCACTTGGCTATTGGTCGCTGGAACCAACTGTTTACGAAGCATAGGTATGGTTATCACCTTATTAAACAGACCTGAATGTATTATCGGTGGGTACATCGCTGGTGAAGATTTGGGTTTAACTAATGTGTACAGGACTACTGTGCTCCTCTGTAACATAAGGATAAACCTGTCTGTAAATTAAATATATTAAACTTGCTAAACGTGCCTGATAAAAGCGGTAAACGCGAATGATTGATCACAAATGGATTTTTGGAGCAGCTCACTGATCATTTAATTACCACGGCAGCAAACACTGCCCGTTCCATTCATTACCCCCCCAAACAGCCGCTAGGCGTCTAATTAGACATGTCATGTTATTGTCCACGATAAAGAAGTCAAACAGGGATGATAAGAGCAGCGAGTATGATCCGTACTCAACCGACTTCTCCACTCCCGCATGCAAAGGAGATCTAGATCGTGTCTACCACGGAGCTAATAGGGTTGTGAGGACACATACAAAGTGATGAAATAAACCATCAACTTTGGGGCAGATAGCCGGGTCTTGGATCACTCGTGTAACCGCATGGTGTGAATTTTCTTTACCAGCAACATGTTCGTTCGGACACAGACGTTTACACCGACCAATTCAAGAAATGAATATCAGGCAGGTAGGCAAGGTTCAGCTGTGTTGGTCTATCTCATCATTTCCTACCAAAAGAGCGTACCAGAATTCCTGATAGGTGATTACTTTCCTACTTGTTAGAGTATCGGAAGCCTATGTCACAATAACATTGTTTTGAAAGAATACGGTGTTAAGATGTGCTGACCTGCCTTAATTTTGTATATCACGTTCCGGTAATCCGCAGAATTTAACCCAGGCAAACAGCGCAGTTTGCATCATCATCATCATCACCATCATCGAAATATTGGACATATTTCATTTGACTAAGTAATTTTCCCGCGCAAATAACTTACAACATTCCAGTTCAAGCAACGGTCTTGAAGAATATTGTTTTCATTTACGATCTTTGTGAATAGACCCCGAGAACCGTTTTGAACGTTTGCCTCACACTTGTCCGACCTACGAATTCACATACAAACCTGATGGAAAGACTTCACTTTCTACGCAAAAACCATTAAGCGTCAGAATGACGAGGGAATGATGCGGTGGTTCGACAGCAGGTAACGTTAAACCTCACGGATGCAACAGTAAATGAGATATTCAACCACAACGGTTTGTTGCAACGATTCATTTGCCGGTGAAGAATGAAAACCGTTTCGTCGTCGTTAATCGTGATGACTTGAGAAGATTATCATCCAAATTAAGACCGGATGTTTGCGGTTAGTTTAAACTCATTAAGCTCAGAGATCATACTAGCCTATTACAGTGAACATCTACGTTGATAATGTAAACCAATAAGTCAATGTAATCTGTGGTCATGCTTCCTGACAATCCACATTTACAGACAAACAAAAATTTTCACAGTCATCGAAATGTGTCAACCATACACAATCGCATTTGCAGGCTCTTAAACTGAACACTTAATGGCTCCTGATCAGATTATCGGTTGTCCTAGTTACCCCACCGCATACCCAGGTGGGTGGGAGTGTTTCACCGGAAAATTTTCTTAAGGGGATTACAGACAAAAAAAATCGGTAACTCCAATCTGTCCTAATGACTCTAGTTTGAGTCTGAAGATTTCGTGTGTCAAATCGAAACTTACTAGTCCAGACAGGGAGAGGACAAGAAAGGAAAAACATGCTAGTTATGTGAACATTGATTTCAGACTGTTCAAAGGGAAACAATGTGAACAGAGAAAATATAGATCAGTAATAGATGTTAACGGACGAACTACAGTTAGATCGTGTGAAAAATGCTGAAATCAAAGCTAGAGCTACAGATCGATATAAACTGAACCTTGCTGCGTTCAGCGATTCACAAATAATAAAATTATCACAGGCCGGAAGGACACCTTCTGCACATCGAACTGATCGATCTAGTCAACCTGAATCAGTAATCCAGTCAAAGGATAGTAGCGTTGAGAATTATGGTATATATTACCCATGGAAAAGCATACGAAGTCAGGATAAGAAACAAGTATGGTTTAGTTGCTAGATTTATGCCCCCACCTTTGCCAAGTTATACGCGAGGCAGATGAAAGGCATACGCAAAAGAATTCTGAACTCTCATCACTGATATCGGTGTACTATGGTTTGGAAATCAGCTCCCAAAATTGACAAACATGAGTGGAAAACCGGCGATATTAAGGAAGTTAACTGTGGTGTCTCTGAACCAGAGTACTTTTATAAATCACGATCTTTCTCTTGAGGAAATTATCAGTTGATCTCACTGATGTTGGGTATTTGCTTTCTGAGTTGCATGATGGATGTCGGAGAAAGCTATAAACAGCATTACCCCGAAACAAATTTGATTAGAGTAGTCAAAACCGTATTGGCGCAGGATTTATAGTTTGACTAGTTTAACCGTAAGCGCAAACCACGGAACACGACATTACAGAGCGGACGGTATTCGTTACAAGTAAATCGTAAGCAACAAGAGAGGTGTACAGTTGTGCCCCTTGTTAATCGGTCGTGTTCATTGCTGTGATGTGGAAGACAAACTAACAAACTAGCTATCCTGTACATGAAGTTAAATGCCAACGTCTCAGTTGGGCTTTATCAACCACAGGAGCTGTCGAGTATATATATATATATATATATATATATATATATATATATATAGTGGGAGCGTTTAGCGTTCAGCAGAACGGAAATCATGTACTGACGAACCATTTTCTGACCAGCGTAAGTTTGAGTAACCCGGCGTTGGCTACGGTATGGATTGAACTAAACGATCATTATATAGTCCCCCATAAACTCTCAACTTGGTGTGAAAGAACTCGAGTTTTTTAGACTGATCGTGTTTAGTTGATAGACGAATTGAAAATCTGTGTTATCAGTTTTGTTCATTGGAGAGACAGGGAGCATTTTTAAAAAATGATGCATCCTTCAATCTAAAACTCTTCAGGCATTTGCAGCTGATACTTTTGTTAATCTATTACAACCATCACGCTGTTGATCCTAGAACAATCAAACCGCCCGCTCGACAACGTTTTCACAGATTCACACACGGCCAGGCACGGTAAGTTCACAATTACTAGATCAAGGAAATGGTGATTAAATGGCCCGCCGCCTACAAAAGATGTTAGTGATGTAGTCGGGTAAGTTCTAGTTTACTTGAGAATGCAATAGATGGACCAGTTTGGTTAATAGAGTGACTACTATTGAAGACTGAAAACTCAGTAGTGACTTCTGTTATCAACTGTCATTCATATTCCAAGTCTATTCTGCAAATTTTAAATTACTGTACCACAGAGTCAAGTAAGTAAAATCAGGGTCAACAAAACAAATGGATATATGTTTGTTTTCTAGGCAAAACTCTTAGCCGGCTCACGAGTCGAGTACTCGATTCAACTGCGGAAGGATTTAAAACGGTTCATTTCCTTCAGAAGTTTGAACAAAACAGTCAGAAAACGAATACTGGTAGATACAAGTATTTCGCATTGACTCGTTAGTATCAAATTCACAATAACAAGAAACGTTTTTTTATATCGAACCTACAAGGGGTTAGGGTGGATAGTCAATCGGTAGGTTAACAAAGCTCACTAATTCTAGCGTATGTTCAGGTTTACAAGCGATTGTTTCTAAACACACAGGATTGGCTTCATTCGACTGATTTGCTACCGCCTCAGCTTATGAATTCACTTTTCGCAATGTCCCCAAGAAATAAACGCTCAAAGGTAAATTACTCACTGGACAGTTATGTAATGTTTTAGCATAGAAGCAAAATCCGAGATAACGTTTATAATCATCCTGTCCATTCCAGACAAACCTGGACTGGGTCTGTTTTCGCTTTCCAACCGACTTGTCCGCAGCTTTATCTGACATCCAGTATCTTCTGTGACGCGCTATCTGGAGGGTCGTGCCTATCGATTCATAGGAATAAAGTACACACTTTTATAGGACGCAGAGAATCCCTACACGCTCCTAGCTTCCTGATATGCAGGCTTAGTGTAGTCTGCTGTTTAACATATCAAATGAAATTCACGCTTAAATGGCCTCGGACGACTTTCGGTACGGATAAAATACACTCATCTGTTGAACCCATAACCAACTCCAAGTGTGGTACTGAGTTCATATGGTGTGGTCTGGTATGCTTCACTGGGTAATCCCATGCAGTTTTTTTCCAAATCAGAGCTTTCAGATCAGTTGGTAGTATACGCGTCAAAACGATCACTTGATGTTCTGGAAGGGTATTTTAAGTTTATGTTTGTAGTTGTGCGAAAGCCAGTGAACTGATTCTGGTCAAATCTGAACGAGTCGTTGCAAAGAAGATAATTAACACTTGAAACGACCAAGTGAGCTTTAAAGGATTCCCGAGTTGTAGAAGTGAACAAGTGTCACAGAGTCAAATGGACTGTTTCGGTCTGAATCAAGAACTCCTAAGAAAACTGCTGTTTTCAGAGAAGGTACTAATAAGCAATAAGAATATTATTCGTTCACAGTTTCAAGGTTTTGATAGTGGTGGGTGTTGCAATTCGAAAGTGGAATGGGAGGACTGCTCCAACTTCGTTAGGTAATCTCGAAACAACCTTGATTGCAGTAGTCGAAACATTATATGCGCGGGGTTTATGGCTGACTACTTTCTCTGTAAATAAGCAATCTCGAGCCACGGAAAATGACATTAGAAAGCAGATGATTAACAAGAGGCAAATCGGAAGCAAGAGGTAACCAAATCCCGTACTATATATATATATATCGCTCGATAAGTGCAAGGATTTCTGGGATTATAAATTAGAGGAATGTTCTAGTCGTGGGACAATCGGTCGGAGCTGACAGGACAGTTGTTGTCTCCTCTCGGGGTGATCGGGCAACCTGAGCATTGCTCACAGGCGAATGTGGTTGAGCGTTTACAATTGATGATTTAGTCGTGTTTAATATGTGATTAGCTGAGAGGCAAATGACACTCTTGTCTCATAAAAACATGGCTAGAGCTCCACTCATGGCCGTGGCAAATATATGCACTACTCTGACGTGTTCTAACATAAGCGGATCTACGTTTTGGTGCTTTTTTCGAAAGCAGCTGACTGGAAATCTGTTGGATTGCGGCGTCTACGAACAATTTAGAGTAATCAGCTTACAACCAAATCCCATACTACGTATCAGTAATCACATATGCATTGGATATCAATTTTTCGTCTGTGGTGGGTAAAGAAACCATGAGTCATTACGGCTGGATATGCGTACAAAAATTCAAGCAAACCTTACTGACCTTGATTCAGGAAAAACGTCACTGTAATTTGTCTATTGTCAAGTATCTTGTCGCTTTGACCTGGTTAAGTTAGCTTTTTCATAAATTGCATGTGAAAACAACTTGATAAGCCAGTGAAGTAAATAGAACCGAGTAAAGGGCCGACACGAGTGAAGATGAACAATTATTGATCTGAGTCATGGGTTCCAAAAGTGGCAACATCCCATGTTTAGTTTAATTAGAACAAAAGCGAACCATACATTCAGAGAATGTTTACGGATTGTCTGCTCACAGGCGTAGTTTGGAGGGTACTGACGTTTGTGTTAAAAACGTTGGTTTTATATAAAACTGTTAATAGACTTGCTCCCATCTACCTACCTCACTAACCATCGATAAATCCTCTTTGGTCCTCGTCAAACAGCAAAGCTGATCGCTTGAAATCCAACTTCCTCTTTGTATTTTGGCCTATTGAACATAAAATTCGGCACCGAACAAACCAACAGTGTAAACCCATTTGTTCAGTTCTCGCCATCTGTTGTCCACTTTTGTTGACCATCCAATGTCTCCTACAGTATCCATCTTGCTTTTGCGATACTAATGCATGTGCACATCCCTTTAATTTCTAAGTTTATCTAAGGTAGATGGATGTAAATTGTGAAGACTGTACTGTACTTTGCTTATGCCATCCCTGCATCTTCATAGGTTAATAAATAGACATACAAAACTCTTGTTCATTTCAATTTATATTGCTCTCGATCATACAAACCATACCCTGGCCATCAGGACTCGTTGATCACGTCAGGTAATCATTTTAGTTTATATTTGACCTAAAGGACTAATGAGGAAATTATACTCAGTCAGAGAGTTAAATGGATTGTTGTCGCCATTTGATGAAATCATCCGTAGGAATGTTCAAAACTGTTTATCTGCCAGTTATCTGCCGGTTAATAAACGCTTATCACTGAATAGGACTGAGCACAATATTGCAACTGGTTCATTTAGACTAGAAGAAACTTAGGCGTTAGAAACCAGACAAGAAAAAGACTGACTAATTTTCAGAGTTAGCAACGCGACAAAAGCAGCCCTTAATTCCAAACCCAAGAAGAACGACGGGACAGGTAAGACCTTGTGAACAATTGAGAAAATCCCTGAGTAAAGCAAATTGTACAGCTTCTAAAAAAAGCCGTTGTGTGCTCCCGTCAAAATAACAGCTTAGTTGTACAGCAGCTTCTCAGAATTTCATCCGTCATTTTGGCGGTCCGGCGTACGACAGACTTGTTAGGCCTCTCCAATGAGGATGTTGCAGGAGACTGTTACAGGGTTTTTCATTAATTTGCAAATGAAATGTGACTGTGGAGTGTAAACCATAAGGTTCAGTCGATTTCATATGGAAAATCCGATGGAACTAAATCAAGCGACCTCTTAGGCCACTGAAATGATCCACTCCGACCGATCTCTCTCTGTGGAGGAGTGTCGCTCAGCCACCCACACAAACATTTGGCATGATGAACGAATGCACTGTCTTGCTAGAAATGGGCACTTCTTCCTCGTTTGAGTTCTGATGACTCCAGATACTGATTCAGGACTCATGGTGGAAGCTGTAGCTGTGCCTTTCCATTTATCAATCCATCGAAATAGCAAGGTCCGATGACCATTGCACTACGCATCCAAAACCGCGAAAGTAGCCTGGGAGTGAAGCTACGATGGGACTCCATTACTACGCATGTGTGCGGATGTGTGCAATAAACTTGTTTTCTTTTGAGCACCACATCTTGGAAATTAAACGTGACTTCATCACTGAAGCTGGTGTCCTCTGCCAACGAGGGGTGTTCGATAATGGCAACTTGGAAGCACTCAGAAAATTGCAAACACTTTTGTCAGAAAATTGTTCCATAGGTGGTAGTACAAAAATGTCAGTACGGATAGAATCCTAGGCTAGCAAGTACATATTAAATAGGTCGCCTTCTCGTGGTTTGTTATTGAGCGAGCGTACGAGCAGAAATTTGTGGGTTTCAACGCATAACTGGTGGAATTTCGTTCTTCGATGGTTATTTTCTGGGTTAGTGAACCCTGTTACGTGCGCACACTCGTCGGAAAATCTCTCACCATGACTGGTTTGATATTTATGAGAACTGGCGCCACTCAGCATGAAAAACAGGTCACTTGGTTAACCCAGCAAAAGGTTGGCATTGTCGCTGTTTTCGACATCTCAGGTTACTGATGTGTAGTCCGGGATATGGTTCATTTTCAAGTTGAACATCACTCATATTTGATCGCAGCTTTCACACTCAGATAGACTTTCCAGCAACCCTCTTTCGAAAAGGAGCACTAGACTCGAGTTTCGCTCTGATTAGAGTTCATTAGTAGTGCATATGGTTGCCACCGCCGGGATTTGAACTCCAGCCATTAAATCATGAGGCAACCGTGTTAACCACTGCACCATTGACCTCACATTAGACACGACCGAATTATCTCAGGTCACTGTCGTTCAGTGAGTTAGTAGCTACCACAACCTACTAGCCTGTGATGTGTACGTAAAAGCTGTCAAAGCAACAACCTGACTTGCTGTGACACTCTGGACGACTGGGTTGGTCAGACCTGTAGTTGAACTATGGCTTGGCACTAAGAAACACCAAGAAACTTAATACACGTTTCCGCTCGTGTCGTCCCGCTTTATCGAATATTGTTGCAACAAAAACGATTGGTTCAAACATTATAAAACAATTAACCCTACGGACAGAAAACTAATAACTAGATGCTGGAGAGATCGTGTGTAAGCTACCGCTTGGGGGCGATTGGTTAACGCATCCAGGGAAATCGGTGACTTACCTCCTAAAAGTTTGTGGGCATCAGAATGAACATAGACTTGGTGGGCAAATCCAACTGGTTGATTCCCGGCTCACATCTTTGCTCGAATTTCAGTCTGATGAACAGCATCAAGCCGCAACCGCCTTGTCATAGTGGGCTGCCCGACCCAAATTTGTAATGTCCATCATCTGACAGCTGCCCGTGTGTGCGTGTGTTTTATGTTTACGTGCCCATTTGTGCCCTTCACTAAGTCGTGCGCGCATGTGCTTGTGCGTTTTGGTGCGGCGCATAACAAACCGCGCCCGTATTTGACCGATTAGAGCCAGTGTCGTGCGGATGTGTGTAAAAGGAACCTGTGAGCAGTGAGCGTGTGTCACTTGATCTGATCTCCATTTCCCAGGGAGTTCATTGGTTCGTGAGGTTTGACGACGTGTTGGGAGTCGTTCATACGGCACGGTGGTTGGAATAGTTACTTCGCATTAGTTTCGCCAACATCCAACTTACAACACTTTTTTGCACAAACACAAAACTGCAGACGACAACACACGCCATAGGCGCCTCCATATTTAAGTCTAAACCCAATCCACGAAATCCACAATACAGAAATGCTAGGGGAAGTCTTAGGGGCTACGTTTTAAATCTGTGTTTAGATTCAAAATTCGCGGCCAGTGAAATATATGCACTTCCACTCTTTCTTTCTTTTTCCGGTGAAACACATCGCGTTGTTTTCACACCATCCAGCAAATGTGTTGATACCCTCGTATTATTTTTCAGTCACTATTGTGTGAGATCACTCTCCCGGCTTCCTCTTCTGTCAACAACAGCACCCATTTTAGTGCATTCTGTTCTGATATCGCCCATGTAATTCTCTATGAATTGTGAAGCAGGACTTCGTGCTATAAAGTTCAAATATCGAGCATTATGATAGTAAACACTGATCTAGAAGGACGGATGATATGTGCTTGGGCGTTATCGCTATGGAAAGGGAACCTTCTTCGCAAATCCTAGCAGTTAAAGTGATGTAACCCAGTTTTGTCACCTTAAAAATCCCTATTATTTGTGAGTAGTAAAGGATTTTGGTTTTCATACAGATTGAACATCACCCACAACTGATCGCAGTTTTCGCATGCTCACAGAGTTCATTCAATCTCTTTCGAAGAGAAGCACTAAACTCGAGTTTCACTCTCATCGTAGCTCGTCAGTAGTGCATATATTTGCCACGACCTATGCAGAGACTAAAACTCCGGCCACGCTCTCATGAGACAACAGTGTTCACTACTGCACCACCGATCTCAACTTAGGCATGATCAAATTATCGAATGTGAATGCTTAATGTGAGGTCAATGATGCAGTGGTGAACACCGTTGCCTCATGAGAGCCTAGCCGGAGTTCTGGTCCCGGTGCAGGTCATGGCAAGGATATGCACTACTGACAAGCTATGATGAGAGTGTAACTCGATTGTAGTGTTTCTTTTCGGAAGAGGTTGAATGAACTGTCTGTGGGAATGCGATAGATGCAGTCATTTATGAATTATTTTTAATCTGTAAATCACTATCACTGGGTTCCGTTGTTTCTCCAGAAGAAAATCCTCTCCAATCCATTGGTGTGTATAGTTTTGGGGAGTGAAGTAGTTCTTTTCCGTTTACAAGCAATGTCGCTAAGCTGAATAGCCGCCAGCATCTTCCAAATGAAACTTTTCTCCACTGGATATAGCACTATTCCTATGACCACTCCAATTAACTTGGTCCCTTTCAATCAAGGTTACATACGCATTTCGGTGAATGGTGGTTTATGCAGCTGCCTCCGATAAGTCAGGTAATGTGTTGTACCTATACGGTACTTACTGGATCGTACAGTACGCACTGCTCAATACTTACTCTACTGTACGTGTTGTAATTGCTTACAGACACAGGTTAGCATCACTTTGCGGTTGAGATACTCTTAATATCGAGATGACTGAGTTTTCCGTTGAGAGTCAATATTACTCATAAGTAGGGTGGCATATTTTTTCATAATTTAGGTGACCAGATTGGGAAGAAAACGGGCTTCAACTGAGTCCAGAAAGAAAGAACGTATCTCGCTTTCCTCCCTGCTGGGTGGCGCTATACGAAGTGGGCTTCAGTAAAAACGTGTTTTTAACAGTTCTATATCCTTTAAGGTTTGTGTAGCTTTTCAACAGTTTATTCTCACATCGTTTTAAGCCACTGGTTTTTGTTTCCTTGGTCTGGATGCTGCATTCCGTGTGGTCTGAAACACCGATCAGTAGCCTTGGATATAAATCGGTTAGCGGATCCTATGAATCTCGTGCACGGTAAAAGTAACACGCTGAACATCCCATTACCTGAGGACACCACTCACTGGGTCACGGGACAGATTAACACGAGTACAAAGTGTTGTTGAATGGTTTGGCCGTATGCAGTACTAGATTCATAGGACTTGTAGGAACTTTGCGAATGAGAGAAAGTTGGTGAAATATTCATGTCTGAAACTATGCTGGATGGTTTAGAAGGAAAAAACAAATCAAAAGGTTCTCTTCCTTTCAGGGGCTCAGCAATAAAAGATTGCGAACGGGAAGGTCAAAGGATTGTGAACGGAGTGGAAACACAACCACTGCTTATCACGCATGCAACAATCGCACTGGAACAACAGCTGACCTGCATTAACAGTGAGAGATCGGGTGTACATTCATTCCACCGCAGGTTGTGATGACCAAGTTTTTTTCTAAGTATTCGGTTTACTATCTCAAACAGATTTGTCGTATCCGCTGTTGACTTTAAATACAGACTGTGCAGTTAAGATAGACAAGTTGGCTGTTCCCAATTGAGCAAACTTCGGAGCTAAAACAGTGTTCTGTCCAAGTCAGATGACTCATGCGTTATTTTAGCTTTGGTGAATGACTTATGCATCGACCTTATGATTATTTGGCGTTCAGTGAGTTGCATTTTAGGTTTGCTATTAATTTACTACTGTTTAAACTGTAAAATGCTTAAACCAGCGGTTATATCTTACGGTTTCACACGATTCTGGGAAGAGAAATATTTTTTAACTAGAAAGTCGACCAACAGTATGCGGTCTTTTGAAACTACGTGAACTGTATTGAAATGACACGACCATTGGGAATGGCACCTGAAAACGTCATGATCATGTCGGCACTTTCGGTAAAGATCAAACCGGCTCTTAATTTCACTGATGCACGTGGAAGCTGCGGCGCAGTTCACTTTGATAACAAAAACACAACTAACAATTCCAGTGACAGCATGTGAAAAAGTGGAGTAGTAACTGTTAGCAAAACAGCACAGAATCGAACTGGGATTTAGTGAAACATTTCAGAAAAACCGTGATCCAACGACCTGCTAAAGATCGCCGGTTGCAATGGCATTCTGAATTAAATTAACAAAAATTAAATTAACAAAAAACGAGTATACGATCTTGATCGATTGCGGGGTTCGGTGTTTTGTCTTAACTGGACGTGACGCATCCTCTTCATGTGCCAACCATGACGCTTAAAATACTCGTTGTTTTTTACCTCATAGTTTGGGTGAGTTTTTCAGCAAATATGACCCGAACAGAGAGCTTTCCACAGCTGAAATCTCGTCCTTGAAAACTCATATTTGGATACTTAATTGTGGTTTTGAGTACACTAGTGCAGAGAAATTTGACCCACCATCAACAAAGTGGTCATCTGAAAAACTATTACTAATAATAGTGGTAATAATGGTGTACTATAAACAGTAGGTGGATGATACGCCAGACTTTGGTCACTCCAAACCTGCAACATTTGCAACGCATAAATAGTTTCCATTCTAATATAGTGCTTACGTAGGAATTGAAGACCAACAGGTTGTTAGAATTGGCATCCGATTTGAACAGCTGAGTTGCTTAGTATACGTTGAACATCATTCATAAGTGATTGCAGTTGTCTTATTCTCACAGACAACTCACTCAACCTCTTCCGAAAAGAAAAACTACAATCGAGTTAAACTCTCATCATAGCTTGCCAGTAGTGCATATCCATGCCATGACCTGCACCGGGACCAGAACTCCGGCCAAGCTCTCATGAGGCAACGGTGTTCACCACTGCATCATTGACCTCACATTGAGCATTCACATACAATAATTTGATCATGCCTGAGAAGAGCAACAGGGTTTTTTCCGACATCAAAGATGAGGTTCCTAACTGCTGTGGTTACCGTGAATTATTATTCCACAGAGCACCGTCAAAGAAATAGAGCTCATCTTTCGACTGATCCTATGCACAGACTTCTCCGAAGAGTCACGTTAAGGACTGAAGGAAAGTCAATTATGTTAAAGTTTGACAAAACCAGAAAATTGGTGTATTGTTCCGTCCATATGTCCCAAAGTATATTCCCCATAAGAACCAACCAGAACTTCAAGAAATGAAGGAAGTCACTTGCCTCCAGTTCAGCAGTTAACCGAATGAGGGACACACTGAAATTGTGGTGGATTGTCAGGTCGGAGGTGCGAGGTTTCGAACGGTCGGCCGAATACCTCAAGTATGTGAACATCTACTGGCAGGTACCAAACCCAAGACATTGACTCCGGGATTGAACGAGCTGCTACAGATCTGGAACCGGCTACACCTGGAGAACGGTCAACTTGTCGTTGATGTGGAGGTGCAGAAGGGGCTTCGACCTCAGAGATTGCCATTTATTCCAGTGGACCAGAGGGACC
>QNGE01000184.1:117637-148582 GCA_008508345.1 Paragonimus westermani
TGAGTCATCGCTCGACTGGATCGGACCAACGGGCGAGGCAGGGCAGGCGAAATACGACAGACGGCCAGATCGGAGGCGTGGTTTTTCCAACATTTAGAGGAACATCTCGACACGATGTTGGAATACGGTCAAGGCCAACATTGGGTGGACGGCCGACCGCATGAGCAGCCGGACGAGCCATTGCGCAACGAAATCGGACAAACAGACGAGGAATGGCAGGCGGGAAACCCTCCGATAGAAAGCGCCGATCACACACGTAAACCGGTTAGAAGTGCACACGACGTGAGAACGGAAACCGGGGTGGGTGGGTGTTGCGGGTTGGAATTATGACTCATAAACGAGAGAGCGCGCGTTGCATGTGACTGGCGATTTGGACAATAAAGATCGTGCTTTATTGGATGCCTTCTCGCTACAAAATGACTACTTGAACAACTCATTTTAAATCCATGTCGGTTAGATGTGCATCAAAAATCTTGCATGCTATCGTACCTAGAGCTGAGATTTGTGAATGATAGCATACAGTTGCTCAGTCTTGCTTTTACCCCTAAAATATCAGCTAGGATTATGCTCGGCGGAAGATTTGTTGTTACACTGTCAGTCCGTCGATATAAAACTTCGTCTTGTTTAAATATTATTTCAGCCTGTTAGCTTCAAAGAAATCCTGTGGGCCTCTTTCGGAAGTCTCATATTCGTACCTGATGAATCACAGAGAAAAGTGATCGACTTCCAGATGAGAGATCGTGATAAATATTAGAGTGACATCGAAAGGGTATACGCGATGGTATGGTATTTCCAACGAATCCCGGGTTTTCTCTGAAGGTGAAGAACAGAGAAACGCTTCGCGTTGGCAGTCAATCAATGTACAAGTGCGTACGTATGTACTTGTCTGAGATCGGCCCTCGTAATGTGTTTACGGACCTTCGCAAGCTCATACCTGGTGAGAGCAATAGAACCGGTTAGCTTCCTTGCAAGAAGTTTTCTTTCTCTCTGGAGTTTCCGTCTCACTGTTCACTCTTCCTTAATTTGGCTTCTATTCATCCCAGTCTTGTCCTTCTTTTTCAGAAACCATTTGGACCACTCAAAATTGTTTATCAAAGTTTATCAAAGTAATCGGTCAGTTTCGTCCGAATCTTTGTCCGGTCTCGTGTGTGTGGTTTCAACAAATCTCTGAAGTGAGAGCTGTGCGAACCACTCGGCCCAGAAGACCTTCAGATTGCATCGACAAGGTGTTGGAGTTATGAAGATAAATCGTTGACAGAACATCATCGAAGATGAGGGTAGCAGTGGGTTTTCAGATCTGGAGGAAACGAACTATTTATCATTGAGTATAGATCTTAATGCCCAGCAAACTGTACCAATATTTCAGCGTCCAGCAGATGATCGTTATAAATACCAAGAAAATAAGAGAAGCGAAAAGCGCCATCACTGGTGTGCATGTGCTAACTACGACAAAGCACTGCAGACAGCGATTACTCGATACTAAAAGCCCATTTTATCAATCCACTCGAGCTATAACTGGGATAGTCGGTTTAGGGTATATCAGCAAGTTGCAATACTATGTTTACTATATAAGGTATTTTTCAAAGTAGTCTATGATTTGGCGTGAGCCAGTGAGCAACGTAGAAGCTGTTATCACATTGTCTTTAAAGGAATAACCATGTCATCAGACACAAACTCTGACTTGGCTGATGCGCAGTTGTCCGTTTGCATACACTCGACCTCCGGCGTTCATGTGGAGGAGCTGAGTGGAGAGGTATATTTGTTTTAGAAAGGTTGAAGATCTGTCTGTTTTCACTGGTTGTTTCCCACATCCAGCATAAAAAGTCCACTGTGGGCATTGAACTCAGTTAGTTTTGACTGACCTGTATTCGTTCGATGGAATTCCGTCAACTGACTTGCTTGTCCATATTCATAGACAGGTACAATCTGTCTTTTCCTACGCTGGTTTTGGGGTTCGTAGATAACACCGTTCTAGTGGACTCGATACTACCTACGTTATGAAAAACAGGTCACTGGCAGTTAGCTGCACATTGTGGTACCTACGTTACAGCGGTAAGCTGAGTTCAGTTTGCACGGAAGTCAAAGCTGACGTAATGCAGTTTGTCGCAACCTAGTAAAATCTGTTGACAGAATCTTCGCTGGATTTTATCAGATGGTGAGATGAGAACTATAGCTTCACTCTGATATATCAACCATACTATTCAGAACAGAGATATACAGTTTGGAGAATGTTGGGTGAAGTGTTTCATTTTCAACGAAAATATGGGGAACGACTTTAATTCAATGAACGTTAAAGGATGCACGTAGGATTTGAGTACTATTAAACCAGACTCTAACAGTTAATGGATTCGTCTGTTGAGTCTCAAAAATTACAAAACGATATTCTGATTCAGCCCTTTACAAGCTTGCTGTGTCTTTGACACTGTTCTAGTTCGCTGCTTCCTGATCGGTAATAGTCTGTTTCGGCTTCGATCTCATTGTTGCACTTGGACATTTGGGCATTCATTCTAAAGTTCTTAGTCATTATCAGATACCTGGTAATGTTGGAACTCGGATTAGTTGCTTCTCAGCATCCGGAGTGGACAATGTGTAACTCACTGTTGGTTAGAATCAAGTTGTACACACATCAAGAACAACGTCACTAGTGTATTGAATTTTTGAACTACAATCATGTGAAAATCCGACCCAACCCAATTCCCCTAAATATTCACCCCTCTGCATCCAACCTCCCCCGTTTCTGGACGTTAATTGGACCTTGACCTAGACGATTTTGTTTACTCACGTCAATTTGATGGTTGTGCGTTTAGCCAATTGTCAGTCATTGTACTTTATTTGAGTGGTGCGTGCAACCCCCCCTTTTTGGAGCTCGGCTCATCCCCATTGTTTTGAACCTGTTGACCGCTCGGAAGAGCTCTTTTGGGTATGAATGCCTTATTGTATGATTATGGTTCATATTGTAAAGCGTAACCGAAACTAGCGAGCGCGCACGAATTGAATTTGAGTTGTGTGACGGGGCGTGCTGCTGTGTTGTCGGTGCCGTTTTAGCTTACGTTTGTGTAAATCGTGTGCATGGCTTACTGGGCCTTCGGCTCATGTTTGTTTGTATTGTTTCTCTTTTCAGAACTGTTGTTCGAACCCCTACTTCGGAAGAGCGCTGTCCCCTGGTGCGTCCACGTTGCCCGAAGGTTGGTCCGCGAATTCACGGGCATCCAGAGTGGAGTCGGCTGGCCTGCATGTTACGATATTTAGCCCGTTCAGCAGCAAATTGTAACCCATTCCCTGAAAACGATCTGTCGATCGAAATTGTTGAGGTTGTCTGAATATTCACTTTGATAATTTGTTCAATAGTACCGTGGCATTGCGATACAATCTCGTTTTGAATATTTGGGATCATTGGTTTATTGCTACTCGTTGCTCAACGTCTTCGCGGAAGATCGTACAACTAACTCACACTGACATTCATCTTCAAACAAGGGTGATTTAGAAATATAGGAAGTGAGATGTTAAAACTTAAATTACGAAAATTTCAACGTCTAAACTAAACCACTTGGATTCAAGATGTCTCAACTGCTGTAAAAATGTGACGAACATGAGACTGAGGGTACGATTGTATCGGTAAGACAATAATTAAGGCTTTACGTGCGCACCCTGTTAGCTATCGTCAGTTCCAAAATAAATCACTCGACCAAAATAAACATTGGTGCCAACCTAGCTAACGCCGCCACTCACAGATTGGATGAGACACAAGGCCTCTACAAATCTAGCATAATAAGAGTTTTTGATCAGGAACATCATACAGGCTATCGCTGACTGCACAGTTGATCATTTTTCAGTGAGATAATTAGTCCAAATTAACAGGAACGGAAACAGTCCTTAGATCTCTAAATCAGGGGATATTGGCTACTAGGATTAAGAAGCTCCATTTAACTAGGCCAAAATTCGTCACGTTTCACACTATTCGTTTCAAACGCTGCAACGACCTATAGTTTCACTTTTCTACTCAATCTAGACTCTCACAATAAAGGTAGTATGAAACTCAGTAAAATATTAAGTTAATTTTGAAAACAACCAAACAGGTGGGGTATTAATCGGTATACTATGTGATTCAACCACTTGAGCGAAAGCGGTAAACAGAAACACCGCACGTAGACGTTAATAATGACCAGCATGGTTAAAGTTAACGAAAGAATGATACGCAATAAGCCAATAGGGAATAGCTATACCAGAACGCACAGCCCCAACAGACAAGAAAATAACCGGTATCCAAATTAGCTTCATCCCCTCATCAGTGGTAAGTAAAACATGTTATAATTACAACCATTTTTGGAAGCTATCAGAGTCCCTGAGGTTGAGTAATCCCCTGACTCAGTGCAGTATAGAAAATTAAATTTAGTGATGAGTAGTCGGGGATCTGAATTATTTTCAAGTCGACCATCACTCACATTTGATCGCAGCCTTCGCATTCAGATAGACTTTCCAGCCAGCCTCTTTCAAAAAGAAGCACTAGACTCGAGTTTCGCTCTTATTAGAGCTCATCAGGCAGTAACTGTCTCCTCTCGAGACGATCGGGCAACCTGATCATTGCTCACAAGCCAGAGTGGTTGAGCGTTCAGATTTGATAATTCGGTCGTGCCTAATGTGAGGTCAATGGCGCAGTGGTTAACACGGTTGCCTCATGATTGGAATGTCCGGAGTTCACATCCCGGCCGTGGCAAGGATATGCACTACTGGTGAGGTCTAATGAGAGCGAAACTCGAGTCTAGTGCTTCTTTTCGAAAGAGGCTGACTGGAGAGTCTATCTGAATGCGAAGGCTGCGATCAAATGTGAGTGATGGTCGTCTTTAAAAGTAAATCCAAAAATCTGAATTTGAAATCACGATATTACGATAAATGCCATTGTCCCTACAATATGTGGATTTTGCTGGAAAATTAACATTTTTAACAGTATACTCTCGTGTTTCTTGAGTATTCAAGCCTTTAACTTGTTGTACAAAAGTTAGAGTATTTTAGAGAGTAACAATATTAAGAAGTTCACAGTGAAAGATGTCTAAACGATCTCCATCTATCATGTGTATACGGTTAACTGCACCGAATTCTATTGCAACGCACGAAAACGGGATTCAGCATACCGCACTTTTGCTTTCTACCGCATAGCCAACAGGTTCATGTGCCGCTACAATCACGTGGCTTGGTGTCATCTACTATCGAAAACTGTTTCGATTTTTTTAATGAAGACTGTTGACTACTAACTGCTTATCACTATTCTTAGGTAAATGGATTTACTGCCAGAAGCAAGTGCGTCCACGTTGAATACCGTTTCAAAACCGGGCCCGATTAAACTTAATGGAACATTTACCGTTTTGAGGCGGTCGGACAATCTTAGCATTACTCAATAGCTAGTGGTGCTGAACGTCTGTGCTTCGGTCTTGCCTGATGTGAGATCGATAGCTAATTGGTCAACATGGTCGTCACATAAAAGCTTAGCCACAGTTGAACTTTAAGCAAAGATGCATGACTGATGAGCTATGAAAGAGTGAAACCCGAGTCTATACATTTTCGAAGTTGAAGTGCTTCCATATCATCCGCGTGTTTTACTGTTTAAACTATATTAAGCAGGCTCTCTGGGTTTCGACAACGAACGGAAACACACGGTCATTGTTGCACAGGGACGGACTGACAAACACAGGCATCGGTTGGCCCTTACGCAGTGAAATAACACGGACAAATCGAGCGTCTTCCTCATCACGCATACTTTTTTTACCCACCAGAATGACAAAATACAGACTCACCTAAGAAAGTGATACTCACAGTCAGTGTTAAATCATCACTCGACAGACTTGATGCAGACCATTCACAGTACGTCAACCAGTTCGTATGTCGTCGTTTGTGTCGAAGCACAAATCCGCGATCAAATTTGTGTGGGTGGAAACCAAGTCGTCCCAGCATCAGTCAAACTGAGCATCGACTGGTCACGAATATCTGAAATAACCTGTGTACCGAAACCTGGTGGATACGTTGACAATGGGGCAACATTTCTGTCCCGGTCCTCAGTGGTGACATGTCTGAGAATAGACTGTCAACTATCTCCCTTCCTGTCTTAAGGGATTGATCCTTCACCATTTGCACTGGCAACATTCAATGCCAACCTTTCTCGCAATGCCGTCATTTAGACTCCAACCAGGTTCCCCTCAATCCGGGACGCAAAAGCTTCAAGTGAACGACGCCAATTTTCTTCCCGCGTTCCAACCTCATTGGTCAACAGTCGAAACAGTCAACCCCCGATTTGCTCGTATTAGCCATCCAAGACAGTGTTATTGTTCGAGTCATCAGTAGAAGGGTAACCGTCAGTTAACATGTCGGCAGATTTGCATACCGATGGAAATTAGCTAACGTAAGCGTGAGAGAAGCCCAGCCTAATCACAACCGGTGGTTGGTTTGATACTCCAGTAGACAGTCCTCTGAACATATTGGTGGAACGAAGCGAATAAACAGTGTACATCCACGTTGTGGTTTCAGTGGCAATTTTTGGATTAGTTCATTTTAAACTATCGGCTCACATACACTCAAATGATCAATCACTTCCAGCGTTCACCCGCATCCTGACCAGCCACACTGGAATGCGGTTGTTCGCATCTACTCTGTCCTCCGTCGCACTGTTCTGTTAACACGGCATTCAACAGATCTCGACGTCACTCGTGCAGGACAGTTCGCCAAGCCCGAGTCACGCCTAGATCATTCAGAGCCAGATTGGACTTGCACCGGCTTGCCACCTAGCCCGGACATCACTTGTTCAGGCTTGGGGGCCGCGATCGATCGATTAGACTGGGTTTCAACCCTACCTCCGGCGTTTAATACAGCCATCGAACCGCTACTCGCTGTGGCTACGGTTCTAACACTTGCGAACAGGCTTGTCCGATTTAACCGGCCATATGGATGACGCAGACAACGGTGATGCCGACGTCCGCTGAAGTCCATGTCAATCTGAGCTCCTCGATCATGTACGCACAGGCAGATGTCCGGTTTGCGAGGCATTTTCTGCGTGTTTTACGTCGTCCGGATGATGACCATCCGACAGACAAACGTTCATGTCTATTGTGGCCTTACCAACCAGATATGAATTTGCAAGACAAGATCTACGCCAAGAAATTTTCCGTACAAAAGAACGCACCACTGCCGAGCTAATTTTTTCACCGCACTGTGCACTCCTGAAGGAGTGCGCGCCTCGTTGAGGTTAGATGATAGATGGCTTATCAGAAACTTTAAAAAAGGATATTGAAATTGCTTATGCTAGACTAGGAGCCGTAAACCTGTGAAGAGAAAGGACAAGTCGTGAGCTGTTAAATATCGTCAGTAGGTAAAGTAAATCCAGTAAACCTGTTGTCACGTGGATTGACCGAGCAAATGCAATTGAGCTGTAACGATCCCCAAGGAAATATTATATCACAGAGAGACCGAACGAACACAATTGAGCTGGAACGATCCTTACGATGCAATAATACTGTACGCGCTGTTGTAATCCCGAGGAGCCGATCGCCAAGCAGACTATGAAAGAAAAGCACTGGTCTCCAGAAAGAGAGCTTTTACTGTCTCAGTCTGAAGACTAATTACAAGCGCAGCTCTTGCATATTGATTGCTCGTCAAGCGAACTTGTGAATAATGTTCAATAAAGCGCATGAAAAGCGTCCTAGGTCATAAATCAACGAATTAGCGTCCAGTATGTAAATCGACGCGAGAAATGGAAATGACGGTGCGATAGGGGCGCGAGAAAAGAGGAATTCGAATTTACAAAAACACTAGGTGTTCATTACCGGTTATGTGTACAATTTTTGGGGTATTTAACATCCTCAACAAAACCTCATTTGCATAAGGTAGATTTGGAAGAAAGACAGATGGCCAAACTAATCAAAAACATTCTCATTGCTTAACGCAAAGCAGCACTCACTTCCACTACAAGTCTGCTGGTTTTACCGGCTAACACCCACCTGTTTGGTTGCGATTACAGTAACACATAACGCATATACTTCTTGATATTGACAAGCTGATGGTGCTTTCTTGGGATGCTCGTAGGTCGAACTAATTCTCTTTTCTTTTCTAATGGCGAAGAAGTTATTCTGTTTTACTTTCATTAATCTGGTTTTTCTTACGTACATATCTTGTCACACAGTTACTTAACAACAGTGCATCACTGCAGATTGCAGATACATTCATCTCATTGAAGATGTCCAAAACGTTTTGCTTGTTGAGTAATAAATCCGATGTATGCAATAAGATGGAAACCTGAAATTGCTTCTGCACAGAAAATTGTTGAACAGCCAGTATGTGAGAACATACGTGGTTATCCCACGTTAAATCAGAGAATGAGATAATGTTAGGGTTCTGGAGCACGAAGTATAAGAAGGTGGATTTCGTAACTTACTACTTACAGTTTTTTTGGGTGAGGTGAGCAAGTAAAGTGATGAGTTAAATTAGAGCTGAGGTAGATGACTTGGAAAGACGTAAATAGTGTTTTGTGATCAATGGAAAGCAGACGGTGACTGGCAGAACAGATACGTTGGTCTTTATGTAGCCGAGATATTTAGAGACAATAAGGGTGGTTTGATGAAAAAGAGACGGTGACTAAAACTACTGGATTTGCATAGGTGAGGATGAGCGGCCAAAGAAGAAATTGAGGATAAAAATGGTTGGATTTTGCGTAGCGCCTCCTAAGAATTCTGTTCGTTTAAGTAAATCAGCCATAAAGTTTTGTTGGACTCAGGATGATGCGCGCTTCGTCAGACGGAGAAGACAGTCACAACAAATTCTAATTGTATTGCGAGTGTATTGTTATGTTGTAAGCGTAGGAGTGAGGTACAGTTCAGCAATATCACAATATTGTGGCACGAAAGATAATTATTTTGGATACAGTAAGTGACGGCAGACGGGAACAACTGTGCAGTGAGCTGGTAGACTGCGATAAAAGCGTAAACAAACTGGAGATCGATTTCAATTGAAAATCACTCACACTTGGTTGCAGTCTTCGCGTTCGGATAAACCTTTCGGCTAACCCACTTTTGAAGAAAACACTAAACTCTAGTTTCACTCTTAGTAAGGCTCATCAGTGGTACATATCTTCATCTGGACCGGAATTTGCACTCCAGCCCTCGTGTTTCTGAGATGAGCGTATTAAACACATCACTATGGACATAACCAATTAATTATATCCAAACTGTCGACCACAACTTCGTCTAAACACTGCTTAGCTTACCGAACCATTTCATTAAGAGAGTACATACAATCGTTTCGTTCATCCTACTCAATAACCCCGTGATCAGAACTTCACGGTTAGGTTGAAGTTACTAACCACTTCGAACAGAGTGATTCTGCTTAGTTTTCTTTCGAAATGATCTGCCCAGCTGAACACTGCGCCCTCATGGTGGTTGAGCGTTTGGACCTGATTGTTCGTTCACGTGTACTGTGAAGTTATTGGCGTTGTGGTTAGCGAGCCAATCCGATAAGCACGAGTGCCAGAGTACAACTTTCTGTCCGGAACATTATATGCACTATTGTTGAGTTCTAACAAGTGAAGCTCGAGTTTAGTGATCCCTTCCGAAATGGGCCGGCCGAAGGGTTTATCTGAACGTAAAAGTTTTTGACCAAATGTGCGTGATGTTCCAACTGGACTAATATCAATCCCTGAACTTCAGTCAACAATTCAGATCACTTGTCAAATCAAGAAGTTCACATGACCTACTCCAATCAGAAGCAGGCGAATACAAGGTCACAGACGCACTGGCAGCCCACGAGCTGTAAATCGTGCGACTGCACCCACGGCACAAGCAGGCACGCGCTGTGTCTATACGCACATAGCACTTATGGTTGCTAAACAAGAAAACACTGATTATTGATTTTCCATAGCTTGACCAAGATACTGCCCGTGAAATCGGTTGGACATATCGCGCACAGAACAAAGCGTACACGCACTCTGAAAAAGCAACATACTTGTTATAGAGGTGTCTACTATTGAGTCGTTCGTTAATGGTTCAAGTTCACACCGAGTTACATGTGATCTGTTGGTTCAATAAATGTCCATCTCAATATCCAACGGCAGAGAAAATAATATATCTTCGGAACAGTTAATGAAAAGGCGCTAGTAAAAACTGGATTTAATACGGTAATAATTAACTCAATAGACGAGAAAATTGAATCTCTCAGCTGAAATATGAAAATCCTCTGAAATCACAAATAAGAAAGTGCCTGTATAATAAATCGACATCCAGGCGCCGTTCAATAATGGTGGACGATAAAACAGAATTGAGCTCACTCAAACAAATGGACAATGGTTGGGTCGGAGCAAACCGACTGTTCACGCATCAAGAAATTGTGAGAATTCTATGTTAGTCAAGAAAAATCATAGAAAGGAAATGTACAATTTTGGCAGGGCTCGGACTAAATAAGAGTAGAGGGAACAGTAAGAGTATCGGATGTAAGGAAGATAGCAAAGCGTAGGACCACCTCTCAACACGAGTCAAGGTTCAGCAATCACAAAATAATGCAATAGACCATAACAAAATCAACACCTGTCATTTACCATAGAAACAGCTGACACAGGTTCCATTTACACTTGTTGCCATCTCTTGCTTCGGTCAGTGAATCAAAATTGTCCCATCCTATTTTGTACCAATTTCTTGTTCTAAGTATTGAAAATACTTTTTCGGACAGTTTTCAAAGCTTTCTTTAGCACACTGTTGTCGGACCAAGACTGTATCTTTCATCTTACCACAGGCGTATTCTCGGATATTTTAGAGGATTTTTCGATTTAATGAAGAAAGGGTGCTTATTGAGTTATAGCTTTCTTGCACCCCGTTAGTGTGGACAGACACATTGCAAAAACCACTTCAGACCTTTGCGGCCGTAGCCAGTGCAAACTGGCAATCCGGGTGGGTTGTGTCCATCAACAATAATAGGGTGAAAACAAGCTGTAGCCCAAGTACGTACAGATTCCCACGTCAGAAGCGATGTCCATACAACTGGTGGCTGTACGACTAAAAGCGCTGACTCGTAACGCGAAGGGAGCCCATTTAATCCCTGATTCAAACTCTATCTACCTGATGAGTACAACCAAAGACGACGCTGTTCATGGAGGGAGCCAGTAATACGAAACATTGCAAAAGGTGCAAATTCATGAGGTCGGTTTAAATTGGACACTCATGCTTACATGGTGAGGTTTGTCCTTAATGTGCTGCAGTAGTCAAGGGTCCGTCCCAGTTAAACAAAAAATTTCTAACACCATAGGTTCAAAGAGTACCGAGTGACCGGTCAATTCTTGTTTTTTACACACTCGAGGTGCAACTGGATTGCTTCTATGATGGTTAGATCTTTCGTTTGTCTTGGCCTAATGTTGCTGTAGTGTGTAGGTTAAAAACAGGGGTATCGTATTCACCCACTGCCCATAGGCAGATAGGCTTGCTGTCACAGCTCCGGGGGAACAGTGAGCCCCTCTGATGTGGCGTTCTCGGGTGCTCACGTTCAGCAGTCTGTGAAGAACCATTTCTTTTTACGGCTAGTACGCGTACAGTCTTTCTATCCATCTCCACTGATCTTAGGACTTACTGCTTGGATTGTCCAGATTTCCACACCCAAATAGTTTGTTGGCTCTGATTAAGCTTACTAATGATTGACGGTCAGTCTATAAGACAATGGCACAGACCATTGAGCTCCAATTCTCCATGACTTTACTGCGATTATGTGAATCATACGAAGTAAGGTCCGGAAACGTGGATATTCAGCCATTGTTCTCATTATCTGTACAAGTTCCTGCGTTTTGAGAACTGCTCGAAAGACCTAACACAACTGGCGGTTTAAGCGTAATGTTTCACCCGCACTGATTTGCTGGTCACCTGCATCTTGATGATTCCACTTTAGGTTTACAGTTTTGGACCTTATATGTATTCCGAACAATGGCATATATAATAGTAGAATCTGATAAAACCAAATTAAGAATCAATGAAGAACGTAGCCAAAAGAACACCACTTGTGAGATATCAAAATAAGGTCGTGCAGTACACTGGGGCGCTCACCTACACACGAACATGGCAAAGTTTCAGACTCTGCTATCCGCATCTCCTCTTTCAGTTACTGCACTCCTCTCCCACGCTGTTTCTTGCACCCCTGTGTATGTTTTCTCACACAATGAAGTAGGGCATTGGTTGTCAGTTGTAGGCATAAAACTACTTGAGGTTGTTTAACAAGTCACCAGAAATCAGGTAGTCGGCCTGTGTTACACATCCGCAGATCTTTCAGTAGATATCAGTGAGAATAAGCAGAACGTCCCTGGGTTTCTAAGTGTGGTGTGTCAACTACACAAGAGGGAAAAGGAGGCTATACAATCTTCTCTAATCAGAGTCTTTAGACACCCACTCTCATCGAAGAATTTTCGTCCTGTGGCTACGACTAACAATACGCTGCCAAGACACTCTAATTCGGGGGGTGGGGGGTGTACCGTTCACCCTCATGCAATGTGTCTAGTAATAGCGTTCTTCTTGAAATCCTAAAAAAATTCCAAGGACTTCAGCGTTTTTCCTATTTACTGCTATGGGTGACTTCAGCGTACCAAAGATAAACTGGCCATCAACGCCCCACAGTAACGGCGTGAACAGACTCTTTGCTTCTTAGCCGATCTTGATAAGGTGAAGGGCGAGAACACAGTAAGTTGGCCCACCGACGTGGCATCGTCAGGGTCGGATTTCTCCACGGCTTAACTTGACTTTGATCATGTTTGCTAATGGTCTCAGCAACCAGCAAAAATCACTATGCTTCGTAACTTATATCGGGTTGATCTTGACAGCCTGAGGAACTATTTCGGTTCACCCCCTCTTGGTTGTGATTCTGTGGACCGGAAATACCATGCTTTCCAAAATTCAATTCAAAAGACAGACAGTGTGCACCTCCTCTTCTCGTATTTATTACGTCCCCTTCTTGATGACCGCTTCCGCTTATTTGCGAAACATTAACCCACAAGTGACTCAGAGGACCTGAGTTCTTATCGCGCTGTTCAGAGTAAACGTGAGCAAGAAATCCTCAAAAACGTTAAGCACGGCTGACATGAACAGGTGTTCTTATTCAAATCTATACGTCGACTGGAAAAAATAGGCCTTCAGCCATTTCTATGCAATTGTCTGAAGGAGGGGTTTCTTTCTAATTCCAGACACTTGTTGAGTTATACACAGAGTACTGTTTAGTGGTCTAAAATCTTGTACTGCCGAATTGCCACCTCAGCGAGGTTTTCAGATACCAATCTTCACTGTTGACTTTTCTGCACTAGACGGTGACGACTTCCTGTTCAAAGTAAATTCACATGGTACAATGGGTTCAAACGAGATTCATCGCAAGATCCTCAAAGAAACAGCTGCTAGTCTGACGGAATCTCCTTGTTAGTTGTTTGAACAAAACCTCCATACTGTCAGTCTGTTTGGGGCATGGAAAGAAGACACAATTTTAACACACTGCTGCTAGCTAGCGCCCAATCAAACCTGGTGGTATCCCATGCATGACAATAGAGCGTTTGTTAAAACGTGCCATTCTTCCGCCCTCCTCAGGGCATGATTTTTTTTCTCCTACTCAGCATAGCTTCCTTTCTAACCGAAGGTATGTAACAATTTTGCTTATCTTCATAGATGACTTGACAGAGACCAAAGATATTGGTTCCATTTCAGATGTTACCTTCTTCGATTTTCACCAAGACCTTCAACCGTATCCCTTATGGTGTACTCAGACATGAAGTAGAGGTTTATGGCATCCGAAGAGAGAACAGCCCATGGATTCCTGTTTTTATTGCTGACAGAACTGCTGGAACTAGGACCACATTGTACCTTTTATCTCCTAACTTTATCGCCATAGGAGATCCTTGAGAATCCGCGCTTTGCCTTTCGCTATTTACTATTCAAATGAACGATTTCTGGTGACCGTGTTTGCAATAGCGCTCTCTCCTACGCTGGCGATCCAAAAATTTGAAGTGCACTGCGGATTGGTGTTGTTGCGATCAGGTGCTAGCCAAACGGTAGAATTCTCTCCTTCTACGACAATAGATGTGTGCACATGTCAACCGGGAGGGGGTATCGTGATAGTTTCTTTGTAAGTGCTGATGTGCTAAACATAGCAGACATCATGGAGATCGATCTGAGAGAAGCTCTAGGTATCTGGGTGTAATATAACTTAACTCACACTCGTCAACACGAAAAAGCTGCAAAAATTCGGACGATGAAACGATCTTCGTCCGTATAGAGAAGAAAACGTTCCAAATGTTTTACGAGGGTTATGCAACACTGTCGCTTGAGTATGCTAAACAAATCATATATACTGGTTTGAGGAAATTCAGACTTACCAGTGAGGGCGTTTTGCATGTAGCCACCAAGTTGGTCTCTGACCTGCGGCATGTGACCTATGAGTCACGACTTGAAATTCTTGCCTAGTATCCACCTAATTTTCATCGACTCGAAAATAACGTGATTCTTACACGTTTTTATTTAGCATAGGTTTCGTCCAACAGTTCTTAGAGAATTGTGTAAAACGTTATAACAGAACGCCTCATAAGGTCGGCCCTCGGACCTGCTTTAGGCAGCCCATTTTTTCTACAACTAACTTCTGAGGTCGCTAATTGCTCATCTACGAAATGTTTTAAAGTGATATTGGATTCCCGTTTAATTAACAGCTTGTAACACCAGTAAGTTTACTGACTCTCTTACTTGCTGTAATCCCAAAGAGCTGTACTGTACTGTGTTGTCAATAATTGTCTCCTAAATTTCAAACTGACAATCTGACTGGACACAGGTGGTTCGAGACTTCAGTCTCAAACCCGCTTATTATTCACTAGATTTTGACCTTCTTCGCTGATTGGATGCTATTTGTTATAAGGTGTGCGTTGATGAGATCGCGGAATTAACCTGAACGCGATTAGATTCTACCGTTCCCTGCCTGGTTTGAAGAAAACAAACGAGTTCAACAATCCAAGCTTATCAAACGGCAGTGAGATATAAACGACCTCAGTTTCACGAGGCAAACATTCCGGACTGGGGTGACAAGGGATTCAGATTTAAAAGCGGTTTAACGTGTTAGCTGTCTTCATGCACATCATCTGGGTGAGTGGGTGACTAGGTTGGCTGGGAATGAAAGCTGATGGCTAACTGGCATTCGTCTTTAAGTTACGTTTTCACTATTTAATGCCAGAACTGTCATCAAATCATCTTTTCTAAACGGTGTTAGACATTTGTTAGACTATTCTAAGCTAACCTATCCTTCTCTCACTCTCCACACACTCTTTTCCAAAGTACAAAACAACACACCAGGTCAACTCGCTGAGTTATTGTTTTCATTATCTTACTCAGGCCAACAGTATGGAAAAGACAGAATAGTATTCTGTTGGACTTTTTCAACATACGTCAAACGGAAGTGCTATGAATAATAATTCCCCATTCCAAAAGTATAGTTGCGGTATAACTGCTGAGATGGTCCAAGACATACCGCTGTATTTAGAATATTTCGTAGTCTTGAGAGTTTTACTGGTGTTCTATTACCTGCTTATTTAGCTTCCAATTCAACCTAGCTTTATCAGCCACCAGTATCGTTGATACACCTACTACAAACCAATTTGTGTTGTTGGAATACGTTGACGCCCAATATTCGGTTTATTGGTTTTGTTTCGACTATAAGTCTCACACGTAGATAATAAGTAAATGTCACTAATTTCGGTTCCGTTCTTATTGTCATTTTTTTAAATTTTCTCTCATTTTCCACAACGGTCATTTTATATTGAACAGGTCAAATGTCGTGAGCGCACATCGTCCGGGACTCTCCTTATAATTGAGTGGAAAGGTTTATCCATAATAACATGAATCTTTTGTCTTAGAAAATGATCAAATGAGTCTCAAGTCTGGAAGAATATCGGGCTGTAACGCGCAACCGAAACCAGCGAGCGCGCACGAATTGAATTTGGGTTGTGTAACGGGACGTGTTGCTGTGTTGTCGGTGAAGTTTTAGTTTGTGTTTGTGTGAGTCGTCTGCATGGCTTACTGAGCCTTTGGCTCACGCTTGTTCATGTCGCTTCCTTTTACTTTTGTTGGAATCCCTACTTCGGACGAAGGCTTTTTCCCGGTGCCTCCACATAGCCCCGAATTCGGTCTACAAGTGCCACGGACATTCAAAGAGGAAGCGGCTGGCCTACATATTACAAGGCCACTGCCTTGCAGTATGCTGACTAGATATTTGTCTTTGGCCTAAATGCCAAACCAGTTCATTACACACTGACTGTTACAGGTCCAGTGTTCGCTTGCTGTGATGGAAGCAAGAACAGTCCCCAATGAAAGTCACCCCAGCCATCTTACTAAAGGACTGTTCTCGATAGGCTCATGTACACGGTAATCCATACCATGAAAGTCCAGTCTCTGAAATACCGATTTTCATGGGGTTGGATTGGAGTGGCTTCTTGGCTGAAGAAGTTTCAGCCAATCAAAGTTCACGCTCAAGCCATAGCAGACGAGATTGTGGTCGGTTGGCGCCAGCCAATCAGAAACGGCGATCAGCTGCTGTTTAAAGGTGTATCAGATTCAAACTATTGAAATGTTCAATGCAAGGTTGTGTCGGTCGTAACAACGAACTGGCCAATCAAAGCGAAAGCACACATGTCGCCCAACACCAATCGTAACTACCTTGTTCCTCAGTTGAAGGGTGCCGTTTTTTTTCCAGTAAACTGAGTCTGCCACTCGGACTACTGATGTTCCGTTTTTCTCGATTTGCTAACGCAGCACGCAATGCCGGTACCTCTCCAACTGTTTTCTACTTTTGCCACAATGCAGGAGACACAATAATTCATTATAAAAACAATTGCAGCCATGTTAAACCAACCCACGTGTCCCCAGAGTTGTTTGGCTGCTACCAGTGTTCAGCATAAGTTGCTTTCAGGAGTAGTATTCAGGTGAGCATTATCAAGACCTTTGTAGACGGGTGGACTGTAGGTACTTCAGTTACAATGGAATGGTATAGTGTCAATGGAAGAGCGAGTAAAATCCTTCATCCAGGGAAATCACTGCTACGGATATTTCACCGGATTGGAGGTTAAGAGGCGCTCAGAATCATCAGTAGATTATATTGGGGTATATTATCCCGACCAACTAAATTCTAAGAGCCAAAAAGTGCGATCTACGGCAACCAACACATACAGCTGAATGAGTGAGTGATTCCCCAGTCCCCCCGTATCATTTTGGATAGCAACTGGTTCGAGCAAAACAGATCGTAGTGCCTCGGTCAGGAAGCGAGTAGACAGAAAAAAGTTCACGTGCTTTGTGTGAGGGCCTACGCAGAACAGTTCCTGGTATATTCCAGCAGCATGTCACAATTCCCGTACTAGTTTACAGGAGTTTGCATTCAGTTGTCAAGGTCACGCGTACTTGCAACACGCACGCAGACTATGGATAAAAACAAGTTTGATTAACATTTGCTCTTCATTCTGACCGGTCACGATTTTGGTCAGAAAATTCAACTAACGGATCTAGCTAGTTCACATAAGCCAAACTGCCGAAATTTGCCCACAGTCCGAATCACCTTTTCCAAGTGTGGAATCATTCCGGAAACAGGACAGTACGACTAAGAGTTGAATTACAATGAGGATGTGGTTAGAGTGAAAAACTGAAACATCCACCGGATTTCATCCGGTAACTGGGTCATAATAAGTTGGCAGATTCAACTCGTAAACCACCAGTATTTCGCTGGCTATCGTTCAACCTACATCGTGCTGATTCCGGTGTTAATGAACTTTAGCGGAAGTAGATGGATATAGCTTGTGAGGGTGTCCCTTCGAACTATACAACTGTCCCTATTGATCATCAGGTAACTGTGAGTCCATTCTGTATAACAAGTTCCGGCTGAACATAGTACCAAGGGAGTACAGGATGTCGCACCGTCAATAGGTTTAGAGTGTTTACTCCGATTTTAGATTTCAGCAGTTCATCTACCCCACCTGAACAACTAGAATCGAATTACTCCAAATTATTCCCAAGTCTGCAAGGAACCACATGCTATCTACACTACGTTAAGGTGTCCTAATTTTAATTCTGATTGGTTCAATAAGGTTTTCATGTCTTAACGTCTATGTGGAATGAATAAGGAGGTTTCGCTGAGATTACCATATATATTTGGAGTAATCTAAACTAACAGGATTGTACCGTTGTAGTGGAGCAGGAGGTGAAATCGGAAACATCTCACCCCAGCTGCAACACTGTGATGGCCTACACTAACAAAACTTCTAGTTGAGTAGAACCACCCAGATCTAATGGACCGTGCTAGTAAGAGCACACTGGAGTGAGGAAGAGAAGAGGTATGGTCAAGACACCGCGTGTACCCCATAGGTGACATCGTAGTGGTATAGGGTGATCAATCGCTGGCTCCACTCGATTAACAGACTGGCCAGTTTCCCGTTTCCAATCTTTACCTCAGAGAACCTAAGTGACCTGCTTAGTTTAAACCACTTGAGATACGTTAAGTCCTAACTGGTTGCAGCTGACCGGTAAACGTGGAGGAATTCGGTAGATACAAGCTGAAAGCCGCTCGTACTTGATTGTAGCTTCTTATTCGGGCAGAATTTTGGATTAGCCCCTTTCGAAAAGATGAATCAGACCTATGTTTCGCTCTTGTTGGACCTTGTCGAACGAGATTAAAATTCCGGTCACGCTGACATGAGGCAACCTCATTGATCACTGTACCATTGGCCCTATAGTAGGTATGAGTGAGTCATAATGTGTAACCCCCCAGCTACATGTAAAGTTCACCTGGCGGTCTTCAAATAAGATATATTAACTATCTTATTAATTTTGATCAGTGATCGAATGTTCAGTTGCTTTCGGGCCAAGTTGAAGTTACAAAAGCGGCAAGCTCGCTGGGTGGTATATACACGTTAGCTGTGGTCGACAAATGTCACGTTTCATTGCCGAACGCCACTCGTTGTCTCCGACGTTAATACCTTTCTCAGACACACGAACGTCCCTTAGCCATCACTTTAAACATTCACCTTGTTCTACCCAGGTAGATGTTTACGTAACTGTAGGATAACTGCTAACGCGTGCAACATACGAATTCCAGTTGATCTTATGCGGCATTTCAACTACCAATCGTGTGCTGTCTCCACACACTGTTTCCGGTTGTCAATCACAGCTAAAAGACAGTTTTGCCACAAACGCGCTAGTCAGGGTGACTAGATCATCTGTTTAAGTATCAAACACAGTATCCCACTCGGCGAAAGCTAACCGCCGGCAGGGTTGGTGTTGGATGACTTCGACCTGTGTATGCTCACCACACTCCGAACATAAAACAGAGGCTTATCTGATTAGATAACCCTGGTCGAGCGCTCAATGAAGTTATTGACCATGTTTGTTTTCAACTTTGGTGTCAAACGTAGGTTCCCAACACTCTTTAACTCAGTTGCTTCTCTTGATTGTCACGCATGTGAACTCTGAAAAATTACGACGTCTGTGCAGAGTGCAGGATAATAAAATTGACTTAATACGTCTTACTCGACCGAGCGTCATTGTTTTTTTTTCGGTGGTGACCGTTCATCGCCCGCCTCTTCCTTTATGTTCCCCGTTTTAAACTTCAAAATATCTTAATGCCCATTGCGGTAAAATGGTATATGGAATTTTCAACAATTCAGTGCTCCAGCGTGTTAACCAATCCTGCTCGAGACAGCAACAGGTTGTTTTCCAATGGCCTGTTTAAAACGAGGTTCGCCATGTGAGGTAGCCGCTGTGTCGGGAATGTAGAAGTTAGGTACATTTAAGCGATAGTATCCTGTAACAAGGAGGGCAAATGTATGGCAGAAACCTCAGAGAACAGCAATTAGGAACGAATGTGCAGTGGGATGGTGCACTGTGCAATTCCAGCACGCAAGCGTGAACTAAGGAGCGACTGCTCAATCAGGAAGGTCACATGACCCATTCAAATCAGATGTAGACAAACTGGGGGTTACGGAAACGTTGGAGTGTCAAGGCTAACGAATCGTACAGCCGGGCCAGTCATAGACACGCACGTAATACCCGTATGCGGACACTCTTCGAAGTACTACAGTCGCTGACTCCTGAAACGGAGACTCAGGCCGTTCACTGTGCGTAGCTGACTTTGGGGCGTTTGATGAACCTCGCACAAAGGATTGCTGTTCAGCATCCTATCGACCTATCTTACTAAAGTACAATGAACCGTGTCCCAATATACGAATCCAAAAACGATAGCTTTATAGCTGATAAATCTGTCACATTGGTCACCCGTAACGCTAGCTATCAAAAAACACATTCTTGTTATATAAAAAAAACACGGCCAACACACATGGAGAGTAGTTGTATGTGCGATGCTTACGCAAACCAGATTTTGCTGTACTTTTAAGGGTGTGCACAAGCTGGATGTCCACTGATGCAGAATGAATTTCTTGCTACTGTTCAATTCTGTTTACTCTTCATTTATGAAAGTTATTGAATATGGGTCATCTGTCCAATCATTACTCCCCACACAACCTCATGCATGATTTTCATTGGCTCGCCTGATTCACCACTTTTCCATCGAGTCTACCACGTCGACTGATATACTAAAAGACTTTCAACAACCGACTGAATTGTAGAAGACAGTTTACCTCGGAAATCTGACTGAAACAATACGCTTGAAAAAATTCTGTAATGACTGATGCATGAAATGCGTGAATTTTCCAACATTTCTAGGTGGTGTTGTTCTTTTCTATGAATGAGTGACTATCCAGTCAACCGGTAGAACGAAGTTCGACTTCTTCGTTCAAGTAGCCAGTGGTATATACATGTGAAGGCGAGTATTATTAAAAAACTGGTTGCCTTCACGAAAGTAACACCAGTCATGCACGTTTCGATACAAAATAGATCGAGTGGTTTCTAGTGCTTAGCCTATGCGGAACATACATATACATATACACTCGGGCAAGGTAAATGATCAAAGTTTGTCCACAATGGTTTGGTGTTTCGGACATGAAACAAATTGGTTATGTTGCCCAAATAGTTACATCATTACGCATGTATGCCCGATTTTTTTCATCGAATGTCCAGTTGGACTCGGTATATTACACCCGTTGTTCGATCACTTGATTTTTATCCAAAGTCACCCCTAATGTTACCGCGCCATCGGATGGCCCCTAACTTGAGCATCGCACACAGGTTGACAACAAGCAAATGACGGAACCGGCAGTACGGTTATCTAAAAACCGCGATGTTCCGATTATAAAATGAGTTAAACTACAGTATGAGGCTTCATCGACCGGACATAGCATTATTATCTTGAGATATCACGTACTTCAACACATACACTGGTGAGAGTAAATGCTCGTAAACTGAGTACTTATAGCTTAAACATCGATACTGTGATACAGAGAAACCACGTCATTTGTTTTTTCTCTCGCATCCATGGCGACCCATGCACGGACGGAAATAACAGCAACCGCGAGAATTTCCACGCCATGTTTGAATCAGTCGCCATACTATATTCACACGTGCACAACAAGCGAAATTCACGACGGATAGCGTCAACCAAACACACGGGACCAGAATGAAGTGTGCATGAAGTTTGGATGGAAACCTCACTGTAATGGGGGCTGGAATTCCGGGTTGTAAACGAGACCGCATTATTGGCTTGGGAACTTGCCATTTAGATAATAGAGATCTTGTTTTATTAAGACTTTCTACTGCAATACCAGGTGACCGAATGCATGAGCATCGACCAGTTGAGCTTACGAAAAACATGCAATTGACTTAAGTTTCGTAGCAAATTTTTCTATGGGGTATAAACAGACTGCATAGATAGGCTCATTTAGAAGTAACTTGAAAAGCTGAATCAACATTTCCTTTAGGGTTGTTTACAAACAGATCATATACCTGTCCACTGTGACTCTTGTGTGTTTGGCTAATGTCTCGAAATCTTATCTGCTTTCTATTCAGCTTTGACTCGCGAAACTCTACGGATAATCGTGTTTTCTACATCGTTTAATTTGAAGTGATTCTGAAGAAGATACACAAGACTTGATTGTACGTGAGGGGAGGTTTTGACTTAAACTGAAGACCGAAAAACACTGACGACACAAACTCAGTTAACGATACACGTTCGTAAACTGCTGCCTATACTGGTAGTCTGATGAACTGGTTTTAGCTGCAATAACTGATAGAAAAAAATCGGGAAATCATTAATCGGAAAACACGGATTCGTTTTTGCTTTTTCATCTGGCACAGGGTCCTCAGATTCCTGAGGTTCATTGTGCTGAACTTACTGGCTGTTCATTCAATATACTGCATCTCTGTAACAAGAAACAACAACCAAGGAGGAAACGTATGTCCTCTGTTGGAATGAATAGCATCCCGTTATATGTGATCCGTTAGACATGAGAACGGCAAACTAAGGACAGCAAGGCTAACATGGCAAAACTGTGAAAAGTGTCATTTGCTCATGCTCGACACTAGGGTTTCCAATAGCCTGTCCTTAGTGCAGTATAGATTAGTTGAAGTGAAATATCCTGTTGATGGACACTGGCTTGTATCTCGGTGTGGTTAGGCGGTCATTGCCCAGGGTTGAGTGATCATTTATCGAAATAATCACCAATATTCCTTGTATGCTATTTGTACTAAGAGTTACAGAAAAGAGCCAGTTGGGGTCATACCGTCCAATATTTTCTGCCATGCAACAGCATGCTTATGTGTGCGCTGGACTACCGGTAAACTGTCCAAGTCTAAACTTGTACCGGGTAAAGTTTGTTCTAACTCAGGAGATATCTACTAACACAGCAGCCTCACATCGATTGTTTCATCCGGATTGCATATACTTGTTATTTTGCATTATGTTACATAGTTCTGTTAACGTTGCTGTCAAGCGTTCCTCAAAAATATATCTTACTCTAATCACTGTCTGCATCTTCCTTGGATTAGTGAACCACGTCGATCAATAACGATGTAGTGGCCATGCTTGTCTTGAGCCTCCCGACGAAGCTAACTTCATCCCGAACGACACACCGCTTCTGGTGCCGTCATCGTGGAATCTGGTTACCACATTAGCTCCATCCTGTTAATATATTGGGTGCAACTAACAGTGAGTAACCTTACTTAGTATTCTACCGACGTTATTTGCCTGTCTCAGCGACATTTTTGTTGGACTGTTTTTATTCCCCAATACGATATCTCCGGACAGATTACTTCTGATTTGCTCCGTAGACTCAAGGTAAAAAGGGCAATGAAAGGAAACTAGGTGCAGCTTAAGGGATGTCATTTATTCGGTGACAATTTCCAGAGATATCAAAAGTTTTCGAGCGTGGTCCATTTCTTTCGGTTCCCAAACAGAAAGATCTTCAATTCTTGCAGCACCTACGTTATTCTGACCACTAAATCCAGGTATTCAGATTCCATAATGAAATCTATGATGTCCTTTGTGCACCCATACTCAAAAGAGGTGATATCTACAAAGCCAAGTCCACAATTTCCAGCGATCATTTAGCCGAGGTTTGTTTGGAACAGTTTAAACGATAAAACGATTGCTGAATACGTCACAGACTAGAATTGTAAGTCAGGTTTACACCATATCTCAGCTTGCTGAGGTGATTTATGAACACTGATCACGAACGGAATTATCTACATGATACTCTACTCTTAACTCAATATATGGTCAATTTGGGTTTAGTCTGACATTGTTACCACACTGTTTTTCCCAAAAAGGTTTGGACTCAAATCAGAAAATTTTTCTCACATGGTTCCCGGAGGGTATCCAACGTGAAAAATATTCCTTATTTCATACGAGCGCTTCCTCGTAGAGAGTTTCCCGGAGGTCGAACACTGTATCATGAGCTATAGGAACATCGAAAGACTGTGCCATAAGTCCTGTCGTAAGATGAGAAGAATAAAACTCTAAAGATTTGACAAATTTCTACTAGTCAGAATAGAACCAATCGATCCGGGACAGAGCTGGATATTGCTTTAGTTTCGCTTCTATTTTGGTTAACTTGGTAGCCGGTAGCCGAATTAATCGTGTTGTGAACAATTAACAGTACGGGCATCAAATACAGAGCACCACTTGATACGGAGATATCCAGGAAGGCCTCCGTTTCACGTTTAACCGATGAGTTCAAAATCGAACACGATCAAACGTGAAACATAGATCACGTTATCCTGATTCAGGATACTCCGCACAACAAGTCAACAATTCTCTCTTCAGGTTTGCTGTTGCGATTCAAATTTATTTTTTCACATTCAAATTCACGCAACCAAGGAGTTTCAATCTTCAGTATGATCTGAATGATCATAGTTGGACAAAAATATGGTGGCCGTCTAAGTTAAGCGTGCATTGGAGGTTCGTATCTATTGGACCCCTTAATTTAATCTTCGTCCTCAAATGGACCTTAGACTGATGGCCTAAAGATATATTGTGCTGTTGCATTTCCAGTTGAACTCAGATTGTCGCTTTGGTCGAATGTCCAACTTCATTCACCTTAGTGTGCTTAACGTGAGCAATAGGACGACTGAACGCGGCAAATGGTCGTACTGCTCGGCTGTCGACCTGTTTGTGCGGGGTGACAGATATACCGTCGTGCTGAACCCACGCCGCATACAATCTACACCGAGAAACTCAAAGAAGTTATCATTTAGGTTTACGTGTACATTCAAACACTTTTGAAATCTAGGATTTTCATGTGCATATGCTCAGTTGATCGCAGAGTACCGAAGTACAATGACGGGTAAAACGGAGAAACTACATATAAGCCAGAGGCACTTTTCGGCGTCCAATTTACTTGTTAAATGGAGATAGAGTATATTCAAATTTGCTGTGCAAGGATCAACACATTTCTAAAAAGTTCTTCGTCAGTACTCAAGAGATTATAGTAAACAGCCGGAATTTTGTCTTTGAGAACTGCCATCTCTGTTGGTTCGAAAAATTTGTGTTGTAAGTTCTATAGATGTGAAAAAAATGAGCAGAATTGAATAAAAGAAGAATTCAATGAATTTGCTAGGATGCATTCAGATCACCAACAAACATCGAAACATACTGGAGCAACGTTCCACCAGAAACGTGCATTGGTTAACCTGTGAGAGTGGGATTGAAAGATGGCCTGAGAATTTGTAGTGTGGTTTGTCCTTCACATTTGTTTGGGCCACATGGAATTTTAGCACTCTCAACTGACTCGAGCTTGACCACGGAGCTGGACAGTTTGTTTCAGTGTGTAAAGGTCCCAACTGTCTACATAGTAATCTGTCTGTTCCACAATACATTTTCAGCAGATGACCCACTAAGCAATCATGCTTGTTTGGTTGAAAGAGATATGCCTGTGATGTGGAGCGTTTTATGAGTAAAAATGAGAACTTTACTAAGATGTCTGTCAGGCAGTGAGAATTAGCATAATTCTTCCAGTATCTCCGGATGTATAGCTCTGCTGGGCCTCGAAACTTTTCCGGTGACCCGTCGCTGAACAGTTCCAGTAGACGCAAAACGACCTTTACAGAATAATTAGTGGAAACCTGTATGATCAGTTTCAAGTGTGGAGTGTTCCATGCAGCTGAACATATTAGGGGAAAATGTAAAATGGAAAGCTCCACGAACCCTTTTAAGGAGAGCAATAACATGTTCACTTTTCTGGTCACGGTAGCACAGTTTGTAGATAGATTTAATATTTTTCCTTAGGATCCCTAGACCCCGTTCACATCAAAATATGAGGAGTTTGGTGCCCCCAAGGTAGCCGTCAGTAGAACTCTAACAGCGGATATACACTACTTCGCGGCCACTGAGGTTCAACGATGAAGTATTTTTTACGGACCACTGATTTAAGCAGTTCATATCGTCTTGTAGGGTTTTCGTGTGCACTAGAAACTTCATAACTCTTCAGAGTTTTGCGTCGGCGGTGTACAATGTCAAGGGTTTGACTGTTTGAGTAATTAAGAAGAAGATGAATCCTTGTAAGATGCCGCTGTTGGTAAAGAACCGGTCTGATAAGTGATCATTTACCGCCAAATTGAACCTACAATCCACTAGATAGTACTCTAGTTATCTGAGTAAGTGCTCATTGAGTTCGTGAGTATGCACTTTCCATAACAAGATAGAGTGATTAGTTATAAATAAGTTTTTGTTGGATGGATTATATCATTGACCATTCACACCAATCATCAACAATCAGCAGATTTGTAGGGCATAAATATTGATGGAAGCAACGTTATTGGGTGATTGTTCACTGGGTCTTTCCTGGATCCATCTTTGAAGATAAGTGTGATTTTGACAATTTTCCAGGTTTTGAGTAGTAGCTATGATACTTGGTTTCGTGTGATGTGCTGATTTAAAGTATAATGTGTAGTCGTGTAAAAAAAAGTATTTCGACACAATTCAGACCTCATACTTTTCGTTCAATTTTATCACAGCAATTGATACTTCCACTTAGCAACAAAATCGATATGAAATTCAGATGGTTTACTAAGATAGAGAGAAGTCGACTCCTAACTGTATGGATTGTACTTCGCAAAACTGATCACGAGGTTCACAAAGTCAGCAGTGTGCACACAAAACTGCGGGGTTGCTCCACGTGAAAGTGGAGAAGGTGGGTTAAAGAACATTTTGGTGAACAAAATAAACCGGAAGTTAACAACGGAACACTTTACTAAAAAGTGAATGAGGTGTTTTGGTTGAGCTCAACAAATCAAATGAAAACGAGACTATACAGTATGCAAAGTATGCAGACAGATTTAATTCAAGGTTTTAGAAATCTCCGATTTAGTTTTGATGGTCTATTTATTTCAAATTTGAGATGATCGATCGAGGTTAACTTTTGATGTTTGACACATTCGCATTTGAGCAAATCCTTAACTTCACAGTTAGAACACAAATTCAATTTGTACAAGTCAAGTATTGGTCCGTCTACTAACATCCCTAATCTGTGGAACGGTTTACGGTCAAATGTCACAGAAATACTGGCGAGTTCATTCATTCACTAATTGAAGTCTTTTAAATGGATCTACCAACAATTAGGCAAATCAGTCTGTTATTTGATAAAACTTCACTGTGAAGCTTTTCCCAGGTGATAGGTTTACCGGATTAGTTTTCATGGTGATGGCACAAGGTTATTTCATTGTTAATTTACGCCATACCAATCGTTTAACAGAACAAATTTTAACGTTATGAGGAATTCTCTGTTTATTTCATGGCTTTCTTCAACCGAGGAATACCAGAAAGTGTTTTCTGAAGTACCTATCTAACCCGATAGCTAGAAACAGTAGCGATGTTGCTCGCAGCTCGGGTTGAGTATTTAGATATTGAGATGTTTCCAGCTATTAGAAACGCACATGGGCGCACAACGCTAAAGACAGTCGCTAGCAGTTCTTTGCATGCACAGGAGTTTCCACGCGCGAGCAACTATCCTTTCTTCATGAATGCCTGCTTTAAAATATTCTCCCCCCAATTATTAACTGCAAACCACGGCTCAACCGTGCACAAGCTTAGGTAATAGTCAGACAAAACGGCAGACGGATTTTACGTAAATTAATAAACAATGGTCATAATAAGTCACGAAAAAATGAGAACATTGTGACAACCAAATGAGAAGACTGTAAAAAAGTAATGGGTGAACACAAAAATTAGAGACAGTGATTGGATAACGAGTTGCAAGAGGTGGGGATAAGAAGAAAAGTCAACAAGATTAGTGAGGAAGAATGCCAACATCAGCAACTAATTTTGGATGAGAAACTTGTCAAACCGCGCGCTATTCAACGACGAACAAGATGCTTTTGTCAAAGGACTCAATTTCAACCCGAGAGATGCAACAAACCAGCAGTACTTGACTAACTTGGGGCACACTATGAAATCCAACGGTCTCTCAGAAGAGGCACAGCAATAAATCCGAAAAACCATTTTTCCAGACATGACCCGCAACAGCCTGTTCAATAACCCCACCAAAAGAGAAAAACGAGCTTTGGACAATCTCGAAAATGATGACATCAGCATCCTACCAACTGACAATGGACGAATAACAATCGTTATGGACAAGGAAGACTATCTAGAGAAAGCAAAACAGCTGCTCAACGATACAACCACCTACTGCTTACTCAGTGCTGATATCACTACAAAACTAGTCAGCAAAATCCATACTATCCTGAAGAAACGGGAAGCTGCGCACGAGATAAGCAAATAGGGAAGCCTGAAAATGCAGCTGGATGATGCAACCTCTGTCCAGTTCTAAGGACTAACAAAAATGAACAAGAATGATGTCTCATTGTGAACAACCGTATCCTTGGCTGGCACACCGCCACACAATCTGGCCAAAGAGCTAGTCAAGGTACTACGATATCTCATCGTAGCAATCGTCGCACTTCTTGAGCAAACAGGAAAGCATCAGAATAGATGAAGGCGTAGCACTGGTTTTGTGTGAATTCAAGGCATTATTCACCTCTATCGATCTCACCCTGACAACAGAAACACTCACCATCATCATCATCATTATCATCATCGGATAGTAAGATCACCGTCGAGAGAATGATAACTTCTAATACTTCCTGGTCGTTTTTGCCGCGAAAGGGGGTTGACTTGAGGGACCCCACCCAGAGCCTCTGACTAAAAAATCTGGCCTGCGAGACAACAAGATATAGGGTTTTCTTGGGGGATCCTACCCGGAGCCAATGACTCAAGAGTCTAACTCACTTGGCAGTGAGAGGCTGGCCTAGCCCGGGAGCGCAGTGAATAAGACAATAATGTCTGATTCTGAACACTGCTGCGCGCACCGGATGTACTCAATGCTACATCGGGCTTTTGAGAGATATCTGATGTTTTTCGACCGTACTGGATAATACGCTGGCGGTCACGATCAACTGTTGGGCGATCGGAGTGCTGTTTGTTTGAGTGTACCTTTTCTAACCCCGTTCTTCCTGATACGGAAGACAGCAGTGCCGCAACTATAAAAATATTTCTGCTGTATGCCCATAGGATCGTGTCTCACTACTTAAGCACTCCTACGCGGTCAGTAGTGCGACATACAATCCTATGAGTGTAACTGCTTTTCGTCTGACTGCTCCCCTTTGGCCTGTCTGACAAGGTTGCACCTGGAAGGACCGGAGTATTAGTCATCATAACCCGCCGGATCAAAACAGTACACAAGCCCGACCACCTCGCCAAGGTAGCAGTATAGGTCGGGAAACAGAAACACTGCAGACTGCTAGAAGAAAAACCATGACCGAATGAGTCCTTGAAACCTGAAAGCATATGCAATCACACGAAGCTATATCTGTCGACATACTTTAAATTCAAAGGCCAAATCTATGAACAACTTAAAGAAACTCTAGTGGACTCGCCCAGATCCGGATTCAACATCGAGGCGGTCATGCAGTGGTTAGAGAATATCATGCTGGAAAAGATCAACCCAAAACTATGGCTAGGGAATTTCGACATTTTTGTGATCCTTGAACGCTCAACAACAAAAAACACGGATTACTCAACAACGTTTTCACCTATATTAAAGTTGTCATGGAGATTGGAATTGGCAACCAGCTGCCGTTCTTGGATGTACTAATCAGCCGCAAGCCTGATGAAACACTAGAGACCTCAGTGTACCGAAAAGGAACACACACGGACCAACTCCTCAGTTTTCACAATCACAACCCTGTCTGTCAAAAGAGGAGCTGCATTCGAACCCTGTTTAAAAAGCTGAAACACTGCAATACCGCAGAGCTCCGAAGAAGGGGGGAAGAGTACATGTATCGGGTATCTCTTCGCAACGGATACTCACGAAGTTTCGTCAGAGTTTGTTGCAGCAGGAGAGAGATTCAAGCTCTACGAAACCATCATCGAAACAAATTGTACTACGACACATCACAACCGTATCAGAAATGACCACAATACTTCTGAGACCACACGGCATCATGCTAGCGTACAAGTAAACGGCTAAATTACGAACAGTACTACCAAAACCGAAGGAACAACTGAAACCTGTCAAAAAACTGATGCAATGTTTGCGGATAGCATTATTTCAGCCTAACCGGACGGGGGTTATCAACACAAGCTCATGAACACGAAATGGCCATTCACGAGGATCAAACTGGACACAGGCGAACACTAGACACGCAAGAGGATTTCTAGAAGCTCGGTGCTCATCAACTGGGGCAATAAACAGACATATCGAACTGGTCAATACCTATGAACCAGTGCGAACGAAGGAATTGAGGATATGTGAACGCTGTCGAGCTCGAATGCCGGCAAACCCGAACGTAGCAACTTGAACGGATCGGACCAGTCATGGAAACGAGACAATGCATGATTAACCGGATCGACCTCAAAAAGTGAAGAAGCAACTGTTGTATCTGTATTCGAGCCCCATCCGCTGCATTCCTTACGGACAATAACAACGGTAGTGAGAACAAGTGACTCAGTAGGAGTGCATACCATATTGCCACATTTACAAGCACTCCGGTCATCTTAAAGTGCATGGATGAGTGAGCCGTTGGTCGTTGAAGCCGCGACCAATCAGAGCACACTTCGAGCCTCGTCACGAGTGTGGGGCACACAGGCGGCCTTGACGCGTATACAACAGAAACCCATTTCTGATGAGTAGTCGGGGGTTTGGTTTATTTTCAAGTTGACCATCACTCACATTTGATCGCAGCCTTCGCATTCAGATAGACTTTCCAGTCAGCCTCTTTCGAAAAGAGGCACTAGACTCGAGTTTCGCTCTCATTAGAGCTCGTCAGTAGTGCATATCCTTGCCTCGGCCGGGATTTGAACTCCGGACATTCCAATCATGAGGCAACCGTGTTAACCACTGCGCCATTGACCTCACATTAGGCACGACCGAATTATCACATCTGAACGCTCAACCACTCTGGCTTGTGTGCAATGATCAGGTTGCCCGATCGTCTCGAGAGGAGACACAGTTACTGCCTGTTAACTCCAATCGATAACCCCGCGATTAGGACTTCC
>QNGE01000184.1:152868-227562 GCA_008508345.1 Paragonimus westermani
TGGCGCAGTGGTTAACACGGTTGCCTCATGATTGGAATGTCCGGAGTTCAAATCCCGGCCGTGGCAAGGATATGCACTACTGATGAGGTCTAATGAGAGCGGAACTCGAGTCTAGTGCTTCTTTTCGAAAGAGGCTGGCTGGGAAGTCTATCTGAATTCGAAGGCTGCGATCAAATGTGAGTGATTGTCAACTTGAAAAGAAACCCATTTAGTCAACGGGCCGGGACCAACCAATTAGGTTCGAGGTGAAATTGTAACGGTAACGGCCAATCGACAGCCAATCGGGCCTCAGGTCGAAGTGCAATTGCAACAACCTGTGTTTATCACTCAGCTGTTAATTAGGTGAAATGGGTGGGTAACAGAGTCCAGACGTGAAATTTCTAAGCTCCTGGTGTGGCTTCATAGCTCAGCTGGTACAGCACCTGTCGCGTTTGGGCATGCAGTCCCCGTCATTGGTTCGAATCCAGCCGAAGCCCAAACTTTTCACAATTTGGTCTAATATCATACGTCTACAAAACTACTTTTTAGTGACACAAGTTCTATGCTCATTAGTAGTGTTGGTGGATTTCAACGTGAACTGTTTACAAAATCGTGCAGGGGCAGTCGATCCTTTGGATAATCCATATGAAACAATAGGACGGTAGGTGAAAATGTCGGTCGAGCAATCAGACCACTGAAATTAACCACTCACTTGCTTGAATAGCGGAAGGATGCATCGAAGTTTGGTGTGAGGAATGTTCACTTAGATTATCTGGTCAATTGGTTACCAACTGTGCGCGTGAGTCACGTGGGCGATAAATTCGCCCTTGGTGCCCGCATGCCTGTGTGCGCGCGGGCCAGTTCACTGCCCAGTTCACTGCACTGGTAGTGGTGATCTCAGTCCTTTCCTTATTGAGGACAATCCGCCTCAGCTGGAAAAATGACGACTAGTTTTCGGTGCGTTTCAAACGTTTGCAGGGAAACGAGTTTTGAAGCTTTCATGAATTAGTATAGGTCGAGGGAAGAAGTGGAAGACAGTGGCAAGGACAGCGAAAGCAACTGATACGCGCGATCATTTACAATGACCTGTTTTAAAGCGGCCTGCATCGTCTTATTATTGAGGATGGTGCTGTTGTTGGTAGTTCAGGTTGATGGTTTAAGCATTCAGCTGATCACCACACATAGTATTTAGGTTGTAAATGTTTCATTACCAAACGAGGTGACACCATCAGTGTATACAGAGCTGAGCTCAAATCGAATCGTTCATCTCTGTACGCACTGATGATGTTACCTCGTTTGATGACGAAGCGTTAGACAGCCATAACAGGGGTTTATAAAGGCGTAACCAGCAAAAACTTTTGTGGGTCGTCTTACGCTGCAGATGGCCTCATGAAAAGTGAGCCTAGTTAGCTCTGTTCTGTTTTAAGTACCGAGATTTGAGAGGGAAAGGTGATCGACTTCAGTCGATTTTGACAACATTGATGGTTTGCACTCACGCGGTATCTATCAGTCTCTGTGGGCACCGTGTGCTTTATATGAAAGAGTGAGTTGATAATAGAGAGGACCGACCACTTTGGAGGTCTATGAACCTGTGCAGTAAAATGGGAACAGCGGAAATTGCGACAGCATACACAATCTGTTGTTTAAATAATGAACGTATCAGATATTAATCTGAGTAGACAGTTTTCCTCCATTTGCGATAACTTCCACCCAGATAGAGCGACGAGCCTGCTTAAGATGTGGACTTAAATGCACGAGTGCCACCCAGCCAGAACCTTTCAACCTACCGTGTACCGCCCGCCAACAGCCAACACCATCTTTCATTAAAGAAGACGTTCATCGACCGTAGGTGGCAAAACTCTATTGATTACTGTCTTAAGAAAGCCTGAAGCCCACAATTTTTGAGTATTGCAACAGCTTACTGGTTAGAATTCGGCTGCCGACTTCATCGGTTCACACGCGGTTTTCTCAGTCCTTACTTGCGGTGGTTTCACCCATGAGTAGCACTTACGATTTATACCGATCTGCACGAGGAATTGTGGGTACAAATAAGGCTAGTGTAAGGTGAAGTAGTTGGGCCGTCTTGTGACAGAGTGAACAGCAAGTAAGTTTAATGAGGTTGGACTGGAGCAGTTCCTTGACTGGGGAACATTCAGTCAATCACAACTGACACAAAGGCTATTGCTAGCGCAACTGTGTTCGATTGACTCCAACCAATCAAAACGGGGCTAAACGACTGCGTCGAATTTATTTCTGAGCTGGTGAGTAAAACAAACTGCCTGAACGATTGTCGGATTTGAGCAATCGGACTACTTGAGTCAAGGTCGTGAAAAGCAATAACGAGCGAGCACTACAAACTCCACATGCCTTTTGGTAGACAGCACTCACTAATGTGACCATTGCTGTTTCTCTGTATATAAATTTTTTTTTCTAACATGCTGAAAGTGTTTCGTACATTTCGGACCCTCGCATGCTCTTATTTGTTTTATATGGCAGCCGAGTTCGCGACAGACAGCACGACAAATCGGCATCGCGGCAAGTGCACACGGCTGCACGAAAAAAACTTCAGAAAATAACGTTTGCAAGAGCTAAGACTCAATTGTCCAGCTGGCACTAGTTACATGATGGAGCTCAATTAGGCGCATAATGGCTAGTTTGTGAGTGAATGGTGTGTCGAGGTACAGCAGATGTGTTACGTTTGATTGTGAATTGTTCGACGAATAAAACCGAACTCCAATGAGCGGTTTCTGTCGATCGTATTCAGATGTTTAGTGTTTTTCTGTTCACATGCTGAATTTCATGGGTGTAAGCTTAGTTGCAACTCGGTGTATCAGTGATGACGTAGTCAACATAAAGTCAACTTTGCCGTCACCTCAATAAACTTACAGATTTTGTAAAGACAGAGGCTTTTCAGGGAGATCAAAAGGAGTCTAGTGTTAAGAAAAAAGACTACTTGTAACATCATTTGTGCAGTGGATCCCGAGAACGTTTCCATATACACCAGCTGAAGTGCAGTTTGCCACTTGAGGTTCGAAACGTCGGGAGTAACTACTCAAAGCTTATAATCTTCTGAAAGAAACACGCTCAGACTAGACACTATATAATCAAGCGGTTGGGATATTATTCCTGAGTAGCGGAAGACTAAATACTGCTGGTATTTACGGAAAGACATGATCCTGTTACAGGGATTATCGATATGAAGTTCAAAAAACACCAAAAGGCTAACGGTAAAGTGAGGAAAAACAAGAAGGGACGGCGATAAACTTACAAAACCACCTCATGACTGTGAGTTCTTTCTATCTTCTAAACATATGAAAATAAGTCACCCGCATCAAGTGTGCGTTTGAATGACAATCACCAGTTTGGTTAGAAATAGCCAAAGATATATTGTGTGGGAAAGAAATTGAAGGACTAACGAATGTTATTGTACTTGATGGTAAATATCTGACAATTCGAGCCTACGGCTATGTCTGTTATGCTTGCACTTGAAGAAAATTGTTTATCAATAACTGCAGGAGCAACAAAGTGTTCCAGTAGGGGAAATAAGTAAGGACACCCCCGTAGAGAACGGAATCTTGCATATCTACCTAATAAGGCTGATAACCATACAATTGTGTTTGACCTCCATCCACAAAATAACGTACAAGCCCCTGAATCGAAGAATTCAGACGAATGTGAAGCAACAGTTGCGGTCACACAAAAATATACCTCATAAATCTGTCTAATCCGATACAAGTTACCCGGTCTTGCATAGAGGAACTGAAGATCTAGGTTGGATATTCACAAGTAGCCTAGGAATTCAGTCCTATGATGTGTTAACGCCATCTTTCATCTCGGGCGTTTCATCGGCTTACCTTCTCATACGTTATAGTAGTTGGGGAGATTATTACGATCCGGGATGTAGGAAATTTGGCACGACGTGAAGTGTTCTACAGCACACACACACACACACAGACAGACAAAATGGTACATACCTGTAGTAACACCAGGCCCGTTTTTAGTCAGACAAGTGTCTATGGAACCCTTTCTAGAATTCTTTCGCTGTTACTTCAGAATTTTGCAACTTTGGTTTGGCGTATGCACAAGAAAATAATGAAATGCTCACTTGTCTTTTTTCACATTCATTCTAATGATGCCCACTAAAGCGCTCATTCGAGAACGAAAATATGATATCCTCTCAACGATTCCAGAAGTTCATATCCTCGTGGCCAACAGCTTTTTCAAACCCCGATATCTTGGTGTTCATAAGTGATCTGTCCTTTGTTACCAGCTTGGTTATCTATGACCTGTACACACTTGGCACTGAAGAAGAATTAATTCCACTTCACTCCATCCCCAAAATGCATTTCAATGCACGNAGTCAGACAAGTGTCCATGGAACCCTTTCTAGAATTCTTTCGCTGTTACTTCAGAATGTTGCAACTTTGGGTTGGCGTATGCACAAGAAAATAATAAAATGCTCACTTGTCTTTTTTCACATTCACTCCAATGATGCCCACTAAAGCGCTCATTCGAGAACGGAAATATGAGATCCTTTCAACGATTCCAGAAGTTCATATCCTCGTGGCCCACAGCTTTTTCAAACCCCGATATGTTGGTGTTCATAAGTGATCTGTACTTTGTTACCAGCTTGGTTATCTATGACCTGTACACACTTGGCACTGAAGAAGAATTAATTCCACTTCACTCCATCCCCAAAATGCATTTGTGGTCTTACCTTTTTTCGAACAGCAGATGTTTCATACACCAATCATCTAACCGACTGGTATAATTTGTTTCGTCAATCATTCAAGTCGTACCCGACCAAGAATCACTCATTATCTTTGAGTCATGTATGTTGGGGTAATTAACACGTTTGATGCGACCATATATCATAGGCTAACTCAAATGTACGTCATGTATCTTAGGACTCACATTATCGATCCATACAACGTATTTACGTCGACGAACTATGCCACATTTTTGCGAAAACTATCTCTCCCATATCATATGCTTTTCTTCAAAGATTGGTTCTTCACGGGCACACGCCAACCGAGAAGCCCACTGACGCTGTAGTCGGAACATCGTCTGGACAGATCGATAATCCTGGGTGGATGAACAACTATCATCTTCTAAAAGTGGATCACTTCTTGTTCCTCTGTGACATGAAAAACGACTTATAAACACTCGGGAAGTAAGGGCTTTACAACTGATCTCCCGATAGGTGCTGCCAACCTTGAATGGATATGATCCTGGATTCCAGTTCTGTGCCTAGACTGACACTCACGAAGATGTGGATTAGTGTATTATTTACGACTACTTGTTGTCTTTTATGCATTCTTTTTGTACGTGTTTGTACACACCCTCTTCATTAACTGCGTTTGTTAATATACACAACATTGTCAACTTTACTGGTTATCGCAATAATAAACGAGAGGTTCCGCGCTGTCTCTCTCCCTCTCGCCTCATCCTTCGGATTATTTGCACGGTGAATTAATATAGCTCGGCGTCTTTACTCTCCTTCCAACGTTCAGAGCTTCTTTCCTAATTAACGCTGGGAAGTATTTTTCCGATGCCGCCCAAATGTGACATATTCGGCTGTCTCTTTTCTTTCTGCACCAAACTCTTCAAACCAACGGACTTCACTTTGCCTGTGGATCGTTCCCTCTTTTTTCAATACGTGTTTTGATTTATCTTCAACTATACATACACACCTATTTCAGATTGTTGTATTCCTCTATTATTTTCACAGCTTTGGCTGTCTGTTATTCGGTTAAGTATATCTCCACACTCTCGATAGCATTAATAAATTCTGGAATCTATTGCTCCTTGGTAGAGTTGACGAATCTCCTACGACGAACATCCTCTGAGTCCAAACTACATCACTTTATATATGACAAACATTCCAACTCAAGTCATTATGATTATGAGTCGGAAGTGGCTGATCACCGTTACCCAGCCTCCTCAGTTAAGCCACGTGCTAAATTGGTTTTAAGATATCATCGTGACCACGTTTTGTGACTATGTCCGTCAACTTATCATAAACACGTAATTCTCGAATAACTTTCTGCATTACTGATACAAAGCGCTTTTAGTCAGTGAAAAACGAAACGTAAATGTTACGCGATATGCCGTGGAACACACAAGCCACTGTCCTACTTTTTTCCGTAGAATGTATTTTTTACACATTCAACATAAATATTGCACCTATCCACAACAAAAAAAGACCCAAACCATTTACCCTAATCATGTCCCAAACTAATTACAACGTCTCAATTAGTGTGCCTTATGTTATACATCGAAACGGTTACGGTTTTTCCCCAATCCGTCGGGATTGCTTGTTCTACAAACGTAGAACTTTATCATTCCCCAACACAATTGCCCGAGGTGACATGAAATTGTTGCGCCTAATTTCCTCAAGAAGAATTAACCTTAATCTTACCAAGCTAGTGATGGAGGAGGCATGTCAACTTCTGATTTCCGGAACTAATTACTGACGGCTGAATATGAAATTATTGGGCGATTTATTTTGCAGTCTGTGAGTTTACCACGAACAACCACGCTACTTTATCAACCGTGAACAGTTATCCTTAGAATATCTCATAAATTCCTTTAATCGAACGTCGTCAACTGACTGGGATTTACTCATTTGCTTATTTTGGCAACTTTTAATTAACTTATTGTGCTCATTCTACCAGAGGTTGGAGAATACGCCTCAGGAGAATATTGCATTGCTATCTAGGGATGCGGGCGCATCACACTTCGCGTCGTCGTTTGATTGGCTGATAGGTTTGTATTGTAATCAATAGTATGTGAACGAACATATTCGAAAGTGTGGTCAGCAAGAAAATTATCTTGCAACCTCTTTAATGAAGGCACAACATCCGACTTGGCGCTGGACAGCTGAAACAACGAAGTTGCAAGAGAAGGACTACTTGTTAACCTCAAGATCAGAGGCAGTCGACCCTGTTTTGAGTTTACTGTTGGACACTGTGATTCAGTGACTACATCAGGCTGTCTGAACTGGTCGATATAAACATGATTACGGTGGGAGAAAGTCACCTATTTAATTGGCCTCAGAAGCAGTAAACGATAAACGGTCTGGCAACTGGGCGTGGTGTGGCAGACCCCGAAGATATGGCTTAGCAAAGATTTAACAGGACCACTCACCGATCAGCCGCTGATCGGCCAAACGATTAAGTACACACACTTTAAAAGACCAACAGTAACTTAGCTATCAGACCAAAATCGCATAACATTCATATAAAATACTTGTTCATAGAAAAATTTGGTGGACACACACTGTGACCAGTGAATGTTAACCCCTGGAGTCTAGCGTGATCGTTAACACTAGAACAGTTAAGACTTATCCGGTCTAGAACCTTCATGTTGGTCGTTTCGGTCACTCACAAATATCGCGACTGCTGAATTAATGTCAAAGATTCCCCGTGTGAACCCGCTTTGCTCTTAACAACTATTCTGTCTAACTTTTGTTTACAAATTCTAAATAGAATCTTATCCACACTGCATTCTTGTGTTCCATTTTGCCCGTCACTCCAGGTTTTACGGGTTATAGTGAGAACGAAATTGGTTTCTTTTTATTAAAATGTGGTAAACATGGCCAAGTTGATCCAAACAACTTTGGCTACATTAACCGATTTGTCGAATTAGACTAGCTGTGTCATTCTCGGTGGTAATAGTCCCTGGTTTATCAAAACTACCTGTCGTTGTCCTGAGTACTATCTTAGTAGCTCATATCCTTTTAAAGTTAACCATTTACGAGAAAAACATGACTGTAATCTCCAACTGATAAATTTACTGAAAATGCTCACCACTATCTTTTTTATTTCGTTTCGATTTCAAAACTGTCTCCGTGTCTAAACAGCATCACTACAGTTGAGCGACTTTGAGAAACAATGTAAAATATAATGAATTTAATTCTTCACTAGGCAAACGGTCTCATTCTGCTGTGAACCTCGCCATTCCGATTTAAGAGTGCTACACTTCGGGATGAGTGAACTCACTTATAATTTACAGACGATTAACAACAAACATGCAATGTCTGCTCCCGTACTGTAAATGAATCTGTCTATAAGGGTGGCGATCGCTGGAGCATGACACATTTTCATGTTACATCATACAGACACTCTGTCAAGAGAACAACTGCCAACTCCGGACTGGGTAGTGAGACTGACGTGATTAGTACCAACATATTCTATGTTATTAACAGCTTACAAAGGAACTTTATCCTATCAACCTTTGGCCTCATATATGCAATCACCATTTATCATTATTCGGAAACACTGTAAGTATATGGATGGATTCTTTCCTCCTTCGAGGACTTAAATTTGGGAGGAACATTGCATATTATTATCCTGAAATGAGTGATGAGATACATATTATATCGAATCTTTTCAAATATTCGAACCGTTTGTGTTAATACCTTCCTCCCATCTAAATATTTTTCCCTGTGACGAGAGTGCAACTACTCGGACTGAACAGAAAATCGGGGCACAATCGCACATCTCGTTCAGTAGAGGATTTTAAATACACGTAAACGGTAAGTTAAAAATATCTTTGTTATGTGAATTTAGATGTAAGGTTTGTTTTTTCAGGATGATCAAAATCCACTTATTCGCTAAGCAGATCTACTTCACTTTGGATAAAACCTTGGATTGACCTTTCAACGTTAATTCAAGTTTTAAACAGAACACGCCGCTTCACCAAAATGAAACAGTCGTCAAACTAAAATCAACCTTCAATTGATTGTCTGTTGTTGCCTTCGACCATTTTGATCAATTTCGTTATCACAAAATTTTCACAAAGTCATGAAACTTTAATTTTAGAAAGAGAAACCAGTTAGCTGACACGTACTTTTCTAGTGGTATCATTGTCGAGCAATCATAGCAAATGGAATGAAAGTACGTCGCCCAATGGAACTGTTACCTGCAGAAACATCTCATCAATGTTTAGTTCTAACCTTATGACTCTTATCGAACGCTATCCCGTACTCCCATCAGGTCTGTGTAGCAACTGACAACTTGCTGAAGTATTTTTCAATGTAATTGCACATTCAGAGACAGCATACACCTCATTCGGATTCTTTTGGTATATTCCCAGATAAGACATAAGCGTCAACACGGTCCATATTTGTTGCCCACCTGTTTTTTTATCCACCTTCACTACATGATCTTTCGATAGGTAGATATCAATAACATATCGTACTTTCCGAAGATGTGTTGATTCGTAATGAAACAAGCCTTTGGTCACCTCAGTATACTTTGGTCACTGCGTGGTTATTAGACAACGAAAAGGGTTCCTGGTACCATGATAATTCTACTAGAAAAAAACCCTTACCATACTTTGCCGATGCCCTATTACGTCCATCGCCTGGTGACCTACCGATGAATGTTTCCAAAAGACCATAGATCTGGTGTACTGCCACCCACCTGCTGCTTTGCGGTGCAGACTTTTGAGTCAGATGCTTTGATTGGAACTCCTACCCGCTCTCCTGCCCGGTTCTTGGCGCCCCGGCAACATCCCACTCCAAATCCATCCATGAATATTCACAGCATCCATACTGCATCAGTCGCCTTGCAGTATAAACCTGGCCGTCATGTCTGCCACGTACAGCAGGGTGTATAGACGAAAACATGCTACTGCTGACCCCTCCCACACTGTCCTATTCAACTTAACTCTCAAACCCATCCCGACTCTCATTTCTAGTAACTACCCTAAAGGTCTCACAATACATATATAGCTAATCATAGTAACACTGCCGATAAATCTCATCTCTTAATATCCAGACGCAAACTCTCCTCATCCCTTGTTTAGACTTAATATAGATGACTTCAACGCTCATACTGTAAAATATATAGGCCAACAGGTCGTTCTCACACTGAAATAAGGCTCATAGAATACTGAAGTCTGCCGCATTTCAGAGACTAGAATTCAAGACAGTAGTCAATGTACGGAACAAACATCACCTACACTATCTACCCGATAATGGTTATTCACTTCGGCTGACTCCAGGGTCGCCGTTACCAGTCAAGCTGGAGTAGGTATAGTGCTTAGCACGGCGGCTGCAGCCGCAGTGACGTATTGGATTCCTGTCAACAGTAGACTTTGCACCGTCCGCTTGGCAGTTTCTATTAAGGCCAGCTATAGACGCAAAATCTTCAGGAATCTTTCCACTGTATCTGTTGATGTTCCAACTGACTGTAATGACGTCGGTGTCACGGACGATTTTTATTCGGATATAGTCGTTCTCCTTCGATCGACACATAGTTCTGATATGGTCATTCTGGTTGGAGATATAAACGTCTAGGTCGGTCGTCTTGGTGAGGCCGAGTCTGGTTGAAAGCATCACATCGCTCGGATAATACAGGGCGGCTGTTGTAACTGTACACTGAGCATAAGCTAATTTAAACCAACTGATGTTGTGCGCATCAATGTTATACTTTGCGTCTGCCTCTTCCAAACCTGGTGTGGTCTCGGGTAGACCACATATCTGTTTGTTATAGGTGATTTGGTTCCATTCAAAACCGTCTTTCACACTGGAACATATACTTGGATTTTGGTCATGCGTTGGTACGTTGTAGTCCCGTTCTTAAGTTTGCTGAACAACGACTCCATCAACGACAACAGCCGGCTGTTGAGTAACTCGCTACACCATCCGTAAAGCCAAAGTAACAAACTAACCTAGGAAACAAGCTTAGCAGTTCTCCTCTCGAAGTTCATATTAGCTGTTGAACCCAAATCTCAATGACATGGCGGTTTGTGGGTTACGTATTAGAGTTCAGAGAAATCTCTGAAATTATTAGTTGCCTGACGGAACATTTCTTTTAACAATTCATGTAACAGTTTTTGGAGGGATATCCGTAAGAAGCTGAGGCGTAGCTTAAACGCAGAAAGTTAAGGAAATGCAAACCGCTTTTTATTCTGGGCACACTAGCAGACTCTTCAAGCCTACTCATGCTACTGGTTCGAGGCGTTCGTCAGCAAAGCGGCCGACACACTCGTTTAGAGGGTTGGACCACTAAACATAACACTTTGAGAGCTAATTCTGCTAGTCTCACATTTCTAAGAAGTTGATGCCACATTCATGCAATAGAGTGCCCCTTCCGACAGATTTAAAACCACCCACCAAAACTGAAGTATGCCATGGTATTTCGGCTCTCAAATGCGATGGGAATCTGGCTCCGATGATGTCGTAATCACACTTTACAGAAAAGTTGGTAATTGACTGGTAGGTGCCTTCTCCCAGTGGCGTCAAAGTATGCGGAGAACGAAGGTCAACTCTTCATGCTGTGGTCACTCGATAACAATACCAACAATCAAGAACGGAACCCGCGGCTCTTGTGAAATACACAGGGAGGTTCGCTTGATCCCAGTCACTGTTAGGGTTCTGGCACCCGTTATACTTTGTCGACTCACTGCAGCTAGGGAGGTAAACTTCGCGGAAGAGAAGGCAGAATTTTGTCCCGGACTCTCCGTCAAATTCTGGAACAGCGTCATGTGTACCGCCGGCTAACGGTTGCCATTTTTCTCGACTACAAGGGTGCATGCCATTCGATGGATCGATCTACACTTTTAGAGTCTACTGAACGCAGGAGTGTACCACCCAAGTATGTGAACACACTATCGGCAGTTTATTTCCATACTTCAGTTCAGGTTAACGTCTACAGTGAACTGTTTGACAGTTTCAACACAAAGAACAGCGTACGTCAAGGTTGCCTATTTTTACCATTCTTGTTTAACTTTTTCACTGATGAAATATTGGAAGACTGTCTGCGACACTCAAAGGAGGTCGATGTAGATTTCCTGTCTGGAGAAACCTGAGTGACCTCGATTATGTTGATGACGGTGCTGTTTGTTAAATTTCAAGTGGTAAAGACGGCGTCAAACGCTAACTCACGGTCTGATAGACTTTTCGGAATTCTGTCTCTAACCTCTAAGTGCCTCTGCAAGATTGCTTTGATTACGTAGATTCAGTGTTAGGTAATGAAGTTATGAATGTTGTTGACCGGTTTGTATATTTGGAAAGCTGCATCACCGGCGGTGGAGTTGTAGAAAATGAACGAGAATTCCTTATCTCTAAGGCTAGAGCGATATTCGCCAGTCTGGGACACTTCTGATGACAGACGGACATCTCTCTGAAGCTTAAGGGTAGCGTATGTAAGACAACAATGAGAGCTGTGCTAATTTATGGCTATGGACTTTGGTTTCCCGGGTAGAAGGCGTGAACCGTCTTCAACTATCTGACCACGGATGTTTGTGCTCGATCGTTCATATCCGATGGCACTAACAAATAATTTTCGGATAGGTTGGGAAGTGGGGAGTTGGTGATGATTGCTAATCGAGTTCTTTGTCCAATCCTTAAGTTTACACATTTTTCGATGGTTAAGCCATATTCTAAAGGTACCAGCTATTCGTCTTCACCACCGAGAACTTTTTACGGGTGCCGCATCCGATTGGTGTAAGATGTAAACTGAGCAGATGATAACTTGGCATGGAAAAATGAAACCGTTCAACAAGGAGTTGGCCGTTGACGGTCTTACTCGTCTCCCAGGCTGCGGCCCACGTAAACCAGTGGTTGAGTAAGACAGATGAGATGGCGGTTAATCAAGCTGAATGGCGTGAACGTTTTCGTTGTTTGGTCGTATTGCCTGTGAAGTAGGTGCGCTTAATAGAGTAAGGTAGTCAAAGCAATAAGGAGATTCTCTTTCTCAAAATACCGTATTTTCACTCAAGGCTAGATTGTGTTGTGTGCAAGGTGCAAGGTAACCATTCTTACTAGTCAGATCACTTTTCTTTCCCTTTTTGTTTTTTCCTGGTCCGGTGCTTGTTGGTTCCCTCATGGGTGTATGGCACCTGGGCATTAATGAAGATCAGTGATGTATTGCTGTCTGTGTTAATGATGCTAGCCTTCTGCTGAAAAATTAAAGCCTGGCGTATGAACAGTAACAATTTCTAGATTATAGAACCTAGTTAACAGCTGGGATATGCATGGTTCTCTCTGAATTGTATAAATAAATTCTGCATGTTCTTTTTTTCATTGTAGTGAATCTAGCATCAATCTGCCCAACACAGTTTTTATAACACGCATATAATTAGACAGTCCAAGACCTTGTTGAGGAGTACACTCAGAAATCAAGTTATCTTGACCTACAAAATTGTCAATTTTGAAACATTCGTACGGTTCAACTTAATGTTATGTAAATACAGAAAACTTCAGAGTAATTCATCACTTTCTAAACCAACTTCCGGGCGCACTGAATCACTTGCCAGCAATACTTCAGCTGCGACTGATATCATTTTCCTGGAGAATTTATCTTGTCCACTACTCGCTCTTGATCTGGTCATAGTAAGTCTGCCCACTATGGCCTAGATGACAGAGGCAGCGTCCAAATCTGATAAGCACTTTATCTAGTCCAATGTCACCTGATGGCTTATTAATTGTATTGCCAACCAGCTCAATCCCTGAGGAGACCCACAGAATCTGGCGGTTTTATCTTTTAAGTTGATCATACAGCGTCATGAGGATAACCTAATATATCTGGAACGTTTCCTGTGATCGCCTCATAGGTCTGTCGATTGAGAAGCTTGGTACAACTGGTCTTCTGACCTCACCTTGACAATAGTATGTTAAATAGGCCAAAGTTTTACGATCCAAGTAAAGTCTCGTGACTCAAACCAGACAAAAACTGTTGACTGACATCTTTCGCTTTAGTAATATGTTATCTACCACCCACATCTAACCCATATAAATGTGTTGTATTTAGCCTGATGATGAAACACCGAAAACGAGCTTGTTTGCTACGCATTTCTTCTCATGACTAAATCGGGCATATTCACAGTATTAAAATCTATTTGTTAGTTTTTGGCACACAGTATTTTCGGGGAATTGGCGACTTCCCCGACAAAAACCTTCTGATGGCACGACTGGCTAACTCTGCTACCCATTTTTGTCTGGGGCACATCATTGTACAACTTGTTGTCTGCTGTCGAAATTCAAATTTGGATTGAACTAGAAAAAGTCGTATCTATCACGTGATTAAACACATCTCCTAATCGTATCACTGACAACTGTGAGCTGCAATCAAACTTTAGTGGGACAGAACCTCCATTTTTCAGATTTCTGCATGCGTTCTGCCGAGAGACTTTCTCCCTAACTTTGCTTATTTCACTGCAGTGGAAGTCGTTTGAATATGTTTTTACTTCCCATAAATAGTAACATTTCCTCCGGCTAATGAGCTGACGGTCCAAATTCGTAGCCCTTAGACTTCATCGATGCGATTACGGAAGGGTGTCGGACCAGCGCATTCCCATCATATTCAAGAGTGCTATCAGATGCACCATAATTCCTCTGAAGGGTTATGAGATGTGGTTATGCTTGATATGAATAACAAATAGAATCAGTCCTAAAATATACTATGGGGCATAAAGTGATGGATATCTGCTGTTCAGTAAACACACCTGATATCCGAGATTAGGAATTTGTCGAAACAGATGGGCCAGTCTTTTCCTGATAACCGGCGATCTCAGCGCCCATCGGTTCTCTGTGGCATTTGTTAAAACACTCGATTCAACTTTCAGCTCCAACTTACAGAGATCAAACAATTTTGAATACGTAGTAACCGCGTCGTTCAGACTGACGAATAGAATAGTTCCTACAAATAAAACCAGCTGACATACAAAAGAAACGTTAGTGAAAAGTAAAAATCATGAGAGTGTCCAGAAATTCGTTGTCACCGTTAATGGTAGAAAACCGAAAATGAATTAAAGAGGTTTAACTCGAAAAGAAATACGCTTACATCAGGACAATATATACTCCCGAAAATCCACGAACCACACCAACTGTGGCGACGTTTTGTACCCTGTCATTCATTTATATTGCTCAGAGTTATAACCGACTAATGACACTAGTCAAGTTGAGCTAAGGACACATTTTTTGGACTACACAGATAGACTGCCCAGTGCTCACAGCCGTGCACTGTGCATTCTTAACCCGAGCCCCCTCCTGTGAGATATCACGACTAATTTCATTCGTGGGCGTGTTTCGATCAGCCGTTTGTGGAACTCCATTCTCATGCTAAAAATACCCACACCCGCCATGAATAGTTGGTGTCGTAACTGGTGACAGGACCAAAGAGCTGAATTGGCAGAACGAATCTGTCTGATGACGCAATAGAAATACATTAGGAATCAATAGAGACAATTAGTCACGGATATTTGAGCTTGACGTCTCAACTTTCGAGGTTCAGCACGTTATGACGTAAGGTCCGTGAAAGAGTGTCCGATTGTTGTCATAGTCCACTATTAAGTGAGATACTTCATCGTAAAGATAAGGTGAAGAGGAATAACTTACGAACATTTAACGGGCTGCTGTGCTATCCCGCTGTTCACAGTAACCCAGATAACCGATACCAGCTGTCCATCTGAATGGCCATTCGCCTAAACATCACGGCCGCCCCTAATTCACTGATTACTACCCTCTTCGAACGACCATCAATGAAACGAATTTCTTATGGTCCCATTATGTTTCATGTTTACCTATGCTGTTATGTGCTGCATGAAACGTGAGCCTTAAATTCGTGATCCGGAACATTTAAAAGCGTAAGTGATTCTTGTGTGCTTGACGGTGCGGCGAATTTAGTGCGAATTCGTGCTTACTACCTCCCGACATGTGACTAAGATCCCCTCAAGTGTTGTGCTGCTTGGCGTTGGACACTATGAATTTTTACGTGTAACAGATATGCAGCTGTCGTCCCACTTCATATAACCTGTACAAGATTACCTAACTATATTGTAACTACATGTACTGTCCGGATGTTCACTGGTTGTTAGATGTTGTGACAGTGGCAATGTCACGGAAACACGTATCGCAGATTTCAAGGTTAACAATCGCATCCGCTTCTCTATAACCACTACACCTCAACGCCTGTTCGCGAACAAATGAGGCCGGGCCGAATGAGAAGACTAGGCCTTACTTTGAGGTAGTTGCGCCGAATCAGCCTTTGCGATTTCTTTGACAGATACGTGCCCGTGTGCAGTAGGGCACGTGGTTTATTTAGTCAGCTGACAGACATCAAAGAGATACAGCGGTCACACGATGAATAGCTCCGGTGGCACTGAGTTGTCTTAAACCAATCGGTCATACTATGTATCACAGTTTAGATTCAAGTAAGTTGGTATAGCGAAAGAATATAAAGACTCAAGATGACAATGGGGCGAAACGATAGGTTTAGCAGAAGCTCATCAGTTGAAATATTTGGGTAAGAAGATGAATCAGTGCGTCGTAGGCGGATACAGCAGCCGTGTTCATGTACGTGAAAAGCAATGAGAATAGATGCGACGGATTGGAACGCACCAGTCAAGACAACTCAAAGGAGTTAAACGGGTGGGGTAAGATGGAACTGGCAGATAACTGGGGATCTCCCTATATTTGGTACCTCAGGGAAACGGATATCTGTGCAAAAGCTTGGAGTCCGCACTTTTTTTTCTCTACTCACTATTTGCAAGTAACCTAAAACGATAAAAATTTCCTGCCAGAAAAACTGAGTGACTTGCGGCCGGAGGTGGACAAATATTTAATTAGATACACATGTCGGTGAGCGGTTGTGAGTCCGACTGACAAATCCGTAGTCCATACGATACCACAGGTACTTCAAATGAAAGACCTATTCAAACAGCTCACCCAGAATGCAAGCCTTCTGACCGGACTGAGATAGAGAACAGCTTCAACAAACCGCCGAACTCAGTTATGCTAGTCTGCACGATCATTTCGGGTCAGACCGGTTGGGTATTTTCTCACCCTGATGACGTTTTGGTTCGTGTGTACTGGAGTGCCACAGGGTTATTACTACAGCGTTCCGTTTTTAGTCTTACTCAATCTGGGTAAGAAGATGATAATTTTGTGTGAAATTGAAGGCAAACGTAGATCAAGACAATGGCATGCGCTGGATACACACATTCTATCTGTGGTTCATCTTTATAGTACAGAAATAAACTTGGTATTTTTAGTTGTTCCTCATTATACGACGCCACTAGTGTGAACTGGTTACAACATAAAATTTCGTACACAGTTATATTTGCACACCGCAATATTCAGAACAAAGCAAGTTCCCGGAGAATAATAAAATTTGAGGACGAGTCGTCAACGTCGATCTCGGTGACACGGTAAGTGATCTGTAGTACAGCATTATATGGCTAAAATCATCAAACAAGACATTTTTCAGACAGCGAATGTTGGCAAGGAATGGAACGATATAGATCACCAAGTTAGCAGTGTCATGCAACGCTTAGAGTTACGGCAGCGTGACTACATAACATCACGCCAGACTCCGTGAATGATGCGAGGAACCTAAAAACACATGACGTGTCCTAGATTCTATGGGAGACTTGTTAGTTTTCAATCACCCTCTTATTAATTTGCTTGTGAGAAAAGCCTTTTTGTTATACATCATTTGGTAAAAAGATATCGTGATGGCACCAACCGTTAGGAAAATATCATTTGAAAAAAGCCAATAGTAGCGTGTAAGATGTCTTGCGCAGTGACATTTCGTTCGCATCTCATCGGTTACTTTTGCGAAATTAACATACACTTTATATAGTTGGAGGGCAAGCAGCTAGGCGAAATCAATCAAGTCATATTTGAAACAGTCACTCAGGTGACCAAAGCGGAAGCGGCAAGATGCAACTGATTGATAATTTGATGCAATAAAATAGAACTGTTGTCAATCGGAGGTTACTAGTGTTGTATAACAGGCAGTTTCGTTGTGAGTAATATACTACTCACAAGTAGTGTATTACCCACAGGCGGCATTCAGGAACAAAAGAACAAGCCCCGAACACGACGAACAAGAAGAGACTATCGGAACAGTGTGTACATGCTGTGTGAGAACTTTCACCAAGGCTAATGACAATGTATGTATGTAATGTATGTGATGTATGTATGTATGTAATGTATGTATGTGAGTGCATGTCTGTCGTGCAAATGAGTGTACGCGTTTGTGGTTTAGTTTTTGACATGACCTGTACGGAAGTTTGCGCAACAAACCAACTTGCCGGCCAAGCGTCTTTTGCGGACACAACACTAGGAGTCCGAAAGGAAAAAGATGGTCAAGGATATGTACATATTGAGTGGGAAGGGTCAGAAATGGTTGGAAAGTCTACAAAAAACACACAAGAGCTAAAATAATGTACAAAAAAGTACCAGCTGCATTCTTACCAACGTAGTGAAAGGCTAGTCACCAACTGTTTCTGGGCGTATAAAGTGGGATTCAGCCGATGTATTTCGACAGCTTCTGCAATATTGGGAGTCTGCTTTAGTTTGGGTCCAAAGAACACTCTGAAAGCCGTTCTAGGGTCCACTGAGTGCCCGGTCTGTAGAAGGTGTTTTGTAATGGCACTGACGGCGCAACCGACCCCCGAATTCAAAAGCCATTTCGGTTGCTGTTTTATCCACTTATCCGTTTACCCTTGTTCGTCCTAGTGACCGTACGTTAAATTAATAGTTGTCCATTTTCTGACTGGTACATTATCAGACCGGCTTCGTCTGCGGGTAGCACGTTACGTTTTGGTTTCTCAGTGAGTGGTATACACGAAGGTACGCTATCGTGCTTCGTGTTCTGATTCGACATCGCTGTGACGGTTGTGTTAAATAGTTATGATCAATTAACAGAGCACCATTATATTCATGCCATCATTAGGTACAATTCAGAAAATTTTATGATAGCAGCACGAGAAAGTAAAAAACACTCAGATAACAGTGACTGAAGACATGGGACGGAAGATGACAGTTCCACAAACGGTAGCAGTTTCAACCGTAGTTTCCACAACAGAATCATTGGCCGAAAGTACAACTGAATTTTACGGTCAACCGGACTTGAGGATTGGTTCAGGTGTTATGAGGATGATACCCAAGTCCGACTAACTTGACGTGAGCTTGTTCGAACGGAACACGCTCTTTGATGTCACCCTGTTTGGCCAAATAACCAGTGAATGTTTGGTCCCAGAGGTTATACAGCGTCTAAATCACGTTTCCAGTAGACGTGTTTAACACCTGTTTTAAGTGCTTACAAATCAGTGGGCAGCAATCTGGCAACTTTCTATCATTCACCAACGTGATTGACCAAATCTCATCAGTGATCACATTAAAACATTAATTTTTTGTGTGACTTTAAACTGGCTTCAGATATGGATATTCGTACCCCTCTCTTGTTGCAGACTTGATGTTACATACTATGAAAAGATGAATGCTAACGGTCAGTAAATGCCAAAAACGACAGCAGATTGATTGCCAACGTGTACAACAGGAAACCAGACGTTCAAGTGCGTACCATCAACAAAGCGAGAAGTATTCAGTGGGGCTGCCTGGTTTATGTCGCCATTGCGGGGAACAGCTCTTTGCACCAGTTTGTCCAATTCGGGCTCACACCTGTCACAGATGTAGAAGCGAACATGAAAAGGCTCTCTCAGGAAAAGCACCATTAGGTATATATTTTCGAGGGCCCAAGTGAACTGATCTATATCGTTGATCTTTCTAACGCCATCTTAGGGGAATTCGATAGCAATATCTTAAGTCACAGAAGATATGTTGACATGTTTCCAAACGATTAAAAAACTGCCTGCAATTGGACACGGTCTACGTTATTAAACGTAACCCAGGAAAAACGTGAAATCATGCACACAGACCGGTACACATACAAACGACCTATTTGTCACGGAACGCCGCAGAAACTTAAACTCCATTTGTGAAGCAGTTAAACTGAATTTTAGCTTGGCGGTTTACACACTACCGGTGATCGTCATACTGCAAAAGATCTAACGTTGTATTTGTTAAGTATAGATTGTGTTGAGTTCCTTTGATTTGCCACCGACTTGAGAGCTATCAGTCCAGTACACAATTTGGTGTGGGCCACACCAATAGCAATAATCAGAGAGACAATTGGTTCGTTTCATTTGTGTCGTGAGTCCCCAACTAGTCTAAACAAAACACTAATCACACGTATCCACTGCCTACTCTCGAAATTATGCACACAAAGCTAACCCGTGACAAGATCTTCTCTACAATTTATCTTTCAGAAGCTTGGCTAAACAGGTAGAAGGCTACGTACTCAACAAGCAGGTATGAACTATCGACACATCGAGGATTACATCAGCAAAACCACTTGCGGTTCCTTGTGAAGCATGATCCAGTAAACTTTCTACAAGTCATGGGCACGATGTTAGCTGGTCGAATATACATGATGGTTTACTTGGACAGCATTAACAGTGTTAGTGCATCTGCTGAAGACCACTAGTTGCATCTTGCCTGAACACTTAGGCGCACTGAAGAATACAGTTTTCCAGTCAAGTTTGATACGGGTTTTTTCGGCATAGAAAGTATTCACCACCCGAGTTTTGTTATTGACCAAGAGTGTCGTAGGCCACACACAAAATCTGAATACCATACGGAAAACACTCCCGCCGCCCTATTAAACCACCCTCTAATCACCCTTAAGTTTGGTGAACTATGACAATGACTTTATTCCTTTTACGTTCCTTTTTACGTTTGAGCACTGCTGAATTATATACTCACGAAACATTTCTCATGACTTTGGTTAGAGGTCTACCAGATTTCACTTGTAATTATCGAGCCAGTTTGTTTCCGATCCACCACGAATCGAAATTAGAAATCAGTCTCCTACCAGACTCGCCATGGTACAGCATTCGAACGGTCGTCCTGTACAACTTTCCAAATGGACTACGAAAAACAAACTCGCATAACGTAAACTTACGAAGTTTGATTGGGAGAAATTTTTGTCAACTGGAAAACGATTGTCTCAGGCTTGTATTTGCAGTAAAAGGTTCCGCAAAGTGTTGTATGGACGAGAGTTTGCGTTACACACAGATTATGAGCTTGTTGTGTCATTTTTGGGTGTGAAGAAATTTATTTCAGTCCACACTGATGGCTGATTACAGTGATGTTTTATGAAGCTACTAAAGTACCACCTTGAAATACGGTTCAAGGAGACAGCGAGTTTTGGGCATGATAGTCCGCCGTCTCGCCTTATAAAAAAACAGGCAGTCATAGTGTGTGGTGGAAACTCAGTCAATTAATCGATCTAAGTGAATGGTGACGTTCACAGAATATCTTCGGGCCCATTCGGTAGACTGTCAATAGTCGCTAAAAGGTAGACAGATAAGGTTGATTTAATAAAACAAGTTATGCACGACCTCCAAAAGGGTTGGTCGAACTGTTCAGTAGGTGAAGGACTGTAACACTTTTCTCGTGGTAAAGATTTACACGCTGTGAAAAACGGATGATGAATGTTGCCAGATCGTGTGATAGTTCTTCCAGTTTTGCAGCAATGCATGACAAGTCATTTACACTCGGAACATCCAGGTATTAATCTCAGTTTGTTTTCCCAAGAATTTTGTTGACTGAAAATCATTAAAATTCCAAGGATTTTGTGTCACGTGTTTAAGCTTACTCATCATTTACAGTCCAAAGATCAAGTGGAAGGCTTCGTGGACATGCTTAGAAGTGCTTTATAGATATTGCAAACAGATCAGTACAGAAAATTTCCAACGTCTTTCTGGCCGTCTATCGTTCAGCAGTTGATATGATAACACCGGAACAGCAGTCATCGACTGAAACATTTCTGGGACAATGGTTGAGACTTTTATTAAAAACAATACTCCCAAAGATCTTTCGAAAGAATAAGCCGAAGGGTTTGCAGTTCAGTGAGTATCACGGTGCATGTTCCAGGTGCGTCCTATCTGGAGGTGCAGTCTACTTGCACAGTATGCATCACAGAAATAAATGGACCATCAGGTACCATCGTCGATTGCCCATCGTGTTTGATTTGGAAACTTCATATGGGCACGAGTTGCTAATCACATCGGACCAGAGGCTGATGAGACTCCGGATTACTAACAGCCAAGTAATCAACTACTGACTGTTACTTTGTTTGGTAAGTTCTCACTAACGCCCTCACACTTAACAGCACCGGCCATGTCCTATATATATATATGCACACATTTATACGCGTAAAAAGTTCGGTTTTGCCGCATACAAGAAAGATATTTGAAGGAAGTACACTGAGTAGTGAACGATTTATTGTAACGTTTAAAACCCATATTAGGATCCGCTATCAAGCATGTAAGTGGATACTGGAGAGCAGTCGGGGAGTTTGGCTGATTTCAGTTCGGACGTCGCTAACTGTTGGCGACCAGTTGTAGGAAGGAAACTTGAGTCTAAAGCTTCTTTCTAAAACAGACTAGCAGGAAGTCCGTCCAAGTGAGACGGTTGCGATCAAATGTGAGTGGTGTTCAGTTTGAAACAAGTGATCGCCAGAATGAGGCTGTTCTGAAAATTATCGTGTTCGTCTCTCTTCGTCTGACTTTCGTCTCAGCATCAACGATGCTGACGTAGTAGTTGTCCACATCCACGTGTTAGTTGAACAAATTCCACAAATACAGAGCTTCCAATGCAAGGCGATCCCTTCTCATTTTGTCCGCGTGAACACTATCGCATGTTCTCTGTTCACCTCGTGACCTGTACCTGCAAGATGGTGCCGGATTTGTGATCACGGGCCGGCTGGTCGCACTGCTAATTTGTGTCCGTATATACGTGTGCACAGCCGTTTGCCCCTCCCGCTCAATTATTGTTGGTCACAGCCGAGACAAGGAATCGGGTAGATCACGCGTTCATCAAGGCTGAGTGCAGTGCTGTATTCGGCTTCGTGATACTTTGGGGCCCAGCGAATGGAATGCCTTTTATACTGCCTCAGGTGTGCTGCGTATACACGGCATTGATAATAACGTTCTTGTTTTACAGGTTAGGTTCTTGTGAACCCTTTGGCGGATGCCTTCATAAAACTGCTTGAATACTCATCGGAAGCAGATGTTCTGGTTCTTGTTTCCCAAGCTTGGATGAGATAAAGTGCGTGTCTGCACATCGAAGTAATGTTTGCATGCAACTTTTGAAGTGACAAGCTGAACGGTTGCTGTTGAACCTGAGAATGACATCAGTTGTTGTCTGTTTATGATAGATCCTGGTTTCCAGTTTGTCATCGGGTCATCCTATAACCTATGTATAGGTGAACGCCAGACATGGATTTTTCCTCGTGCAGCAGTTATTCCAGTCGCTATACTATCCAGGCAATTATGGAAATGGTTGGACTGAGCCAGAGGTAGATCAACAAGGGTGTTATCCACGTATCGAAGCCACACTTTAAGTCTGATTGGCCTCTGGTTCAACGTACTTCACTACGGCATCGGTAGGTAGTCCCGACATAAGTGAGTCTATTGATGTATGTATTTGCAAGCAGACTCGGCCATCAAGTTGAGGTACGTCTTCATGTAGAGCTCCAGTGAGTGAATCAATTCATCAGGGCTATGTTCGTTCCGTTGTGAAGAGTGCCTTTCCTACTTATCGGAAGTTTCAAACGTTGTGGCAGGGTCATACGATGTGTTAGTGAACAGTGAGGTAACACTGAAGTAAATCAGTGCACCTCCTTCAATTCCATGGTTTTAGTCTGTTTCAGAAAATCAGCTAAACTGTTTGCATCCGGTTTATCGTGAGGTAAACAAGGTCGGAGGATACGATGGAGGAACCTTGCTAATTGGTAATTCGGGGCAGTCCTGAATGCAACGAGCACCCCAATGTTACTTGACCCTCGTGCACCTTTGACAGTCCTTATAGTCGTGGCGCGTCCCCATCAATAGCTCTGAGCTACATAAGCTGTACTTCTGCCGTGATATTTTTCTTAAGAGCTGTCGAAGTTTTGGTGATTCGGTCCATCGAAACTTTTGTACGTCCTCCGTTTCGGAGCCACTTGTCCACCGGCTGGACGACCATCTAGCCGTTCTTCCTAAGTGTCCCCAGCGTTTTCTTCACTATATTATATATATATATGTTGTATATGCGGAATTCATTCAATCAACACGTGGATATAGACAGACACAACAGCGTCAGCGTCGTTGACGCCAAAACGTAAGATAAGTGGCGAGTGACAGAGCAATCTCATCCCGACACATTTATTTGCTTGATAACGGATCCTAATGTGGATTTAGAACGTTACGTCTTTTGCTGCCTAGTGTGCGCCTTTTCTAAGTAAACATATATATATATATATAGATATATATATATATATACATGGTTGACCAGTTGTAAACCGGCAAATATCGTAATAACAAACACACATATGTGTGTACATAACTTCAAAAGAACTCCCGTGATCACTATAATCTTACCTGTTTTTCTCATCCCAAGTGAGTAGAGTGGACTGTCAGGGCACAGAAAATTTCCAACAATTCCAGGCCATTTATGACATGAGGGACCACATCCATGGACTCCAGCCTAGAAACCTAAACTGTTGGATAACAGATGTTAGACCGCTCCTGGCGATCTAGGATAAACCACTCATTAACGTGTACATGGCAATTCCAATAACGCTGATTCAGACGTTTGGGTTGATGGGATTACNGGATTGCTTTCCAAATCCGAGAGGACTTTGATAACGACGGTGGGAATTACAACAAAAGTGGCCTCTCATCTTGAATATGAAGTAAACGGGTACTTAAATTATCCAGCAGGCAGAAATTTTCAAAATGGAGCAACCAGAAACGAGTTAGCAAACAGGCACCAGCCAACAGGAAGTTGGTTCATTAAAACAATGAGATACGAATGAAGTTGAGAACGTGTGAAACAATACCAAGCTAGAAAGTTTTGGTAGGTAAGCAATGTTAGTTATGAACGAGAAAAGATGTATTTTGTGCGTAGTCATGACACAAAATACACCGAAATTGTTCACTGCACGCAGCAAAAGTTAGAATAAAAACAAACTCGGGATCGAATTTTTATAGGCAAACCAAACGTGTTTCAACATCGTACCGTACACAGAGCAAGTGTATGGGACCAACCTGAACAACAGATAGTATATAGTGGGGATCCCGTCCGGAGCCTGACTCAAAAGTCTGACCCATGGGAATTTGACCAAAATATAAAGACACATCTGGCAATGAGAGATCTTTCTAGCTCCGAGGTACAATGAAAAATAATCTGATGTCTGATCATGGTGACCGCTGCTCGCAGTGGATACATTAACCCTCTTTTGTTTGAGGATACCTTTTCTAACCCTTCGCATTTTTTGTGTTCAGAAGGCAACAATGTTGTAACTGTTAAAACGATTCTGTCGTATGTTCACAGAATCGTAATTCATCATTTCAGAACGCATGTGCAGTCGATAGCGCGAAATGCGAACCTATGAGGGGTAACTTTGGTTTGGCTGACATGTGTGTACCTCGTAGGATTGAAGTCCTATTCAAGATGGACCTGTGGATCTTTCCACTGCACGGATCTGATCAACAGGCTAAGCTAGCAGGACAAGTCAAACGTACAATGTGTTCTATTGGCTCGTGATAAGAATAGCTTTTAACGTGTATCCAGCCAAAACATCATAGATTTTAGCTCGTCTCGTTGAATCGCAATAAACATCTTTCCATAAGCTAGAATGAAGCACATAATGGTTTACAACCCATAAACATCGGAACAGAATACGGCGGAACATGCGTATTCGCTATTACCCATTGCATTCATCAGAATAGCTTACCTCTGTCAGTTTCTGTTTAGATTAGTCGACAGAATGTCATGACACAATTACCAATAATTTAGGAGTAGTGCAAACTGCAAAGTGATGAGCAATAGAAACTTGTTCGGAAATATTTTGAGCCCGTTAAACTCACCGCCCCGTTGAGGAAGTCGGAGCATTGACTTAACACCAAAGGGTGAAATAATATCACGCGAACGATGGATTTAGGGGACATACACTCGTCAGATTCAGGATATAAATTAGAGGAAGATTCTTATCAAAGGTGTAAAGTTGATTCACTAACTATTGTCAACCTGGTTTCGTCATTTCCTTCCACGTTTTGTGTTATCAACCCAGTAATGGGTGGGGGGCTTCTCGGTGATCTATACGGTCAACGAACGATACTCTTTGTAGGTAGTAGTATTGAGATTATCGAGAAAGCTGACTACACGGTTCACATGATGTACCCATGTGACTTTGCGTTTGACTATGGGTATTATACTCGAATTCTACATCAATAGGATACTATCTCATACGTCAGAAAAAGTCAGTAAGATCTGGGGCCAGAACTTTGAAAGAAGACTCCCGAAGAAACTATTTGAAAGTCGAAAATAGTCCAAACTGGCTACTTAGTCCTTCTAGTGTTAAGTCATAAACATCCCAAGATGACCAACAAGCGTATCCTAGTACCCATAGAGGAAGAACGCTCGGTGATTAAAACGGCCGACTCATACATTGCAGAAGTCACAGCACCCGTATTAAGGCATATTTTGATAATCAAATAAGCACTTTTAAATTTAAAAGTACCGTGAAGAATTAGCGATCTACTGTCTACAGCTAATGTACTATGCAACCAAAAACAATCACATGTTACCCTGCGCTTGCAATGAATGGATGTTTTGGCATCACTTACATCGTAGGGTCATTGATTCATTTTCAATTTGTAAGTGTGGACAGCTCCGATTCTTCGCATTAATAACACGTGATATAGTTAATTCGGAGATGAACTACTGCAGCTCGTCACTACTCACCTCACTGAACAAGAATAATAAAATTCACGAGCATGTGACATTTTTCATGATATGTATTTGTATCCGTGTATCTCCAAACTTAGACAGACGAGGGACGATAAAGAGGCAAGAATAGAAATGCATAAAACAAGCGTTGTTTCAAATCGGATCGAATTGACGTGACCATAGAGTAAAATAAAATGCAGTTCCGGGGACCAGAATTGCATCGGATCACATTTGAAAAAGACGAGGATGCCAACATGTAGAGGGACTCGAAGGAAATTAGAAAACATCGTTCTATGGAATCCAGGGAAATTACAAATCGGCATGCTTTCCACCACCGTCATGCAGGGTGAGAGAAAACGTACAATAAACATAAACTTGACAGGACAACCGTTTCTCCAAACCAAAAAATGCTTTGCGAACTTCCAGAGGTCACATAACCATAAATTTGGTGAAGATGAAATTGGATAGAAGTTCAAGGCAATCGACAAAAGATATGTATCCAGAGGAGTCGAATTGAGCACGAAAAACTCAACAAAAATGTCAACTAGGCACCTGATGAAACAACGGGAGTGATAAAAGGCCAAGGCTGAGTATCGCTCATAGTGTGCTATTGAGACGCTAAAATCTTCACACTAGCCAAGAAGGCTCACGACTACGTAACGATCGTCTGACTGAAGTAATCAATAACCGTATAAATCGTAACATATAGTAAAATGCGCCTGTAAGATGTTTGAGTAACAGAGATGCATTGAATGATCAATAGTTGGGTAGGTAAACAGATTAGAAAGTAAACAAAGTAGACCAGTGACTGAACGAGAACAAAAATGATATGTATGAACCGATAGATCCTGCGAGTAGAGGGTTGTTGCACAGCCAAAGATCAAAATAGGCACCATGAAAGGACGAGGATTCGAACCCCGCGGCAAGGGAGGGAGAAACGGGGTTGTGGAATTTCATGGGGTCTTCCTCTGTTTTGTGTCTGACATCTGATCCAGGAATTGGAATAGGACAAAAACATTGATTGCTGACGGCCCACACTAAGAAGTCGATAGGCAACATTGACTTGTAGGTACGCTCAAAACAAGATTGCTGGAAACTTTCAAAAGTTGACCTGCGTATTTGTGAACGGGTAAAGTGAATGGCAAAGTGGGCATTAAAATTATTATTTTGAGACCAATCTTAGTCAAAAACTAACTGAATGTCAATTTCAAATATAAATATGACGGAATCGTGGCAAATAATTTCATGCATTCGAGTTCATTTCTAGATTACAGCTCGCCATGACCCGAAATTTAATGTCACGGAAAACGCGTAAATCGACCCATGTGGCGCTTTGTTTCCGCTAAACAAACTAAACGGCTAAACCATCAGCCATAATTCTGGCTAAAAGGACTCACATGCTAGGGTCACTTACGATCGCATGTTCATACTTTATTCCACTGTTATTGATTAAAATAACCAAACTTTTCAGGAAAAAAACGCCTTAAGATGTAGGAAAATATACGGCATTTCATTGACGTAAGCATTAAACATGATTCTTAAATTGGCAAATATGTAGAAGTACTGAATCAGAACTTGATGGCACGAAGCAGCCGATAGAAGCGATTTGCTGGTTGGGTTATACTACTGAAAAGTAGCCAGGTTTCATAACAGAAATTGTTTAGTCCAGATAGGTATTGTCCGCCGCATGTCGATGGTTTACATAAACCACACGGAACAGAAAAATATCGATTTAAAAATGACTACCATGAAATTTAAAAACCATTTCATTAGGAGGCTAGCGCACGAATAATCTCATATTGGTTTGAACGAATGTGTATACATAGTTCTCGTGAAATTAGCAGATATCTTGCTCCTCATTCGGGATTGAATTAATTTCAATCGACCTGGGGGAACTTAGTGCCGACCCAGCAAATATGAGTCCTAGAAACTAGAATAGTAATATACGATCTCCATTATTTGTCTATGGGTTTGACGTTTTATTAGTCAGAAACTCACACTGGTGGTACGTTGATGTTACATCGGGAAAACATAAAACAAATTAGAAATGTATATCTTTTTATTTATGAATCTCGACCCTATTATTAACGAAACAGCGAATTTTTCACTAGCTGTCAGTCACTGCTACCATTATGTCACCTCTTGACAGTTAAAAGACGGTAAAGAGCAATCAAGTTGTTGATATCGGTCCAGCAAAGAAGAATAAGCATACGGCCAGTTCGTGAACTGGTGGTTGGCCGGTTTTTCTACTTAAACTAGGAGAGAAACAACTATTAGAAAATACGTCTGTTAGCCAGAAGCAACAACTGTGCTGAGACTAGGAGATAGTTCAATTGAGTTTTATAAGACAGTTCTAATGTGAACTTAAGGAGACGAAGTTTTGTTTACCTAAATCGGGTTGGCTTTTCAAACGCAAAAGCTACAGTTAGAGATCAGTATCAAAGCCGACTACTACTGGCCTCACCTTCCAAATGACACTATTGTGGATATTACTTGATGTCCGTTGAGTAGAGTCTAGCCAGAACTCTGCAGTGACGCCACCTAGCAGTATGCTCCACTTTCAGGACGCAGAAACCAGTAGTACAAATGCAAACTAACAAGGTGAATAGCAGTGCTATGCTCTTCCTGTACAAACACATGAAGGTGTACAACAAAAGCATTCTGTATTAAGCGGCCCACCAGGAAGAATTCGCCGTACCAATGCCGCTCACGCACAGCATGCGTGACATTGCCAGTTTATCGTACATTAGTATGCAAAGACTAACGTGTGGGACCATAAATGAACGTAGTGCTTATCACACAGTGTTGATTGTTTGCACAGATTAGAGCGTGACTTTTTTATGTGCCACTCAAGCAGACAGCGAGCAGTGAGTGATGAACCCTCATTCAGTTCACCCGCAATTTGACTCGTTAGCCTTTGCAAACCGCTGTATTTAACCGAAAACAGTGTATTTCGAACATCAAAACAAACTGCTGAGACTGGTAGAGATCATAAAAAAACATGAGTGTCTTTCTAACGTGGCAACAAGCTAGCAGATAGAGTGTCGGTGTCCAGACGATTAGCCATTCGGTTGCAGAGGAAAGAGGGAGGGTACGATGATCTGACATCGACTGATGATGCACATCATTTTGTAGATGGACAATTGCCCCGAAAAGCTGAACAAAAAGAGAGGGGAAATTCTACTCCAGTTCAGTGGCTAGACGATTATGAACGAAGACAGGTGGTACATTGGTGGGATCATAACCTGAGAGATCAGCAGGTAAATTGAACCAGGCGGATGGCCGTCTGTGATAGCATGGGTAAGATCACAAACAGCCCGATTCAGTTGCAATACAGGAGTATCACACGAATACGCATCCAAATCATGAGCTAACCAATTCCCAAGTCGAGCTAGCGTTACAAAATTGGTAACGAAAGAAATACAAGTTTGCACACATATACACAGACTCATACACGCATGCTACTCAACCAACCAGCAATTTTACATTTTGATGATAGGCGGGCAACCCGGATGGAAGCTGCACTTCGCTACCGGTGAGCTCCTTGACCAACGAGTTGTAACCACCGAGCAAACCGATTGCAGCCGCAGCCATTTGTGGGGGGAATCCAGTCGTTGTGGGTGCGAACCCGAAAGACTGATGATACGCCTGAGGCTGATGAGAGGCGTGCACGGTGGCCAAGGTCTGGTTCGTTGGATTAAGGGTAAAGATAGGTGTGGAGCACATGGTACGATCTCGTGTTCATCAATATAAACTAACAAAACACACTGAACACTCCCATTACTTGTGAGAAAGCAAACATTGTATTTTGAGGTCAGCAAGGAATGTAAACAGAGAAACACATGTATATGTGTATGTGGCAGTACACAATTGTGTTCCCTTTAAAGTCATCATTCATTGTGGGAGTCAAAGCAATCAAAATACGATAGAACGGCATAGACAGCGTAAGCGTGTCTGAATTTTTGAAAACTGACTGAGGAGAATAAAAAAGCTATGATAAAATTGAAATTCCATTTCGAAAGTGATCACTGCGATACGCTTTTCTAGTTCTTTGTAAGAACCTTCTTGTTGCGTTGCGACATACTCTTAAAAAAGAAATATATAAAAGGGAGTTATGATCAGATAACATTATTCTTGCCTACTGGTAATTCTACAGCAGCCTGGTACTTTGAATAGTTACCGGGTAGCTGTGCTCCATAGGTTTTCAATCAAGTTTACTTAGGTGCTGTAGACTGGTCAGTCCAACGAGTAATCAGGGAGGTAAAAAACCGCATTATTACAAAGCGGGACACGTATGGTGTATCGCCTAGCTGAAAAAATGATTGCCGTTGGTGTACACGACGTAATTAATGGCTATAACAACCTCTCCAGCACAGCCAATTGACAAACCTATAGCCGGGAATCCAACCCAAACCATTTGTGGTCACTTAATGTTTGTTTCTCAAAAAGCATATCACTCTCATTCTCCACTCATGTTGGTGCCACTTCCATGCATCAGGACCGTACAGGTTGTTTCTTCTCGTCATCAGGTACCACAAGTTCCCACTAGCATGTTCATGGTAACAGATGATTGCTCACGATAAACCACGGTAAGTTTGGTAGTGATGTTGAAAGACAATTTTTTCCTGAATGCGCGGCTTGAGAGCTGTAATCACTTCAAAACTCATTGTTGTGTGGGAAACTAGTCTTCGAGACGAGTCCTTCTAAAACCGTATATTCTGATCCTCAAAGTTGTTCAGTGACCTCCCATGAGCTCAAATTCATTCCCCTGGAAGCCGAAATTCGGCATTGTTCAAAGCCCATCAGTACCACTGTTTGTCACAGCTGAATCAGAAATAATCTCGTTTTACTGAGGGTTCGCCTGAAACAAAGATGATAGTTAATATATCCGACCCCCCTCTTTAAGGTGTGGCAATGAAAGGGACAAATTTTGGCTGTCAGTACATAAGAGGAGAATGGGTTACACACCTACTGGTATGACTACAGCACCATCCAGTAATTCTCACGCAATTCCGTAGCATTCAATTATGGAGCGCCTGTGTTTACTACGCCACTAACCAAAATCACTACTTGTCAGCACAAGAGCGATCTGTTAAAAGCCTTTGTTTTCCATGAACTAATCGAAATAGATTTTTAAATTCACCAGGACACGATCCGTGGAGTTTCTCACGCCTCTGGTGTAGGCAGTCGTCTACTCACAGTGACTATCCTCATATGAATCCAGCCCGTGCGAGACTTAGCACGACAATTCGAAGTGGACTGCAACAAACCACGTGAAACACAACTTGCGTCTCAAAGTTCACCACGTGAAGTCATGGTTACGACGAGCGGAATTAATTGCCTCCATGGTCGGTTGAGCGCACACATCATGTCAAATGTATACTTGTAACCACACTACTGTCTAGCATACACTTACTACAAAATTCAATACATGGAAACTAACCATAGTTAATAGAGCTTTCGGCAAATTCATACCTCGGGGCTCGAGGTCATGCGATGATTTTGCCTCTCATTCTGAAACCAAAATGAACGTGTCTCAGGTTGACCTCTAGTGTATGCTAATTGGGATGGGCAGTTTAACAACAAACCGCTGAGAAAGTCGAAATCTGTAGACCCGTCAACGGCGAGTAAAGCGATCGATTAGAGTAAGAACTGATAAGATTGGTTGGACAAAAGTACATCAGTTATCTATATCAATGGAAGCTGATCAAAATAAATTTTAAAACAATGTCACGGACGTATGTCAAACCAACAAACCTGCTGTTGATGTAACTGAGCCATAAATGAATTCATCTGTGCTTGTGTGGGGTGTTGTGCCGCACCGAAGCTGTTCGCGGGAATAGTATGGGCACGTGAAACGGTAATCGGTGAGGTCCTCGATCCACCCCCGATTGGACTGGAATTGGAAATCGGCACTGTACCTGCAACGGAAATCACTGGAGAAAGTTGTTGATGCTGTTGCGACGGTGAGATAGACAACAACGACCCGGAGCAATTAGCAGCCGATACCGGTGACCCAGAAGCACCCAGAGCGGCCGCAGCGTTTGCCTGTGCTAAAGCAGCTTGAACCATTTGTAGACTAGGTGTTGTGGAGGTAGTACCCATAGTTAAATTAAAATTTCCCGGAATGAGAGTCTGAGGGAGATAGAGAAAAACAGAAACAAACCATTTCAGAATGGAGTTGTCAAGCCAGAACATCAATCGTAAAAGTGACGTCAAAAAAGAACGTACTCGAAAGTTACCGGCTTGCAACAAGCCAGCAGCAGAAGCCAAATAGGTCGCATTTTCATACGCAGAGGCAATTGGTTGCGTTCCGTGAAGTGGATTCCAATGAGCAGCGGCAGCGGCTGCAGCGGCGACTGCATCGGAGGTAGCAAAAATGGCCGATGACGGGTCGACTGCAACCCAACAAAACGGAGAGTTATGTGATCAATGAATTGGGCAGTTTTATGAGTGAGGCCGTTGGTGTCAGCCCCTCAACTAAAATCTGTTGACAAACTACTAAGTACAGCAGAAGAAGAAGCTACATCTTGATGCGGTGGTAGTCCCTTATGTCAGACCACATGTTGTAAAAATAACAGCCACATAGCTGTCTGTGTTCAACAAGTTTTTAAGTCTTCCACGCGTCGGTTCATTAATTGTCACACTCTTATCCATAAAAACAAGATTTACTCCAGTCCACTACCATCCAATCGCTGCGTCGCCGTTTAAGTTCATGAACCAACGAGCCTAGCTGATAAACCTAATCATTCCTCTGTGCATCTTTTAAGAACGCCCGTTCGCACACAACTATGCAATTTCAGCCAAATGTTAAGTACTCCAACTTCACTGGTAGCTAGCTGGTATAAATCGAGTCACTCTGTTTGATAATTACAACAGAGTGGTTAGACGAGAATATCAATGCCGACCTCGTTCTACTTAATTTGTACGTTTATGCACTAACCGCAAATTCTAGCAACTTTTCGAAGAATGATTTATCTGACAAACAAAATGTACCTCCCCGCGGATAAGTGAACGGCCAATTGTGTGTACCTAAGAAAATACCGCTTAATTATCGATCAAGGGAGGCAGGATTGAGATAAGAGTCTAATTCGGTAATACCCTAAAAACCCAACGCATAACTGTATTGTGTTTCACGGACTCACTGTCTTAATTCAGAACTTCTATGTGTCTGTGTCGTTTCAACCACTCCTGTGACACCAAGGTTGTGTCAAGGAGGATCTGCATGGCTCGGCCACATTTTATTGCAATCTTCACATTCAGGTAGAGGTTTCAGCACTCTTTGAAAAAAAAATACTAAACTCGAGTTTCGTTGGCTGGAAAGTCTGCCTGTGCTGGTTAAATCTGTCAAGCCCCCAGCTACTCACCTGTTCAGTGGGTTTAATGAAATTGGAGGTTTCGACCGGACTCAAAGGTCCTCACCACGAGGTTATCGAATGGGGTAGCAATTGTGTGCCCTGCCGAGAACAACGGACAACCTTATCATAATTCACAACCGAAAGTTGTTCAGATCGATCGTCATCAATGTGAAATCAATGGCACACTAGTCAGCGTGGCCGCCTCATGAGAACGTGGTAGGAGTTTCAACCCGGTTGTGGCAATGCCACGCGCTACTAATAAGCCCCACAATCGGGGAACTCGAAGCTAGCGCTTCTTTTCGAAAGGGACTAACTGGAAGCTCCACCTGAATGCAAATGCTGCAATCAAATGTGTGATGTTCAATTTAAATCAGCCAAAGTCGTAATTACTTCTCAGTAATCTGTAGGTCTATTCTGGTACATTCTGTCAACAATACAAATTGTGGTGATTTGTTTCCGACATCTTAGTAAACCTGATAACTCCTCAAGCGCTCCTTATTGATAATAACACGCTGATATCCTTCGTCCTTATTCTTATGAATCGCCTCGATCTAGATCTGTACATTGAAAAATCTTTGGCGCTTACTACATAGTACAGCAGATTAGTCATTCTCAACCTTGTGCATTTAATAGTCAACCAAGCTTTACTCGTGAAAAGGCACACTGATGGCATTTTCGTTCATTTATCATGACAAAATCGACCAATCATGTACATGCTAAATTAGGTCATTTGCTTTTTCTGAATTTGACAGGTTGATTTAAGTGGACTAAACTCTGTTTGTTTGTTTGTTTGTTGTCAATCTGTTAGTGTTCAACGTATGGTTGATTAGATAGAACGAGGGGTTGACATTAAGCAACATACGTTGTATTGGTACGATTCAGCAAGATATGATTATGCCCGAAAGTTTACATCTAAATAGTCGTCTTTCGAATGCATAGAGGTCTCCCTGACGTCATCTGGAGCGGCCAAGATTGAGTGGAAGCCAGAGATGCTGGGTGCGTGCTGGAAATAAAAGCTACCACTCGAAAGATAATCACTCACTGCACGATAGACTGTCAGTGAACTCGTAGGGAGCACTTACAGGGGCCAGTTCCACCGGCGTTGGCTAGATGAGGGAACAATGAGGGTTGAAGCCCGGTAACCAGACCGGATAGTCCGCCAGCAGCGACCAGACTGGCCGGACACGTGACAGGAACCGAGTGTTGGCCGAAACCTGCCTGGGCTGCGTTCATCGTCTGGTTAGAACCACAGAATCCTCCGGGAGAAGTGTTGAACTTCGGTTTCGTTACTTTAGTGTTTGTGCGGGCAAATTCAAGTCGCATATGCTGATTACCTTCCGGATCGAACTTGACGCCCTGTGGATGGTAAAGTACCGTAGATAGGAATTAACTCTTGTTTGTGATGTGCTCGCTATATCGGCTCGAACGAGCTTTGGAGCAAGGAAAGGGTGCATGTGAAGATGGCGGATGCAACAAAAGTTGAGTGAGAACCGAGAGAAAAATAAATCAAATAATTTGAACTCAAAAATGATTCAATCAAAATTGGTGAGCGTATTTTGCTTAGCCACCTGACTGAATGAATTGTACGTGAGGTCTACAATCCACCTGTCCACTAGAATAGTTAATGCTGTGGCGCTCCAGATAAGGTTGGCATAATAAAAACGACTGTTTCATTTTCAAGTAAACTGGTCACGGAATTAATGAGAACGAAGGTTTCGTTACCAATTAGTGGAATGTTTTGATCCCACCTGGCTACAGGGAGACTGGGCAGTTCATAAAATACAACTGGAAGCACACCCGATAGAGGTAAAATAGTTCGTTAAGGACAACACCAAGGTGTCCTTATCGAGCCGATCCCGTTCTTCGTTGATTACTCGTCCGTCCGTATCAACTAAGGCAATTACGGCCATTTGTAATCATTGGACGAATTATTTTCTGTTCGCTTTTTCGATTACCATTTCGATTTGTTGATTGCACAGCGACAGTTGTTTATTACAGATAAAAACCTAACCCTGTAAGTATTCACGTGAAAGCAATAGGTATAAAATTTAAGACTACGGAGCGCTTTCTGCCAACGAACAACACAGTTGGTCACTTCACATCTGAAGCGGTTGATGCCAACAACTGTTTGGAGCCTGAAATACAGACGTTGTTGAAATTATTCATCGGTCAGCTCTTCGACACAACCAGTGTCGCCCAGCACGGTGCTGAAATGTTTGCGAACTAAACAGTAGACTCGAGGCAAGAAACAAAAACCCACAGAAAAGAGCACACCTTTCTTTCAACTTCTTATAATGGAAGCGCGAAAACATCTGAAACACCAGTTGGGAGTCCGTAAATTAAATATTAAGAAAGTCAGTTAATTCACGAGTAGCAATGCTGGAACAATGGACAAATCAATGTGATCGGTTGGGTTGATTTTCTTTGTTACCAAATTCCACCGTCTGTCTTCCAACACACGGTCAGAGAGACTACCGTTGATAGCAAAATCTATTACTGTTTATAATTCAAAGAATATCAAGGGAATGCAGTCGAGTCAAAAAAATCAACAAAACTTGCTGCTTATGTTTTCAAACTGCGCAACCTAAGGGTCACCTTCTATCAGATTGACCTTGGAAGGTCCGACCAATCTGTTGTGAAAATCTGTGGGATGTATTGATTGTCCAGTCATAGTCAAGTAATTGCGCTTGAGGTAGGCAACGCATCACAATACCAATAACCGGCTAGCATAGATCACGACACATTCGCCAAATGACTGACTGATTTAGGGATATGTGAACAGGAAAGGCCTGCTAGTTGAAGTGCGATGAGCCGATATATGGCAGTTTGGGTGTTTCTGTGGAACAGTGAGCCACATAACTGAAGACATCATCAGCATGCCACTTCAGACCCATGATCCGTATTAGTAATGGGTCTATTTCAATAAAAGAAGTTTACAGTACTCCATTATGCAACACAAAAATTCCATGATCCATTATAGTCTTTTATGGTTTATTGACTCTGAAGTACATTCCAAGGATTAGTGAAACATAGAACGTGGATAGGTTGCTGCATTACAATGGCAGAGTGAGAAGTGGTTAGAAAATAAACTAGAGCAAACAGACTACTACAAGCATTGAAATAGGCATAACCCGTCTCATCTTGGAAATTGGTGCAAACATCATCAGGAGTACTTTCCCGGCTGACTTCGAAGCGATCAATCCTGCTTACTACCATTTAGATTTACGTCCCTTGAGTTGTTTGAGCAATGTATGAAAACAACACGATGTGAAACAAAAATAACTCCCCGCATCGATCCGATTGTTTAGGCCGGTATGTTGAGCGCACGTCTGACTCAGACGTACCAACGTTACAGATGAATTACTTCAAGTGCATCATACGGTTAAATGTATGAACAGGATCTGATTACCGAAGCTGAACAGATATTAGTCAGCACGGCGGTGCACCACCGCACAACGCACGCCGTGTATGGGAGCACCTTGATACCAATGTTTCGACACGGTGGATCCTCTGAGATAGACTAACTGAAAGTTCACTGAGATTACCAGATTTGGCACTGTTGGACCTCCTCCTATGGAATTTGGAAGAGGTCCAGTGATATCAAAGTCACTTAATGTAGGCCATCATCGGGTCCACCGTGTCGAAGGCTTTGTATCAAGATGTTTCCGTGTACAGAAAACATCGGATAACTGAGAGCGATCGCTTCTCATCACGGTGGACAACATCACCACCGATACCAATGAAAGCCATTAAGCAAAGAGGTTTTTTGTGAACACTTGAATATTCTGTTTGAATGTTCATCGTAAAAAGAAATGTGAACTCATCCTCCTTGAGACCACCGATCCCCCAGTGTGTCTTATGAATCAATGACATTCATAATGTATTCCGTTTAATGGCGGTTAACCGAAATAACACAAGAAGTGACCCACAGCTTCGTGAATGGAAAACTAGAATAAACGGCCTGGTAAAACACAGGGCATACAGTGTGCGGAGGTCACAACCTGATCGCAAATCCGCTGCCATTCATCCCCGGACCCCAAAAGGAGTAATATTACCGACCGTTTAGAGGCCTACCTAGAAAGCACACGTTGCTGATAAGATGATAAGTGTATCAGATGGACTGATTTCCGCAACACCAATATCAGTTTCGTGGTCCATGCGTTTGTACCAGACCACCCACTTACAACGGCGTTTGCTTCAATAAATGCAAACAACGAATCATCCACTCTTCGACCTTTAACTAATGTATGATAGCCTCCATTAATGACTTACGCGTCTCATGGCGCCTGATGGACAAGAGGCAGTGTAACATGCTGTGTTTTATCTACTTTCACCTCACTGATGTCCTGCAACAACCTATTTATCCCTTTACGACCCATAAAAACACGATAATATGGATGAGTTTTAATCAATTCGGTTCCTGAATGTTGGCAAACAGATGTGAGACAGCTAGTGAATCCCTCAAGTACTTAGCAGGAATTGAACTCCATCACACTCATAATAAGGCAGATTTCAGAACATGCTTCTTTATGTTGACGTTCACAAATCAGAAATGATCAGTTTTTTTGATATTTAGACGTTTCTAAACTAAACGGTAGTTACGGTGAGCAACCGAATACTGAAGCTCTCATCATCGCTATTTGTAGTAGCCCTCTCGACAAAGGACCTCTGACACGAGACACTCTCATTAAAAGGGCCGGCATCGTAAGTCTCTAAAAACCCTCTTATAAAGGATACTTGAATTTATGAATTACCTAACTGCGTTGAAGCAGCTGATCGTGCCTTAGCATTGTCTACCTACGTGAAACGATCAACAGTCAACACAAAGGCTCTGACGTGATGGTTACCCAGGCAATATTGCTGTTAAGTTGTTACTACGGTGTCCGGAACAATGTGGCTAAAGTAGACTGCCTGTGGAACTACCGCATACGTTACTCGCGAGTCGCAGGTTTACCGACTATGGTTAACAAGATAGTCACTGTATCCTACATTCTGAGCATTACTCACAACCGAATGCGGCTGGGCGTTTGCACACGGTAATTCAGTCGTGCATAGTGAGGTCAATGGCCCAGTGGGTAACACGGTTGCTTCATAAAAGTGTGGCCGGACATCCAATCACGACTCCCACATTAGTGAAACTCAAGTCTGGTGCTTTCTTTATATTATAAATCATTATAAATCAACAAAATCACCGACTAATTACAAATTGTGTTTTATTAATTACAATTTGAGGCAGTAGGAGCGCTGTTAGCACAGGGAAATTTTTAGTCACCATAATGGTCTAAACTACTTCCATTAACAGCTATGATGTGATCAGATAACGGTCTCGTTAGGCAGCACGATGTCAGAGTATCACCATATGAAAATGTTCAAACGAAGGCCGGACTTGTCGTCGCAGTGTGCGTGGACGTAAGATCGAGTTGACAAAACTGTCCTCACGTTGAGTTACTGTACCCAGTATGGTTATACCAATTATGGAGTTTGTAAGGATTAACACTACGAGTTGCTATAGGGAATGAGAGAATAAGATTCCCAAAAAAGCGTCATACAGAACGGTCTCCAGTTCAACTACGTTGGAGAACTTCGTTTAAATAATTCAGTGATACAAACATTCCAGGATTTTGAGCAAGCTGGTTGCTTTTTATATCCCAAAGTATGGGTTTGACACAAAGTATCCGTCCCGTGATTGTCTGTGCGTATGTGTTTATTTGTGTCTACCTCTATACGTGTCCGGTTGCCCAAATTCAATAAACAGTTGACTCACCTGGAGCTTAGTCATAGCTTCTTCAGCCTGTTCCCGCGACTCAAAAGTGACAAAACCGACGGGCTAGAACGGGAACAAAACGAACAAGTGAAATTAGAGAAACGCCCAACTTATTGGATGTAATCAATACTAACCAACTACAGCCCGATATAACAAACAAGATCGGTCGAAAATCATGATGCGGAATAGGCTCGAACAGAAATTTAAATGTTCATCCGCATCTTGAAAAAACGTAGTGAGTCGCTAATAGTAGCACCAGCTACCGAACGTGATCTCACTAAGATCGGTTACGATATCGATTATGAAGAACACCAACCAGAAGTTGTAGACAGACTGCTGATACATACCAACCCAGAGGTTCGTAGATTTTCGAAACCATAAAATTGTCACATTACAAATGACAAGTATTGAGCAAATCAACCACTACGATGCTCAAAGTAAGCAGAAAAAGGAACACATATACTAACATGATGCAGGCCTGGCAGACAGAGTAAAGTGAGTGGATAAACAATGTTACAAAATGTAGTCATACGTAGTAAGTATAATCGATCACATTGCTCGCAGTTGCAGGAACTCAGTGACTGGTTCATTTTGACATCAAGCACTAGAATCAAGTGTAGTTCTTGCCGAAGTTCATCAGTTCATCATTCTCCGAACCGAGAGGTGAACTCCGACCCTGGTGCGTATCAGGACGCGCGTATTAGGCACGACCGGTGCATAAGCGTTAAACAATCGGCCACAGTTACTCGTGATTAGTGTGTGGATTGCCTGAATGTCTCTGAGGGACAGAAACTGTTCTGTTACTCCGATCGATAGCATCACGTTTATGAGTTTTCAGGTAACCGAAACAGCTCATTTATATTGTGCAACGATGAGTAATCGGGATACCTCTGATTGCTGCAAGTTAAATTGGAAACTTGGTAAACTGTCTTGTTAGATTGGGACACAATCTCATAAAAATGTACTTCCGGTGACTTCTAGTCCTTCTGAGCCGAGTTGAAACTTGGGTTTGCGCACCTAACCACTTACGTTCGCAACTTGTAAAGTCCACATAACTGATGTGGTCAGCGCCAGTTCAATGCCATTTATTCGCTGTCCACTTGTTTTTCGATGCTAATGAACAGTCACAGACTTAGCTGTCAGGCAACGTGCCTCATAGCCTTGGACATCATCGCGATGTGTAGTAGGCAGTAGTTAGCGGGATCGAATGGAGGGCGTGTGCAAATCACACAAATCGCCTTAGGTTGGACGATTTAAGTGAGACTGAAAAAGTATAAACAACGTGCGATGTTCACCGCCGAAATAGGCATGAGTAATTTTGTCACGGTCTGTGAAAATGGCGTTGCAGAAGAGGACATAACATCTCGTGCACATTCAGACCGGGAAGAACAATGACGGGCACAGTGCCCAACCTACCGCAGTGAGTTTGCCATTTTTGCCGGCCGGTTTCAGAGTGGATGATTGGTAACCCTGTGAAAGTGGACGTGTAATCGGCGTCAATCGCAGTTCACATCACCACGGCGACCGAAGACGAACAGACCAATAGGAAGGTCACAGGAAAACCAATAGTGCGTTGAATGATACACACAGAGTGGGAGAAGAGAGCGGACCCCTCCCCCCAAAAAGAATGATGGTGCGAGCGGTGTGGAGGGAGAAATCGACGTCGATGACCCACGGTGGGTGTGGCGAGGGGTGAAGGGCGAATAGGGAAGCCATCACAGAGTGATGGTAGTGTCGGAGGTGGGGTGGGTGGTAGTGTTGGTGGTGGCCGTAGTGGTTTTGTGTTTGTTGGCCGGAGGGGGAGGTGAGTGAACAGAGTGGGGAACAAAACCGTCAAATGGTGCGAGAAACCAAGTGCAATGAGAAGGGAAAATGTATTTTTTACATTTCAAATGAGAGGTTATAGGGACCCGTACAAACATAATTACAAACACACGCACACGGAAGTGGTCCGATAATCAGGTGCAAGTAATGTTCCGATTACCATGGTAACGGGACTGAACGGAGGTTAAACAAAATAATGGTTGCACTTAGTAGAGTTCACAATCAGTGTGCGTGTGCAAAGACCATAGTGAACAACGTCAACAGTTGAAATTTATATACATTCACACCTAACTGTAGCTTTTACATACGGATGGACGCTCCCGGCTGACGCTGTTGAGTTAGACTGGATCGAGTTTCGATTTTTGTTGTTCTCTCATTCTTAAAACCGGAAATCAAATGACTGGACGTACCTCATGTACGATGATTGGATATGTTGGTGTGGCCTTATGGGCATATCCAGTGTGCGATACAATCGCCAATATACCATCACAATAACGCAAACCGGAATTTTACTCGCAGCCTGGTGAGCTCCAGCAAGGTCGAAGTGCATGCATGGAGTCGAGCTTTAAAAGTGGACGCATGAACTGTTTAGATGATCAAACATGAGATCAAACATGAATGGCTCCTGATTTATAAGAGGCTTCCTGATTTCTCACCAGTATGTGCCCCCCATGCATACAAGCAACGCCAAGTGCGACTTGATTTTTTAGTCTGTGCGATTAAAAAGAGTCTAGTTCCACACAATCAGAGTCCTATGTTAGTTGAGAATCCTAAGAGTGGTCTACTCTAAAAAACATTTGAGACGGGTTAGTGATTTAAAGCAAATGAGCCAGAAACAAACTCTATTAGCAAATGACGATCACAGGTTGAAAATTACCCGAATGTGCTAACAAGATGAAAAACCGTAGTTATGGGCCATAATTCGAGCAAAAAGAGTGAAATTATGATGGGAAAACAGAACACATTTGAATCATGTTCAAGATCGATTTCTACTTCCCTAGAGGTTAGCACACATCCATGACCGATGTCGCGTTTTCATGTATCTAACAAGGAAAGACAACAACTGTGCAATCATGGGTTGAAGCTTCTACCCACTGGACTGTCAATCCTGTTTGCTTCATCTAGTTGGTGAAGACGAAGTGCAGAGCAATGGGGCTGATATTTTGTTTGACAGAAATCGTCAGATGTCACATCAAAAATCTACCGATATGAACCCTACATACTCTAATTGATTCTATATATATTTTATGAATTGTTGTCACATCGGTTACCTTTACGCTGATTTTCTAATAATTACAATGCATTCTCCGTGTTCAGTAAACAAACACACTCTTGATAAAGTGCATATAGCCAATATATCTTACGCACATCAATACAGAGCTCAGCTTGGAATATGAATCGGGTGGAAAGAACTGGAAAAGTATGCGAAGAGTACCGTACAGTCCGTAACCAAGCAATGGCTAGTCGAAAAAACGTCAATACTAGCCAGATTTAACCAATATGCTTGGTGTCAATCCCAAAATGCTCTATGGCATTGTTTCGTCCATCATCACCAGACGTTCCGCAATCATTTGCTTTACACACGTGGGATGACCGTCTCAAATAGAGTCCATCAAGGGTCTTAGTAACCAGTAGCTAAGTGCGTTCGCCACCAGCTCCAGAGTGTCAGCGCATATATCTGGTAACAGCGCTTACCAGATGGGTAAAACGGATTCACCCGGACTACTTAACCGTCATGGTCAATTCGCTAGTGCGCCTCATTTGAAAAACAACCTTTACTTAGAAGGCACAACATAGAGCTACGAAAAGAGTTGACATTCAGTTCTCTAGCCCATCCATTCTCAGTGCGCTACTGACATATCAGAGGAGACTGGACGTTAGTTTAGAGGATGTCCCATCAAACTCAAAATTCCTTGAGAAAAATGCTTGTGACTGGCGAGAAAAACCAACTCAGCATTAACTCGTCAAAGCTACAACGTTAAATGAACCACTTGACTTGCACATAACAAATATGCTCGGCCTGTGACAACCAACCAGTCTGTCGTATCCACGTCATTGGTGGTCGAATTCATGCGCGATTGATGCATGGTTGATATGTGGTGGTTATATGTCCATTTCGCTCATTATCGTCTGATTTTCTCTTTCGCAATCTTCCTACTGGTGTCCTTCTGAAATCAGATCTATCAATTTGTCTTCTCATTCTAAACTGTCCAACACAGATTCAGATGTACATAAACATGATCGGTTTCCTCCAATTCGTAAAGTATTCATGAGCCTCATGAATCAACGGGCGCATGATCTGAATACAACTTACAAATTGTTTCACCTAGTGTTTTTGATCAGTTTTCTTGCCACGGTTGTTGGGGTCGTATCGTGTCGTTGCTTGAGGAACGCTAGTTTTGTTACCACTTCTATTTTCACATGAATGAAACTCAGCTGCCTCTTTGAGATTATGCCAAGTTGATGGGTGTCATTCTTACCTATGAGTTACCGTGGACCAAACATAACGCCCCCATATCTATCCAAGTTAGACATCTGCCACTTTATACAAGATGACCTAAATCTGTTTAAGTATCACAGAAGTTGGTTATTTTACGTCTGGCAGACTGTATCTCATCCACATTGGCTGTATGACCCACCTATTGGTTTACATTATGAAGGATGCAAACACACTGTCAAGATCTATGGCATTTTCCACAGTCACCGGTATTTCAACGTACATTAATCTAATCAAATTCCAGCAAAAACGTAAACCTTGGCGGCGAACCTGCACACCAATTTCTTTCTGGTGTGTCTCAGCCAACGAGTTTAGATTACTTTCGTTGTGTATCGAATTCGTTTTTTGAAAGTATCAAATTGGTTCTAGGGCCGTGCGTTAATACACACATCTTGTTCCATTCCGTCCAAAACCAAACTGTAGTCCTTTGCTGAATGTTCTCCAATATTTCAATTGAAATGCGATTTCGATTACAACACTCTCGGCAAAAGCGACCCGAGGTGAATGTTAGTAACATCAAGTTGTTGGTTTAAAACGAATCGAATTTAACACGTATATCTTCCCTCCTGCTACGTTAGGTGCATCCAAACATCCGTAGGCCTTCGACTCTACTGCTCGTCTGTCACGGTCTATCTCCCATTCATCTGATCATGAGAATAAAAGCTAAAGTTACCGGCAGCAGCAACAGTACAGAGTGAAATATCCATTTGCATTTTGTGATACATACACATGTTCACGATTTTCCTGTGAAAAATTTTGCAAGATTGGTTAAAAGTAGAATGCATTTCACTCTACATGGTGGGAAAAACTATTTGTTTGCTTCAAACGACGCCAGTGTATTGCGAAGCGTTTTTTGTACCTTCCCTCCCTACCGTATATTGACAACCTTCGAGTCGAGTCAATAGGTTTAGTATGTAACTATACGGATGAGTGCTCAGTTTGTGATAACGGTTCTGACATAAATTATCTCTGAATAACCACATTTACGGTTAATCCGCGTGAACATGTCAGTATTTCTTGTTCCTCCAATGTGACCCAAAATGACAGTCTGTTTGAGGAAAAGTAGGGTATTGCTCGTTGTGAACGTAGGGGCACGTAGGGGCTGAGAAGCGGTACTCAGCTGCCGATACAGACTGTGCTGTTAATACGGTGAAACTTCCTCGCAACAACTATTCTTCAGGACCTGGGAGTCAGTCGCTGCAGAGTGTTGGTCGATGTGAAGAGAGCTGATGGACAGTTATAAAGTACGTGGGCAGTACCAACCGGAAAAGACGAATGGAACATCAGTTCCACCGTAACTACAGACGTTGTTCACCCTCGGTAAATGCATGAAATTAGGCCGCCTGAGCCTTAGTCATTGGTAAGGAAAGTCACGTGGTATGCAATCCTGCTCATATGTGAAACTCTCCCATACATTGTGATAAGTACGACGTCTCTTCCACAGTTGACCAGCACTCAAATCCATCTACCTGGATTGCCCCGTCCTTCTAGAAGGCAGGTTTGGCCGCGCCGTTCAGCCCACCGCGAATCGCGTTAAACGGACAACACTCCAATTAATCGGATTCGGGCAAACTGACGTCTGTGTTCTTGTGTCCAATGACCCGTAGAACAGGCGGCGGCAGTTGATTCCTGAATAGCATAATTTCGTTTCAATATTTTGTCGCACAGTCTTCCATAACCTTTAACAGTCAGCTTTCAAAAGTGTTTTGCATATTAACTGCCAACTTGTTTTACTACCTGAAACAATCGCTTCAGTTCAGCAGCCGTAAGCAACTGAAAACATTGACCTCAGTCATGTAGTGAATACAGTAGCAGACATGGTCAAAGGTAGATAGCAAGAAAACGACGGATAGACCATAAGAGAATTCACAGGACGAATTGCACACCTTTATTCATAGACACACATTAGGATCCCATCTGGGACAATCTGGACTCAAACGGACGGAGGAACCTAAGTCTGATTTCATCTGATAAGTGAAGCCTAGAGCGGTCCCTAGATCTAGACGGCAGATGAAGCAGAAACATGCACGAGCAAGAGAAACACGACCTAGATTTCCCTGGACATTTCAACATCTCACCGTCAATTTTAATTCATTCTTTTTGTAACTTGCTGTTCTGGAACCAGTGGAGGCCTGCGCTGTCCAACAAGGCAACCTACATGGTACGCGGTGTGGGTTAGCGAGATTTTCTATCCCATCAACGCGACGGATAGTGAAGGATGGATTTAACTCACCAGAGAATGGCTGTTAACGAACTAATATCTCATTGCACTTTCGCGGTTTTTTTCCAGTCCCTTATCGAATTCGGAGCGACGTAAGCGAAAAAACGACAACCTCATGGAGATTCCGGCTAAGCTTTCATGACTCATTTTGAACTCATTTTTCCGTGATCGGTTCGATAAAGTACTTGCACGGGCAATAGACGCACGGCATGAAACAATACAAACGATTCAAAATTTGTCCCGAAGTTCCTGAAAATAAACTAATAAACAATTCTCAAAACAACAGAGAACAAACACTGCGATCATGCAGTTAGCATCAGCGATTCATACGTGAACAATCCGGACAACAACCAATGTGGGTTGTCTGGATAATACATCTGTGAGGACTGAAGCGTAAAACACTAGCATGCACATTAGGAACGACAAGCCAATCGATAGAATGGGCGTTTTCCATACGACGGTTGCCTAGTAACACCTTTGTTTGACGCAGTGACCATACAACTGAATTTAGACTACCGTATCGAACCATTTTCCAAACAGACACGTGCACAAAGTCCTTGGTGTAAGTACAGTGAAAATCTTTTCGTCCATGTTAAGAATATGCTAATGAAAGGAGCGTATAAAATCATAACTGATCAAATTCAAACAGACCTGTCCTTGAACGGCAAGGCCTAAAATTACTCAAGTTCATTCGGCGCAACTAAACGTTTGCACTGTTTTCAAACAAACTTCATAAGAAAAAATCAACACAATCACAACGCTGTATACTCGACTCAACCATTGAGAAATGATCTTTGTACAATTTTGTGTCTAGCTAAGTATGTGCATCCAGCTACTACCGCATTGTGTTTGTGTTTATTTGTACACGTAACCTTTGTGAATGTGAACTTTCAAACCATCATGTGGACAAATTAGGACAAAGATACGGAGATGGATTACAACTGAAGCAAATGAACAAGCTGGTAATCCTGTGAATAATTTTAAAACAGGTGGGGGAAGTTGCGCTGAAGCCGCTTTCTGTGCAGTGTGCGTGTTCTTGGGATCGGTGGCCAGACCGGACTCGAACGAACAAACAAACAAAAAACACCGAAGAGAAAGGGAAGAGTGAAGAAAGGGATATGATTGACAGTATCGAGTGTGCTTACCCGATGACGTATAGATAAGCATGGAATTCAAGGAACGTAAGAACTGTCAGACATTATAGCTATAGGAAATGGACCAGTAGGTATTAAACCCACCAATACAAGTGAGCTTAATATCTGAATACAGCTGAGAAGAATTATGTAGTAGAGTAACTGGACGAATTTCCTTGTGTAATAAACCTCTGAACCCCCACTGATAATGAGGCAACCGCGTGGTTGGAGTGTTCTTCAAACAATTCGAACTGTAAAAACTCGCCACATAATTCTGATCAGCGGTTTTTAAATTCCAGGTGACCTCTCGGAGAGTGATACCCATATGAAGAGAGATGTGTTTACATTGCAATCAGTGGTTGGTAGTGCCAAGCAGATGTAAAACAAAGATAGCGATTTTGCGCTTCCTCCCACGAGCCTCTTAGAGGGGAGGTCTTAAAAAACATGGTCAGGTACGTGTTAGATTACAAACAACCAGATCAGTTATGGAACACGATTACTATGATGAACAACTGAAAGACACAACGCATGGGCTTGCTAAGACGCATATTGATTCACTCAATCTGGTGCGAGGTGACGATCATATTGCTCCATTTGACTGCGCGTACGTCTGTGGCCTGTATAGTTGCAACCGAAGCGTGATTGTTACGACGGCTATCAATCACAAGCGTGGCTGCCTAGGCACGCCCACACCCTTTTTTCTCTCTCACACACAAACGTTGTATTCTCGAGCCAGTGGAGAGGTCGCCAATCGAATGGAGCTCAGGTTGGCGGATGGAAACGACGCAGACGACGGTGTTATCATAGTGAGCACCTGATAAGAACCAAGCTGCGATGGGTGTCTCCACTCTTTTTTGCACTGGAATGCAGTTGGGGCTGGACAAGTAAACAATGGTCTAAAATGGCCACAGTGTCATTCCACAAGTTTTAAATGAATTGTAAGGCAATTTGACGCAGTTGGAATCTTAATGTTAGTCAACAATTTTTCAGGATTATCAAAAATCTGTTGTCTTTTTACTGTTGTTCTGTGGAGGTGTAACTGCTCTCAAACTAAACGGATCTAAAGAATTGTGCTGGTCGAACTGCGTTGTCGGAGGATTCTAGGATTCGGTGACACCGTATTACAGAGCACATGTTGCTAGTCTTGCTCATTCATGGTTTGGACACAGAGTACAACTGTGCGGATATGGACAGAAGAAATCAGCCCGATTAGGTTAATTGGAGCACAGACTATCGAAGCGCACCTTGAAAATCGTTGAAAGTGACACCAGTGGCTAGAACAACCTGAATGAACCGTAGCGACGACCAACCTATCGCGCATATTTGAACATTTCTCCCAACGACGGGAAAGTGCTGCAACAGTCTCAGAAGGAGATGTAGTTACAGAAGACAAAGCAACAACGTTGAGTAACGTTTGCAAGCAACAGTTAATCCGTTGGAGAATACACCATCACCCGTATCACTAGTCCGAGACACTATATGACATGATAGGGTGAGGTAGTCAATGGCCTGTATACATCTAGATGACTACCAAATGTTTGTAATAAACCCGCAACTGCTCCTTAGTCTATGAGAACTCCCTTCGTTACTCCATCAGCTATTGACTGCTTGATGGGCAATTAGTAAGCATAATCACTTGGCTAACAAACCTGGACTGTTTATGATACAAAAGGCTTCAATGACACCACCTCTGTCCATCGGACACGAAGTATCTGGTTCAGTGTGAATCGCTCGTGGTGACACAGAAGCTCATCCGTTAGCAGACTTGGTCACTATGACAGGCAAATGTAGACCTGAACGCCGCCAATTGTGCATAGTCAACTTTTGCTAGAGTGGATAGGTCTCTTCGTGTTTGATATCGTCTTTCCAGCCTTTCGAAAATCAAGCATGTATCCGGTGAAATCGTGGCACAGGCTCAAATAATTGACAAAAGAGATCAGCTTTGGGACTGAACGTAGAATAACCATGACCTGCACAGCCTCTTGTTCAGTCCAGCTTAAAAGTAAACACTAGGTCCCGGTCAGTCAGTAATAATATTGCATTGAAGGTCAAGTTTTGTTGATTTTTATGCTGGATTCCCCAGCGTGTGTACAATCGGTGTCCTAAGGATCACACACTAAGCAACATAGGCTCACCTCATTTGGGCGCTCATAAAGATACTTGATAAAAAGAATGGTGAAGACTAGCTTATCGAATCAGCAATCCTATATACACTGCAGTCAAATGATCCGAACTTGTAGCAGAAACTTCCAGACATTCACAATTGTTTGGATAAACATCAAATGATGCACATTGGGCAGCTGATGCTGTATGCGTTGTGCTGAGCATAGCTCAGTTCTGCTGTCGTCGTTGATATCACAGAACGAGTTAAATTAACTACGAATTAGGTCTGACGTGAATGAATGGTGTTGGTTATAAAACAGCGTAACAAGAAGAAAAATCTAGCTTCCAGTTGTTCAGTCCAGGTGTGCCCAACCGTGATCAATGTAAACAAAATGAGAACACGATTTAATTAGAGACGGTAGGCGCACCTCGAGTACATAAGACCGAAAACGGGTTATCAATAGTGACCAGCAAATGGCAAATGTGAACCTAAGGAAAGCAGCGATTCATATAATCTGTGAGTAAACAAAAGTAGGTCGTTATGTGAGTACAGACCAAACGATCCACTTGTCATGAGTAGGGAGTGACAAATCTCTTACGATAAAGCGAAAATGGGGCTCAGCTGGTGATCTCAAAAGCGGACATACACACAGACAAACCCGGAGCGATGCCTGAATGGAGACTCACCTTGAAACTACGAAACAGCAAATACAACTCCCGTGGTTTTGCATCGAGCGGGAGACCACTGACGAAAACAGTGCGGACTTGGTGCTAGATAGGAGGATCGAAAAAAGACAGAGATCGCACGAATATCAGCATAACAACCGAAAGCAAATTTTCCACAGATTTGATCGTCAAACTTACCACTGTGTAGTAAGTCTGAACATTATAATAGAATTAGGAAAAGGTAACAAAACTTGGCAAGAAAGTGAAGAAAGCACTAGTTCCCGGGATAGAAATCCCTATGACTTTGATTCCGCGCCCAATTCGGCAAAATCTTTAGACGAAGGTGAGTAACGCTCTCGAACCTCAAGCCGAGAGAATAGTAACCACCTACAGAACCAAACTCTGATGTTAAAACACTCACCCCTCGAGTGCACGGGGAACGGTGGCCAACAGATTGCTCCTTCCAGCCTCTCCACCTAGATTCCCGGTTGTATGAAAAGTGGCTTATGTAAATGTAACTAAAAAAATCAACAAGTATAACGTAATGTGCTTGGATTTTACGTAGTTTCAACAGACCTGTTGAACGTATATTCGAACAACTGAAATAAACAGCCTACTGTTGTAGACGTGCATATATTACCTATCGACGCTTCCCAGTTATGCACATCAATTGTGTTGTTCATGCGAAACGGGTTAGGGTGCACAATACGTAATTCATCTGATCGTCTCCAGCAGACCGTCGTTAACATACGCATCTCCAGCTGCATCACCTTGGACCGATATCAAACCCCATCAACTTTTCCGAATCCATCCTCTGTGAATTTCGGGGTTTGTTTCAAACAGGTTGAACATAGTAGTTTAGCTACCGCTGAAGGGATCAGTATTCTTTTATGGATTATCTGGTTGTGAAGAAAGTGTGTGACGACTGCCGATAAACCGTGCGTGCATGGCTAATCCGCTTTTAGTGTGCAAAGTTCACTTAACAGTGGTGTCGCTCTCCTTCCTCATGTACCGGTGCAAGTACAATTGTACAACAAGCACTTTAAGATACGCGAGCAAGGTGAGGAGTATTACGTAATTAAAACAAATTGTGTTGTTCTTACCTGGGTAACCCGAACCAAAATAACTGCGCTTTAATTGGCCCAATGAGAATTCACCAAGTGTACACTTCCCTGTCATATTACACTGTGATGTTACCCGTTAACTCTGCGTTTCCATCAACTTTGCTCCAATTATCGACAAATTAGACGAGGCAATCCTTCGTTTTTGCGATTTGAATGTTGTTCCTGTGTTCGACTTACCAGTTTGGCAAATCGAGATGTGATACTAAGAAATTATGAAAATTGATTACAAATCCCTGGCAAAGACAAGCCATCTAAGTCGAAAGATTATTCCATAATGGTTCAAATGATGCTGGCTTTCGCACGGCAGCCAGTCTGGCTTTTTTACTGCTCGACATTACACAATGGATGTGTTGCAACACACATATTTTACGCCTGATTCAATCGCTAAGCAAGTTAGCTGTGAAACTGTAAGCATTTTTGTTTTCAACATCAATTTGAGAGAGTTTTGTGGAAAGTGCTGAAATTCCATAATTTATTAAGGATTGTTGTTGTTTGAAAAAACACTGTTCTCTTGTTTGAATCGATAAACTCATCAACCTTTGCCAATTACTTCAGGCGTTTTATAACACCCTTTTCATCGTTGCCAAATCGGTCATAATGTACAAGATCCAGGTGTCAGCAAACGGAAGAGAAACAAAATCTCAACTAGAGAGAAAATCAGATAGCGCAAATTCTCACTACAGAAGTGCCACTGGCTCCGATTCTGCGTCACTTCACAATAACATTTTTGACCATAGGCAATTGTCCGCCTAGGATCTCATCCGATGATACACTACAGAGCCTTCATTCTTCGAACCCATGCCACACATCGTCCACCATACTGCTTTCGTCAACCCATATCGTACGGAAAACGTACATTGCGGCAAGTGAAGAGTTAGCAGTCGTAAAGTATTACGAAGCCACTGAAACCAGTATGGCGAAATCCATACGCCTATCGGCGTAATGGACATGCCCTGTCAGAAAGCATCGCCAAACAGAGTGGACATTTGTGCGTTGCCTACAACACAAGCACACAATATTGTGAGGACACTGGTGGTCGGAAACAGATTGTGAACAAAACCTACACAAGCAGCCATAATGAGGGATGACACGAAAAGAGTAGGTCTACATGCATCTCTTCAATAAAACGTCAATATCACGCCAACGTCACAAGATGAATAGGTATACAAATGCCATCCAAGCTTTGGCTTTTCGACAACTGGTTTCGACACATAATCCACCAAGGCTGATACGAGTGCCCAGGCAAGCAAACTATTAGACCACCCACAGCGTGTCACCAACGGTGGGAGTATACGCCACGTCTGAAGTGCAACACTGAACTTCGCTGAAGTAAAGCGCAGGCTCAAGTGATGAGGTCATGTTGTAAGCCGTTGTTTGTATGGCATTACAGACTATGAAAATATCATCAGCACACACTGGGCTTCAGGATCAATCGCTGGGAGTGGTTTCACACCACAGTGATTTCAGTCGACCAGAGAGCTCTGCATGATGTCAACAGCAGTCGGATATGAAAGTGAAGGTCAGGTAACCTTGATTAATGAACACGAATGGGGTTCTGAAAGAAGACTGGTAACTCAAAGTATGCCCGTATCTTCTTGCTTGAGATCTGGCAGTAAAGTACTTAAGGTAGGCTGACACATTCTTTAGGTTCGCCTTTCAGCGAGGGACAACCTCAAGGGGCTTGCCCCACTAGCTGAATAAGACACTTTTTGAGTATCCAGAACCGTAACGACTACCAGCCGTCTGTAAGCAAGGCCGCGTCCAGACAACCAAGGGGGACGTAAAACTGAATCAGTGTAACAGTGGCCAGGATGGAACTCGGTCTGGTCTCCACGGATTCGTTTTGTACATATTGGAATCAGCACTGTGCACGGTTCACATCTACAGTCCAAGATCGTTGGTTTCACTCATGTAGGCGCTCATGCATACCGATCCTATTGTTCTACGTTAGCAATTCAAATACTATTGACTAGCACGTTTTGGGGGCTGAGTGATTTGCTGTCGGAGCTTGCAGACCCGCTGTCAACGGGCCATAACTGTGCTGGGCACAAGACTGGAAACATAAATCAATTTCCACTCACACACTTCACGCCTTAATTAACAGTCAGCCTATGGAGAAACAGAGACCAATAAAATGGAAGCGATTATTGTAATACATCTTGCGAAGAATTTTCTTGAAAGTAAGTACGCTAATGGCTGAGCCTCACTTAAATAGAGTGGATTCTTCATTCCACAGCTTCCGTAACAAAACTGTCAGCTAATCGTTTACGACAGGGCCCCATCCCTGAAGACAGCTGTAGGGAGATCAGGGTTGGCAACTTTGCGATGTTTTGGACGTCTGACCTCCCACAAGGCTTAGTTTAGCTAGGGGTGAAACGCCCACTGACCAGGAAGTATGGTTTGATGCGAAAGACGCAAGAATCAAACTAAATCGAAAACATATACATTCTAGATAGATTGCTTTTACAAGACTTACTAGATCACATGAGGGTGCTAGATACTGTCATGTCGCCCGAAACTATACAGGAGTGGTTGTGGCAACCGGAGTTCGTACTTACCTTGCTCATGATTGCTGATGTATGACATAATCAGTATGTGGACGAAGAGTCTGTCGGGTAACGACTATTAAGACAAATCAATATGAGCACCTTTATATTCAATATGATCTCTCGCCACCAGTTCCGTTACCTCAAACACGTATTTCGTAAGCTGTCCCGTCGCGTGACTGGTCAGAGCTTATTTGGGGCGTCCGCGTTAGGCTTGCAAAGAGAGCATGGCGACCAGACCGTGGCTTGGCACCAAGGCATGAAAACAGACTTTGAGGCTTGTCTCTATCAACTCACTGCGGCTCCTCGGTCGGGTACCCAAGAGCCCTGGACACTTGTGGTTAAGGGCACAGTCTGATATGGCAGAGCATCCTATTCAGTGGGCCTGTGAGGGAGGCTGCAACAAATTGAACATACCAAAACATTTCCCACTCCTATTTATTCAATGTCTTTTATTAATAAACTTTTTTTTGTACTAGACTTCATTTCATACCTATTACTGCAGTATAACCGCTATTACACGTAAAAATAGTTAAAAAAGCTCTGAAAATGAAACGCACGAAACCGTATCGAGGAGACTAGTATTATTAGCGCGGGTCAGTAATTGTGTTGGGGCACGCACATTCCATCATGCTGGACAGCGTTCTAACCAGAGATGAGGCGACCATGAATTTCCAACCGGGTAGTCAGTGTCGACCGATTTTGCTTAACAGAATAGCCAGGGTTCTAATGACCTTCGGACCATGTACCGTTGTTTGAATACTGTGGTTTCCTACAACCACTGAGTTCCTCGCTGAATCACACCCACTGTGGTCCACGTTCGTGTGACAAGTGCAGTATTTGTTTCGAACGTGCACATATCATGGCGAAATTCCCACAACCTGGCGAATTAGAAGATCAAATTCGGCCTGATGTCGTGCGCGACGTACAACCGGCTAACAAGTATGCATTACAGTGGCTACAGGAATATTTGCGTACAAATACAGTCCATTTGACAGTCAATAATCTAGTTTACCAAATCTGGCCATCAATACGAAGAGGTATCGTGTTCTTTAGTGCAAAGTGCATTAGAAACCCATCAAAGTGGAACAAGTATTTGCTGGAAAATTTTGGAGCGTGACGGTAATATATACCCTAAATTATACCATAAAACAATGACTGTTATCAAGTCAGGTCAATAACCAGTGATCTTGAAAGTTCCAATGATCGGAAAGGATGAACAAGCAATCCATGTGACCTTATCTTAGACCAAATCAGACCACTACAAACATCATTTGCGTGTACCTGCTGAATATTTGGCATTTTAACTGATCTGACATTCAATCGGAAAACAACCTTTGATGACAAAACAGTGCAATGTTCAAAACTAATTTCACTGAGACAAATTCAACCTGTTCAGTGTGGATGATTGAATGTCCATGTCACAATGTATTCGCTTTCTCCTATTCCGAAATTCTTACGAATGATAAGCTCAAATGAGAGATAAGGCACCCACTCATGCACAATTACGAGACCTGCCTTCGAGAATCTTATTAACAAATCTCCTACGTGGCAGCTAAAGATGCTCTGCCGATGAGAACCGTGTTCAGTTTCGTATGGATTATTTTGTAAGGTCAACAAGCCGCGAAACGAGTGAATTTCATTTTTTGTTCAATGGTCCAAACTGAAAATATTGTGCGCAAGAAGCACCAGTACATGTCCTAAGATGAACATGACCTGGTAATCATAGAGACCACAAATCCTTACAAAAACTGATGCAGAACCGGCGAGGTTACTGCAATTAATTCAACGATTCACACAAACTTTAAAAAACAATTTGTACGGCACTCCGTCCACCTTTATGATACGATACCGGTGTGTGAGGAAACTAAAGAGTCTACGTAAGCCCCTCTGAGCAAAGAAATTTCAGTGAGGTTCTGTATAGTGCTTAAAGAATGAACGAAAACCACCTATGAACTGTCCTCAATTTATGAAGCCCCACCCATCAAGACTATTGAGTGTATTGTGTGATAATCAGTTTTCGTTGAAATGTTTCGCAAAGTGTAGTCTAAATGACCAGATAAAAAAAGAAACGAACGAGAATGAAAAGCTGGAGTCACACCCTAAACTAATTAACAACCGTAAGAGAGTTGACCTAGATAAACAAACAGGACAGCTAGGAATAAATTAGAGTGAGAAACGAGTCCTCATTCATTATCGTCTAATTTTTAGGACAATGTGAAAGATGACCATAGGTTCCAGCCTTGTAGGTAAGTATTAATTGTTAAGAATAGGACAATATCTACTGTTCAGCGCTAGCTAACGGCGGCTAAGATAAGATCGACTCCAAACTGCAGCTGCCAAATTACTTCTTTTTCTCGTTCTAAAATCGGTCGTCCAGTAGATAGGAGCCTCAGGCCGCAGCACTAATGTTACCGGCCTCATCCTCATTCCGATTAATTCTATCTGATCCGTCCAAACCGGGATGAAACCTACTACGTTTGAATGTCAGTTTTGACCAGGTGAACAGCAGGAACTAATTTCACCATGCTAAGGGCATCCGTTCCAGATAATGTCTTTGCTATCCTAAGCAATACCAAATTGTTAATGCTGTTTAACGTGAAAGGTTCAATAATTAGGTTGAATCACCATTGTATACATTCCAAAATGATTGCTTCTGTGCAACATACTGGATCACATGTTTGAGGATAGACACTGTCAGATGGTTCAAATCTACACGAGAATAGTAGCGGCAACCGAAGTTCCGACCCCCATTCCTAAGCTTTATAGTGGAGGTTGTTACCATTGAGTTAACTAAAGCTCATCATAATCCGCAGGAATCTCCGTCTTGCGTGGGCATGTGTATAACTGGTGATAAGTAACAAATGGAAATATGAACACGTAGATTGAAGAAGTTAGATCAGCTAGCCACAGTGTCTTCAGTTGCCTGGCCTGTTTCACAGACGCTACAAATTCCATTGCAAAACTTCGAGATAAAACGAAAGCATGCGGCGCTTGTTACAGACGCGCCGGTTTTGATGTCACAATGGGTGGTTGTCGGCCACACGGTTGTGAACTTGTGTAGTGGATAATTATTATAACGGTTTTGCATCCATGTGATTGTCTCTCTTTAGCAAGTGTACAGTAATCAATAAGGAGAGTGTAAGATGCTTAATCGATTCTCGTGGCCATTATCAACACCGGCCTCAACCATGTGCTCAAAAGCTACACACCATGAAGTTCAACCTACCTTGGTTCTAACAGACGCAGTATTCTGTTTTGCAGTCTTCGGATTCTAGCGTAGATATTGGAACGTTTAGGTAGCATGTTGTGCGACTGAACCAGTCTGATCAATAGATCCGCTCTTAACACACTGTTCAAACCGGGAGAGCGGCACAGAATTTTCAGTTTCATGAACCAAATAGGATTCGATAATAGACGTATGAGTAGCTCCCTACAAAAGCCTGAACGGAAGTATAACTAACACCCAGGACAGCACGATATTGAACATAGAGTTAGGTGAGGATCAAATCAAACAATTCACGCAGCAGTGTTTGGACAAATTGTTGGTTAGCAATGGTTTACTGTAACCCATTTGTAATACGTAGCATCGGGGGTGAAATTTAGTGAATATTTCATTAAAATATGCTTCCTAGTAAATACTGTGGGGGATATGTCGTGAAGTATTGTCAGTCTGCTTAGTCCATGGAGTAGTCTACAAAAGAAAGCATAAATTAAACGCTTCTAGGTATCGGTCACACCTTTCACATGGAAACGAACAGTTCTGTTGACTCAATCTAGTAGGAAGCAAAAGATAAGTTTTTTTCGCTGAACTGGAGTTCAATGAAAGTAAGTATCCTTGTCTGGAAGGTGGGTGTATCAATGCTCGCCTCCTCAACAACCTCATAAAACCCGTTGGAGTGGTACCACTTCAACATTCAGACATGGCTGTGTGTGGATAAAACTCGCTTTGCTTGACTACATAAATTAAACAGTTTTCTACTCTACTATCACAATGCACCTACTGCTATGCAATACAAATCAAACGCGTGCTTAATAATTGCAAGCTATCCAGACGGAAGCTGTCGGACCAAGTTGGCTTTGAAACCGTTATCTTGTGAGAGAAAAAAGACTGGTATTACCACAGTGCCATCTCGAGATCGAGAGTGAGCAGCTTCTGTTCTGTAGACTCTAATCCGCAATTTTATAGGCAGAGAACTTTCAATGAATTTGAAGTGTTAAACAGTGGATGGCCACAAACTCGTCATCTCAGGTTTTTCTGTGTGATTTCTGAGAGAAAACATTTTTCTTTAACTCATATCCGTCTTTAACAATTTTCCATTCTGTTTATCTGCCGGCTGTGTAATATGCGACAAGTCCGACCTTGACCTTGAGCTTGCTCTCCAGTCTGAAGCAAATAACCTGGTCACTTGAGCCACTCTACCATACTAGCACGTGTCCAAAGCTTATGCGGATGTACAGTGATCGACTTATATGATCCAGTCATCATTTCACAACAAAAAGCGAATGTGGTACGAGTGTGCTTTCGTTCCTCAAGATTCCACCGGGTAACCAGCACTGGTTGAAAATAATGACCAATGATTACAGGTGGTGAACGCGGGCCGAAATCCCAAAAAGGAAATCAAGGAAACTATGCAACCACACAAGTGCAACCAATGGTATTTTGACCCACACCAAAACTACTGAGCAGCCGGGTAGTCAGTATGAATGCGAGACACCTACGGGTTGCCAGTTTTAAGATTATTAACTGTCGGGCTGCTCCAACTTAGACGGTGAGGACCTCCTGGATCCGGCATACCTCTCAACATGGGGCATATCACGGAGAACGCAAAAGTTTTTCTTCTAAAGGTTGGTTCTTTCTGAGAATAAGACGGTGTAATCACGCGAAGCCCGACAGATGTGAGTGTGGTCCAGTGAACGACATCTTTATTCTGTAGGGTCATTCACAATAAACGCCTGCTAATCAGTAAATGCGGAGTTCCATCAAGTCTGTTCTTGATTCTAACAAGTGTTGAACACAAACCTCACAAGCAGGTACCATGACGTGTGTCACGCCGGTCCGTGAGTTCAACATGCATCGGAGCTGTTAGATGGTAGGCGGAATATATCTCATGATAGGCTGTATAACAAGTTTAACAAGGGCATCCGTAAGAAGCTCAGGCTCAGCCCGACCGCTGAACGTGAGACGTGACAATCTGGGAAACTCGGTGAGATGGAAACCGGATTTACGTAAGGGAGTACTAACAGACATCTGAAGTTTATCCGGACCACTGGACCAGGGCGTCCGTCTGTCAATACAGTTATCGGCGAGCCCGATGGCACACTCACTCACAATAAGTTCAGAAGGTTAGACCGCTAGCAAGAGCACTCTGGAGGTCAACTTAGTTGGCCTACTGATAATACTGTTTTATCACCAAAATCTGAAAAGTAGCGCTCTAAACTGTAAGGTTAGAACTATTCACCAAACCCGAAGTGCGTTATTACATTTCGGCACTCACTTACCATAGAGCTGTTGATTCAGCTGATTCCTTGGCAGCACTTTTCAAAGAAAGTAGAGGGTTTGACTCTGGACAGTGGGGGAAACATGGTTCCGGGTTGAGGTCACTCCATGCTGGCTTCCACACTCAAGAAGAGAGTCTGTGGCTCTTTCGAGAACCCTAAGGGAATCAGCTTAACTCCAGTCACAACTGACGATCTGGCTCACATTATACTTCATCAATTCTTTCCATGGGAGGCAGAAATTAGGAGCGAACAGGCGGGGTTCCGCCTTAGGAGAGGACGCGTTGATCAAAATTTCACCCCTAGCTAAACTATGGAGCAGCGTCACCCGCGTCACCCGCCAACAAACGTCTACTCACCTGCAAATTTGTGTGCCAAACAAGTAGGTGAACATTTTGTCAGCACTTTGATTTCATATTTCAGCTATGGCTAGGGTCTATGATAAACTGTTTGACAGTTTTAGCACAAAAGGCAACGTATTTCAAAGCTGTATACTTACACGGACATTTGGTAGAGTACCAAACCAGTTCTTTTGTTCCATCCTTATACTCGCACACGCTCAGATGGATAGGGCACGTACTAAGAATACCAGTTAGTCGTCTGTCAGATCGAACATTACTTGCTGATACTGCTGCCAACTGGCGTGAGGTCCAAGGCAGACAGATGGTGACCTGATGTAGAGAGGTAGAGTTATTCACCAAAAGGTTAGCCACTGTACGTCGGAGTTGTTTCCATGACTGGAACCCTCATGGCTTACGGAGTAGGTGGCCGCAGATTTAGGGTAGGATGGCGAGTAGTCGGGTTGAGTGGCGTGAATGTTGTCGTTGTTTGGCCGAGTTGTCTGTGAAGTAAACGCACTTAGTGATACGTGGAAATGAGGGCCGAAAGGAAGCTGTGTTGGTGTTGGCGCCTTATCTTCACTTGCAGCTCGGTTGTTTGTCTGCAAGGTGTAGGCACCTTGATGTTGAATGCTTGAATAATTATGTACCATTTTTAGTAGTTAGGTCCCCTCTTCTCTTTTTTCTGTCTCTGTAGCTAGGGCTTATTCTTCTCTTCAAGGCTGTATGGTAGTTAAACATGAGTGGAAATCACCTCTGTATCGGCCCTTGGTGATGATGCTGATGTTCGGTGATCTTGGTATGCTAAACTACCGTAGACCTTCCTACAGTAAGCATACTACCAAGTGTCCCTTGGCCGCGGCTGTTGTGACAATTACATGACTATCATACAATGCTGAACAAGCACACGTTGAGGAAAAAACATGTGCAAACAGCTGGGGGTGAAAGATGGCAAAGAAATCCCGCATCATGTATAACTCATGAGTTGCTGTTATACAACAGCCTGATTACAAACGTAATTGAATACTCAGGCCTGGACGAGAGTTACGCGACGTCGACTCGAACACAGAACCTGTTCAATCAAGCTGGTTTCTTCGGTGGGATGAACAAGTTTCCAATTAGTTTACTGTGTCTGTTGCGGATAGGAGTTTGGTTTATCAGAATGATGTGTCAAGATGGTCCGTCAACAATTTTTTGAATTTGACAATAAATACTGCGATCATTGTGTAAACAAGCTGAGTCGGACCGCGCCAGACAGGCGTACTATTACTTTCCGGCGAAGTTGGGCTAGTTACAATATACAAATTGTCTCGTGCAAGGTTCCAGAAGGTAGGTAACATAAAGTAGATTATACCTCGAAGAAATATTTTTTGGATGGGAGTGTTTCTTCCTGAAAACAATACGGTAAAGACTCGAAGAGGCAACATCACTGATGGCAATCAGTGCCATAAGTTGGTCCCAAGATAGCACTAGTCCATTTCGGTTAGTTGTTTGTTTCCCGCACAATACAGTGATCACCAAATGATTGTCGCCCCTTGCTTTCTTTTCCTTGCTAAGACGATGGCGATTGACTATCTTGTTCTTCTGTCCATCGTAGTTTGCTAAAATAACCCATTCACCATTGAGAGGTGACTTCTGAATAATTATCACTTCAGTCTGTCCCTTATTATGCCCAATTGATCTTTACTCATTCCGAGGCTAGCCAATTGTTCGATATCAACGATGTGAGCATAGTTGCGGAGCCTGTAAGCGCACATGAAAACGGTGATGTACGTCAAGTTATGGGATTCAGGGGGAGTTAAGTGAAAACACTTGAGTAGTTTGGTCGATAGGAGGTCAGGAAAATACAAACCCAACCCTTCCACTGAAAAAAACGTTATCCACCTCCCAGGATTCAAGTCCCATACCGGTTGGTTTTGCGTATGTAACAGTATACTAACCGATACTGTTCACTTTAATCCAAAATACCTTACTAACAGTTTCACTCCGTTTTCCCAACCTATTAAAAACCCTATCTGAACGTTATGTACCAGTCAATGACATGGAAGTTTACAGGCGTAGGTTAAACCCACGACCTCAAATGGCCTATAACATCTATGTGCAACTAAGTAGCTCAGCAGCAGATGTCCATCCCACGTACCCAACGTGATTCTCGCGCCAACTGCGTGCGTGGTTTAGGCCACCCTAGGTTGCGTTGTATCGATTAGTCCATCCTGGACCAACTGAGTGACTGACTATCTTGAGCAATAATCAATAGACTTTGTAACCAAGTCCATAAGACAACGACAGTGACGACAATTAGTTGTGACTACGCGAAGCACAACACACGCTCACTCATCGATTGTTCGGATGAGGGTCAAGCTAACTTCGGAGACGGCAGATCGATAGGCATGTGATACGCACTACTCGATTGCAGGGCCCGTAGCCTTCGTTTGTACGATTCACTCAGATAAGTCTTACGGGTGGACGCAGACCTACAAACCGGTAACGATCAGGCGCAGTCCTCATGGTCTTGATTCGCAGCAGCGGCACACGGGCCATCGGTACACGCGGTGGGTACAAGTCGAAGGAACCATATGTTGATGTCAAAACAATGAAGTCGTTATCAACGCCAAATGCTTAATGAGCTCAAACAGCCTGACTAAAAGGCATCTACAATTCTCAATGGGAAAATTCGCTGGATTTCCGGGTGTCAAAAGTGGAGAAACGCCGTCACACAGGTTCAACGAATGAGTGTAAACCACGTGAAAGTGAGAAAGGTATGACGCAAAATTGTCAGTTGCTACGTCAAGATAAGTTGAACTGATAAAACGAACCCACTCAAGGTTAACTGGACAACGGTAGTAAACGCTCCAAAACTAGCAAGTCTATCTGAATGCGAACACTGCGATCAAATGTGAGTGATGGTCAACTTGAAAATAAACCAAATCCCCGACTACTCATCAGTAATCTAAAATATCGCCTTGCAGGTTTAATGAGTTCTGTGATCTCGACCTGTCTCGGAAGTCCTAATCGCGGGGTTATCGATTGGAGTTAACAGGCAGTAACTGTGTCTCCTCTCGAGACGATCGGGCAACCTGATCATTGCTCACAAGCGAGAGTGGTTGAGCGTTCAGATTTGATGATTCGGTCGTGCCTAATGTGAGGTCAATGGCGCAGTGGTTAACACGGTTGCCTCATGATTGGAATGTCCGGAGTTCAAATCCCGGCCGTGGCAAGGATATGCACTACTGACGAGCTCTAATGAGAGCGAAACTCGAGTCTAGTGCTTCTTTTCGAAAGAGGCTGGCTGGAAAGTCTATCTGAATTCGAAGGCTGCGATCAAATGTGAGTGATGGTCAACTTGAAAATAAAAAAAATCCCCGACTACTCAACAGTAATCGAGTAACTGTCTATCGATTACTTTGCTCCACACATTTGACACGGCCACTAAAGATACATATTCTATTAGATGGGACGGGCGGTAGCGAAACGCGTAAAACACTCATCATCTGTTGAAGTGGTAGACAGATTTGTGTTTCAGAACCTACCTCTATCTTAGTGATTACATCAGCGAGGAGGTAGATGGCAGAATCAGGACGATCAACATAAATTTGCCGGGCTATGAAATATACAACGTCACCTCCTCAGCCACATAATACACAGTTTTACGATTTAGAGATTTAGGAACCGCGTGGAGAAAGGTACCAGAGAGTGTTTTCGATAATGTTCGCAGCCAACACTGGACAAGGTTACCGGATGAAGTAAACGTGAACGCGCAGCGTGTTCTAACAAAGATCGGTTGCGACCATAAGGCTATGCACAATCGTGTCAAGTTCTGTAAACGATCATTTACATTAGCGGGTGATACGGTTTCAGACGCAGTTTAAGTAAAGGATTCAACAGCAATGAACTGTAAAAGTAGGGCAAACAAGTTGGCCAACAGCCATGTCCTTGTTAACACATGCAGATTCTCAGGTCATAGTACACTAATAGGAACGTTCATTAAGCATTTAAAAGTTTTTCGGCCCTTACGCGACACATATTTCACCACTAAGTGACAAGGTATGTCACCTGGGGTTCAGGTACTGTCAGTATCGGGTTCGAGCCCAAGACCGAATGAGAAACGTACTACCACAAACGCCATCATGACCAGTCGACCGAAATAATACGACAGGTGATATCTGGTTTCATCTACTTACTAACAACCCCATTCCACTTTGCACCTAACTGTTCAGATATCTTGCTATCCAGAATAGGGTGTCTAGGAAACACATGTTAAATAGACGCTCCTGTTTAGACAGGTTGGCATTCTAATTTCGTTGAAAAGGATTTAGATACACAAACGCAGTTCATGAATCTGACAGCAGGTCTCTTCGTTCGCCGACCGTTCTATCGACTGTTATCAACTAGACCATTATCTAGAACGAGTGCAGCCTCAGAGCGCTACGGATCTTGAACGTTGAATGATTGAACATAGCTATTTTCATTCGTCAGGTCCCTCCCTTTTTGTTTTCTCTTCTCTTCGTGTACAGAGTTTGCTTTTACTCAATGGTTGTATGACAGTTAAGAATCAGTGGGAACCACTGGTGTGCTGTTGTCTAGGACGATGGTGAGAAGGAGGAAGCTTACTGAGCGATGCAGATTCCATACTAACAAACTGCTATCACAAACCTATAGACAGAGTTTTGAACAGACTGAGTCGTATTGGGACGAAGTCGCCAGGCTGATTAGGGCCAAACTTTGTGTCACATGGGAGAAAAACCAGCAAACGTCTTGAGAGTAACATTAATAATGCAGTTGAATGTAGGTCATCACAGAAAACACCGGTAGGTATCGAAAACACATTCAATAGACAAACGGATGAGTAATCAGCCAGATATTTACCTACACAAAGCCGATTTCGCCCAACTCAGCTACCAGGTAAACATGACTTCTATTTGTCAAATTAAATGCCACAGACTTGCTCAGGATGACATCCAGCTCCGGTAATCGTCAAAACTACCACGTTCAAAGAACGATTCAGAGTTAGCCAACAGGCATCAAAATACCATGGAACGTTCAACTATTCTATGATTTGTCTTCTGTACAATGAACTAGGGTTTTCAGGCAAAATGAAGTGGGTAGAGAAAACTGACGCAAGGTACTAGGTCACAGTCAGGATTCACAAAATGGAATCATCGGTTGAATCCGTAACTCTGTGGCTCATAGTTTGCGTCATTATCCTCAAGGTGTTTCCAGCCCAATTAGTAAAGTATTCGACCTGGTGAACCATTTCGCACTGTTAGTTAACGGTCAACGAAAATATCTGATTAGCCAGTTTCACGGATTCTGTCAAAAGTTTTGCAGATAAAATGACTGAAAAATTTATAAATAGTCTTAGATAGAGCTTATTAGGTGGGGTGACTGGGTTGAGGGTGCGTGATGACAAATCCAGTTTTCTATTAAGCAAAACCCTGGTAGAGTACGCAGGATAACCGGATTTTACTAACTGCCCTCTGCTAAACAGTCATGTAGGAATTAACAAAACGATTAATTAAGAACAACTGTTCGTGCGGAAATAAGTTTACTAGTGTATATCATCACGTAGCTTACATTGAATGGATCACGACATCATGTTGATATTTTGTTATGACAAAGTGTAGCTAGCCTGCAGTTTTGAGTTCTACAAGCGTACGCCAAAATGGCAAGCAAAAATATCAGTGTCGAAATATGAGTGTCAACTGGGTCAAGCGAGTAGGAACAGGTAAGCAAATCTGCAGAACAAGCTTTCCCTCACAAGTCTCTGAATCTTGCAAAGCTCATTAGGAATTCAAGGCCGACCAAAAACCGTTTGCTTATGCAAATTACTACCTGGCTCGCAACCCTCGGTGACAAATCTGGAACTTGACACACAATGAAACCATAGCACAAAGCATTTAGTCGAATGCACACACGGGCACTGGTCATGGTACCCCATATACCGTGAAATGTGGCGGCGCGTTCTCATGGTAAACTCACAAATCGGCGGTATTGATGAACAACGCATGCATTCATAAACATGTTACGACCATGTTCGAACAGACTGAAAGGTGGTAATCAGATAGAGGCCTGAGAAAAAAACATTGTTTAGTTATGAATGACAACACATGACATGACATGACACACACGACATTTAAGTAGAGGAAGGACACTCTGAAGTAGAAATTGAACTTCCACCACGAAGTATTCGCTGCCATGTGAAATAAAAGGTAACGTGTTGATTGGATACCATAAGGCTGCCTAAACCTATACAAAACTAGTCGTGGCAACCGAGCGTAACCATAATCGAGCGTTTGGTAGTCGGGTGTCATCAGTATTAAGCCACCGTGAGTCAAAGATGATAAAGATGCTCAGATAAAACATTTTATTTGAGAACCGATCGACAGAGGGATGGAAACGAGGCCGTTTATTAAGCCGACTGGGTTAACTGACTAATGATATATATATATATGGCAAAACTCGCAGAACACTCCAGGGTGTTGTACATATGCATTTGCATATGTGCATAGTAATGAACCAGTGTAATAACAGCCTACAGAGTTAACTGGTAAATTGTCGAATGAGATTGATCGGAAAACGTTCCGTACAAGAATACAATCTAAAAGGAATCCACGAACAAAGAAACAGGGTTAAGATATACAATGTAAACAGGCCCAGACATTTGAAGTGGAGCTGCTTCAATTAATTCTCCCTGTAGAGTCGGACAAATCAGCAATGTTTATTTCATCCATGACCCAAACCCCTTAGAAATGACCCCTACCCTTAATCGCACGGTCAAGAGTTGCAATCTTGACCAACCAAAATGTCCTGTCTATGTTTAGGCCACCTGGCAGTGTCTAACCCACATGCGATGTGATACGTTGGATAACAGTAAAAGCTTGACATTGTGAAAAACTGAAAACAAGTCGAATAGGCCGCACGCCTTATGCATATTGAGAGGGGAGTCGTTAGTATTCACCACAGCAAATGAAGGATAAGTGGCTCATCGAGCACAAATGATACAAAAATACTGTCCAAATTATTTCTGGACGGTCCACTGGAGGGCCGAAAGCATTACAGAGTAAATCCGTTTGAATATAATAGGGAGAAATCGTAAACCACGTGATGCATTCCAGACTAACAGTTTTCATAGTCTAATCACACATGATATGTAAATAAGCTTAAACATTGAAAAATGATCCACCAAGAAGGGGTCAAGGTATGGAGATGAAAAAATGAACAAAATGCTTAGCAATGTAAACTCAGAGTCAGAGCAAATTGTTTCTGAACATGAGGGAGATTGTGGCATATGCCAACCAGTCCTCCAGAAAAACGGAAAATGCCCATGGTTTTTTGAAAAACTAAGTCACAAATCCCAAAGGTGTTTCGCTAGCATTGCGTGGTTCGACAGTAATGGTTCCGGGTGTCATCCGCCAGACCTTGTAAGGGCGTCGAGAGTTCTTATTTGTGGTTCTAGCCTTTGGAGAACATGATCCTTGCTAGACGCAGCTGCTTGTTAGTTTGTCCCGTTTATATATCCCATGCGACAGATACATGAGCATTTGTATAAAAAATGGGACGCGACAGACGTAGAATGTTTGTTCATAATCAGGGGAACTGATGCCCTAATTCACTGCACTATGCAAGTCTGCAGCATTAGTGCCGGACGCAGTAGCCGTTTGGAGCCTATTTCTCATAGTTGGTCAGCGGTCACGTAGAAACGAGAACTCCAGGTACACTATTCTTCAGTATCAATTTTATATGTAGTTCTGGGGAAACAGCGCTGCTGTATTTAAAAAAAATTTCGAGGGGTGACCATTGGCTTTCAGAGTGTTTCTCGACGTGGCTTGGTTCTGTGTGCAACTTCCACGCTCGATGAAAAAGCGTACTTACCGGATTTCTATATTGCACGTGGAAGATGCTTTGAAAATACACCTACTGTTCCGTCCATTTAAACTTCTTGTATACAGACCAGCAAATCGTTTCATCTTGTTTGCAGGTGTCTAGGATATCCATGAAGATAGCTATTCATCTTCTATCCAGTAAGCCGTAGTATACGAAGAGCCAGATTCAAAACCAAGAACAGATTTGGACAATCTGATTTCTCAAAATGGCTGGAATATCGTTTTAGTAACGCCTGTGAAATACTGGTTTTGATACATTTTTGCTCAAATGCACGTTCAACTTCAGCAATGAACAGGTACGCTGGAAATAGGTACAGTAGAACACCAGGTAAAACCTCGTCCATTTATCGAAAATTAAATGTCTGAGGGGATACACGATATATTTGCGTAAAGACAAATGATTTTAGTTCAACCAGCGGACGGAAAAGGGGCATTGCTGCCACTAGTTCCACGTTGTCATTTTCGTATTCGTTGGTCTCCTTATTTGAACCGTGGCTCCCGTTTTAATTATCTTTATATCGAAGCTCAAGGTTGGTAACATACCCAGCCGTAAGAAAATTATAGAAATTGTTGGAGGAGATCATGTGAGCTAAGGCTTCTCATTAGTTCATGCAAGCTCATTGGGGGAACCAGTGGTCTAGAAAAAAGCTGCTGATTCCGTTTGGCAATCACTTTCAGAAAGTGAAGACAGAGGTTGCAAGAAAATCGAATTGAGTAAAAACAGCGGATGAGGATAAACACTGAGTGTTATGACCTGGACCTAGTTGGGAGCGTAGAAATAAATATCTAGAAATATCCGGATCGACGGGGAACAATAAAATCGATAACCTCCTTCCCCCGGGAAACCCCGCACCAATACACACTTCAAAAAACTGGCAAAATGAACAGTCCCTCGATAACAAACCTGGAAAACAACGAGCGGAGAGTACATTCGTTGAGGACGTACATATGCATTAGCAAATGATGCGGGATAGAGAAAGGTTGATGAAACCGGGTACGGAAAGACAAATTCCTGACTGTGATTATAATGTACATTTTCGGAACTCACCATAACTAAGTAGCTGGAACTCCTAAAACACATGAGAGTTGGATCACGACAAACCGTCCGGAGATCGATGTAGCTTAGGATGTGGTTGCAGCGTTCAACGAGTTGTACTTGCAGAAATTCCGGAAAGCACAGTGATCTTGTAAACTGTCATGACTACGTTGGATTTGTGTGCAACCTTCAACTACCGTTGTTTACATTAACTTAATTGCACCCAGACAAAAGCACCTAGAGTTCTAATCCGCGAGATACACCTACTTAGTGAACCACACAGCGAGCTAGCTGTCTTGGGGTCTTTTGCATCGACAAGAATCAAAAGCAAACGCAAATGATGTGCTAAAACCAAAACCAATGTCCAGACTGACTCGAGCAGAAGACCTATTCACATGCACTGTTGTTGAACGGGAAACAGTCATTCTGCTTCGAGCCAATGATCAACGCACGTTATAGATTGTCCCCCTATGATAATTAATCAAATGGAATGCTATATAACTGGTAAAAATGTGCAGTGACAGAAGTCGGTGTGATGGTTTAGCATTACTCGGAGCAGTTCACGAGTTCCATAAAGAAAAAGATGGTTACGACGGCGACGACAGTAATTATTACGAAAACAATCCGCACGAACTAGAATAACAGTCAAGACCTTTCCCTTAAAAACGTGTTATTATCCGCAACCTGATTTCTAATACAGCTTCACTGATATCTCGAGATAATTCAATGGAATGATGCATAGTAGTGAACAGGAGATTTTAGGAATGACAGCGGACAACCTTGTGTGGTCTGGTCTAGAAGTAAGCAGTTTAATGATGAGTAATTACCGTTTGTCCGACATCTCGGGGAAATATCCAATGGGAATGGAGTGTATGACTCTATAGAGTCTGTGTGACGTCTGCTAAACAACTCTGAAAAGTCAGTTATAGAAAATATCCGTACGACAGTAGGGTTGCCGTAGCGTTGAGAAACCTGCCTGTTTAGAAACACTGGCAGCGCACGATGGGAATTCTACGTTTACCGAGGGCTATGTACACCAGAGAACAGCTGTACCACACGATTAGCTCCACTCCTCCAGACAGAACATGCATATTACTGCGAGTAATAGGACATTAGGTTGATATAACTTGAAAAGCACACACTTTCGTGCAGTTTTCAGGGAGGTATAACGTTTTGAAAAGGGATGGCGGGAGATCTACTAGAATGTGAAAGCTGAGGGCGGGTGTGAGTGGGGTTTGAAACGTATTAACCAAATCTCTGATTACGTTTGGAAAATTTAGTGATTTCCGCAATTTCAACTTGGCCGAGAAGTCCTGAGCATGGAATTATAGAGTGAAGTTAACAGTACAGCTGATGTGTCTCGCGCCTAAATGATCGGGTGACCAGATCACTACTCGCAAGCGGTAGCAGATGAATAGTTAGGTGTGACAGTTCGGTCGTGTCTGGTGTGAGGTCATTGACACGTTGGTCAATGTGGTAATTTTGATGAGAATGTCGGCCAGAGGTCCAATTTTAGCTACAGGAAGGATATACATTCGTGATCTGTAACCGAAGTAAAACTCGAGTCTGATATGGCTTTTAGAAGAGTAAGACAAAAAGTCTGTGTGGGTATGAAAGCCAGAATCACCTATGGGCCGTGATCAGTTTGTAGCCTACTTATGCCACATGATCACTCGTCATTTCACGCTCTCTTTGTACGTTATTAGGTTAGGCCGGAGGTTACAGTACAGTGGTTAGGTATGTAACCTGAGTTTGGAGTCACGTTGATGGCATCCTGTGTCGTGCGACTTAGCGTATTCAGTCGGTTTTAGGATTTTCGTTTATGCTAACAGGCGGTTAGGTTACCTGGGCTTATCACTCGAAAAAGTGGAATTTTACAGGTTAGAGAATGGTAAATGGCGCAGTAGTTAACACGGTTGCCTCATGATTGGAATGGCCGGAGTTCAAATCCCGGTCGTGGCAAGGTTAGAGAAAGCCTACAAACAAAGGGTTTTGTTGCAGAAATGATAAAAATCATGGGCTGACAGTATGCAACGTCATGGGGTACATGCCGAGAACTGGACCATCCGAAGTTAGCAACAGCTCGGAGTGTACTAAGTATTACATGTTTAAATACGGTTACTTATTAGTCGCACACACTTCAGCAATAAACGTCTTGCCATACACAATAATCCTAGTAAATAAAATTTCTATCTACTTAAAAACAAGAGAAAAACATGCGAGAGGGAAAATTCAAGTGAACAAATACAGTATAACGAAGAGTTATGCTTTGTTGAACAGACATGGGTAAACAGACTGGCCAAAAGGACACACGAAATATGACTTGGAGAATATTATCCAGACTCACTTCGGATTCATCTGCACCTCCATTTGTGGCCAGCGTGTGTAGGGAGTCGACCGACTGCGAAAGAATCATCATAGAATCTTCCGTCAGATTAGCCGTGACCGTAGTGTCCTCGAATTTCAAATTTTGTTCATGGTCATTATGATTAGACTCGGAAGTGCTTGTGGAAATACGAGCTTGCACATTGGGCGTGTGTATGGAGGGAGTATGTGGGGGCAATTTGGGCGGCAGCATCGAGGTCATGCTCACAGTCTTTCCGAACGTTATGAGCAGATTGAGGTGCCGTAACGGCCATACACGAGTACACACGTTCACCAACCAGCGTTTTCTAGCACTGGCCCAATTGTTGTGCCGTGTTTCTGAAACTAAATTGGTTGTCCGTCTGGTGCCGGAGAGAGGTAACGATGGTGGTTATGCCAATCGTCGATCGATGACTCAGTGAGCGAATACGCACGCTCGTGCATACATACGCACGACCATCGGGCGGGCTTGAAAAGGGCCAGGTGACCAAACGAATGGGCCCGGTAATTTGCACACAGCGGCCTGACGTGTGTGGCCTCGCCCTCTCAATGGCCGTCGACCTCACCCACGCTCATGTGCTCACGTCCACTCAACGGATAGACATGTGTACGTACACGGGTTTCACCCCCCACTCCCGAACGATGCGTATAAACATTTACACGCGACTGATTGGCTAAGCGATTATTGAACAAACCTTTCAACCAATCACAGTTGAATTTGACTACAGCGCATGTCCTCAAATCGACCCTAAAGACGGTGTGATCAACAGAACACCCAACTAGGCTATTGGCCCAGCCAACGGGAGTTGGTACCACGCCTTGTTTAGATCACGTGGGAACGGGTGGGACATTGCAAACACGAGCGCAGCGGGCAAGACAGCCGACGTTCCAGGCCACTTGGACGAGCAGCTCATGTTAGGAATTCTCTTAACGTACACTCTACTTATGCAACACGGTAAAAAGACGTAAAATGGTAACATTTATTTTCACTGGTTGCTGACATAAAACCACTGTTTATGTGTACGGGGGGCAAGGCGACAAGAACGATAGTCAAACTTGACGCACTCTGATAGGGTCACTTCCACAGCATTCATACTGGCTGCATCAGCAGTTTTTTGTGCGCTGGTAGGTGGTCGATTCTGTTTGATCAGAGGGGCTTCCGCGAATGCCAACAGTTGTAGGTTTGGATTAAGTAACAGCACAGTGTACGATGCTAGTGGGTTAACCAAGTGGTTAATATGGAAGATATGGTTAACAATCGAAGACGCCTGCTTTGTTGTTAGTGTTTCGTGCGTCATCAAACTTAGTGATTACTTGGAGATGTGTTCCGCTATGTGCGTACACTAAATCAATTGGCAATGAAGAGACGAGCCAGAAGTGCGCTTCGACGGGATAAACTAAGACCAAGGAGTACCAAGGGGGATGATGATCTTTTATCGTAATGCTAAATGTGTCACATGAAGAGGAGGAAGCAACTGAAGGATTCGTCACTGAATGAAACCATTGATTTGGTGGTTAGTTTGAGCAATTCACAACGGTAAGCAAGATTTTGTAATAGGGTCGTTCTATGAGCAACGTATTGTGATTATGGTTATTTATAATAACCAAGGCTATTTAAGAGCAACTAGTCCAGTTTGCCGGCACATTCGGGGGCGCCACGGCTGCTCTGGTCAGAATTCTGCCATTTGAAGTGTTGTGAACCCAGGTTCGTATCCTGGTCACGGCACCAATTTTTGTTAACTGAGAATGCGAATGGCACAACGATTATTTATTCGGAGTACACGGGTTATACGTCTCAACCGGACTACGAACAAAAACACCCGTTTGCACACAGCACTGATCTGAGGATGTTCCGGTCGCTTTGGACATCAAGTCTCAGTTCCCTCATTTGGCAAAAGACATTCCATGCGATGCTGCCCTCCAATGATCCCTCCCATATCCCTTCTGTATTTGTCCCGCGGCTTTCGTCTCTCTACTGAATAGTGGTGGTGTAAGTAGTATAGTGCGACCGTGCGTCCTCATTACACAAGGTGTATTGCTACTTTCTAATTGACGTCAACCACTTCCGGTGACTTGATTGACCGGCGTAGTGTGAGCAGTCTTAGTGAAATCTCTAGAGCTACGATAATCCCTCAAGTTCATTGGCCTCGAAGCATACAGAGTTTGTTAACTCAATGTGCCGATCTTAGGTGGTATAAATATAATGTGGTCATGGCCATTGTAGCTTAGCAAAAGCTCATTACTCTCGAACAAACTGACTCAAAACGCCGTGTCACATTTATGGAGGATGTTCGACTCTTTGGGAAGTCATCTGAGGTTCCTGAATGTAGTTTACGTTCTGTGTTTCGCCGATTAAATGATTTAGATTTACGGCTTAGTCTTCGAAAATTTCAGTTCGTCTCACTAGAAGACGAATTTATCAGCTATGTGATTTCAGCCACCAATAATATACTTGTTGCTATCCCAAAGTTTCTCAATCCACAACTTGTGGAACAAGTCGTACATTCCTTACAACTCTGCTCATATAAGTGAGCCAAGAACGCGGATGGCACAAGGATTGTGTATTCGGAAAACCAACCCATGAGCCATGAGTTTCAACAGGATCACCAACAAAAACACTCATCTGCATACGACACTCGCCTCAGAACATCACGGTTTCCACGAGCGCCAATGCTCAGTTCCTTTATGTAGCAACAACCATTTCATACGATGTTGCACTCCAGTGTTCTCTCTCTTTTAGTTTCCCCGTGTCCATTTCGATGTCAAAATTCATGCTGCTCAACTACTGAATAGTAGTGATGTGAGTAGTGTAGTGCGATCGATCGTCCTCACTACATTACTTTAAGAATTTTAAAAAATTCTCTCACAGTTTGAAAACATTTGCGTGAGGTAAGTTGGCAGAGCGAGTTGGTTATTCAGAATTCCGAGTAACAAAAAGCTTATCCTTTTTGGTTGCCAACACTCCTGTGACATCCCTTTTTAACCAAAGACGCCCTACTTTCATTTCAGCATATGCTTGTGATGTCGGTTTGGACGCCGTTTTATCATAGATGCAGGACGGGGGAAAATGACAATTCTTGGACACTGTCAGCTACTGAAAGACACTGCTATACAAGTGAAAAGTAAACCAACAAATATGTTCGGGCGGGTGCAAAATAACACCTCTATCTCCGCTTGCCCCCGTCTGTCTTGTGCACTGAACATGCATCTCTTGCTACGCCGCTCTGTAGTGGAAGTAACTGTTAGAAACCTTTATATATTAGTCGGTGGTATACAGACCTACTGAACCACGATGTTGAAGTTAGTAATATCGCTGGACAACAGGATCAGATAGCCAATACACATTCGTATCTCTCTATAGAAAACAAAGGTAAAAATGAAGACTATGGAGTTAACACGTCTGCAATCCTCAGTGATATTCATTTGACATTCACAAGTCTGAAAAGTATACAAAGTGCTACAGAGAACGATTTTACAAAAGACCCTAGATGTATATCGACTTCAGAACCCGATACAAACGACTTCCAGGCTGATCCATTAACTGTTTGACTCTGCTACATGATTAATCGCCAGTTGGTGAATGTGTTCGGATGGGCCATTGCTTTGTCATGCCCTACCCTCCTACCAGAAATATGATAGTCACCGGCCATAAAGGCATCTCGGCACAGTTAGGTCAAAGATTATGCATTCGCAAGTGCTTTTTGTGGCTGAGTTTGAACTGCAGCATAGAAGCCGTAGTTGCACAATGTCCCTGTTGAACATGCCTCAAGGCCGCCTCTGT